>JAVJIF010006304.1:0-246032 GCA_038442645.1 Agave tequilana | reverse complement strand
GGGATAAATTTGCTGACCTTGCGGGACCAGATGATTTCACAGGCTGCCATCGTGAGTCTTCTGGTGGCTGATCAATATTCAGCCCGGATATCTGATTTTTCGACAAGGGAATTCATGTACGATTGAGCCTTACATGCCGAGTCGTTTTGCTCGACAGTTCGGGTATGATCAACTGTATATCAGCAACCCCAACGCTGACCTCTCCTTCAGCGGGAATTTATTTGAAGGTGCCCATGCATGGTACTACAGCGTGGCTGGTGGGACAAAAGCTATTTTCAACCTTCCTCATAAGACGCCTAATTGTTATACCAGCCTTAGCTTCTGTACTTGGTACTCCCGGCTAGTAGGATGCCTGGTTTCAGAATAAACACCTCTTGCATTAAGAGCATCAAGGCATCTTATAAGGACAAATTGAAGTCCAACAAACGTATGCGAGGTATGGACGAATATCAGGCAGCCGAGAAGAAAACAGGAGAGGAAGCAGGGATAGGACCAAAGGCAACATGACCCAAGGGGCAGCCCGTTAAAAAGAGTCGACAGGCCGTGTCCAAACGTTCCCACAGTTCTGCTTCCAAGGGCGAGCCTATCCCAAAGAAAGCTAGGAGAGAATCGGAGGCTGAAGTTTCAATGTCCAAGGTAGTTCCTCCTAGTGTTGAGGAGCAAGGGAATGAAGAAGAAGAGGAGGAAGAAGTCCCCATCCTTCGATCTCGTGTCTGCGCAGCAAGGGTCCCGCGATCCTGGAAGAGGGGGAACTCGCAGGTGATCCCGTCGTGGCTGAAGAAGTCGAGCAACCTGAAGTTGACTTGGTGGGGAGGGATGACGTTGAGATTCCGGGGGTCTCAACTCAGCCTGGGCCTTCTTCAGCTCATGAGAAAAGGGTCGAGGCGCAACAGCCTGGGTCTCCCAGTGTATTGATGCTTGCCTTACGAATTATTGATCTAGCCCTACTACTGGGGTCCTCAGCGGTAAAGCTTTGATTGCTGAGGCTGCCTATGTCACGTTGTCGGCTTCTTCGTCCGAAGAACATGGATATTATTCTAGTGAAGAAGTCGATTTTGACGATGAACCCGCTCTTCTGGACACAGGCAAATTCTCGCACCTCACGGATGAAGAGATACAGGGCTACGACCCTGTGACAGCTTCGCCAATAGCAATGATCGCTGCTACTGAAGGTGCCTTCTTTGCCCTCCTCAACTAGTTTCCCCTCAAGTTAGGATGGAGATAAAACATTATTTTTGATTTTCTTTTACAGGGCAAGCTTCCAGTAATGAAGCCACAACTTCTTCTCATATTGAGAAAATGATTCAAGAGTAGGTCCAAAGGAGGGTCTTGAGGCTTCTGTTATCGGAATGCCTCAAGAGAGTGCAAACGTTGAGGTCGGGGAAGCCTCATCCCCACGTGACCTATCCAGGAATTTACCATCTTCAGATTCTCACCTTGGTAAGAGAATACTGACATATTGGATATTCTCCTTCTTATTGTTATCACTAACATTTTAATGGTGTGGTTTGCAGAGAGCACTGGGGTGGCTCAAGAAGAGGATCCCATGGCAAGCATTGGCGCAGAAGATAGTACAGTTTAAACTTCGATCGGAGAACCTAGTGCTGTGGAGTTTGTTGTTACTTCTGTTGCGGTAGAGGTTGCTACACCGATAACTATCCCGGAGGTATCGGTGACTTGTTTCATGTCTGACGAACCGGTTGTTGGCCTTACCCCTACACAAGTAGAACTGGTTCCCGTCACTCAACCTGTCATGGAAAGGGGGTCCGGGAGTACATCAGCAGGGTTATCTCCCTAACAACATCATGGAAGAGCTAGCACGTCAAATGGTACAAACAATTTTTTTGCTTCCATGAGGTCCTGTGTTGACCTGATCCTTTCTGGAGGCAGTTCTTTCGAGTTTGCCCGAATACTTCTCGAAAATCAGATCGAGAATATTGGTCATACTGGGAGTCCTTCGCAGGTTAGGGCATGCCTGATGTTGGTTGAGCAGCTGGGGAACACCTGAAGGAGCTCAAGACTCTGGAGAATACTGGCTCAGTAGATGAGGCTCGGGCGACACTGAGTAAGCTCCTTGCCGCTCAAGAACATGAGCGAAAGGAGATGGAGGACAAATAGCTGAAGAGGCTCGCCATCTTCAGCATTTTCAAGCTGACCACCAAAGACTGATTGGCGATTTCAAGGAATTTGAAATCGTCATACAGAGTCCAGAACAGGTTATTGCCACTGCTCGAATTACCATTGACAGGGAGCAAGTCTTGATTGAGGCTAATGAGCAGAAACTTGTTGCTGCTAGAAAAAGGCTGGAGGAGTTAGAAACTGCCAGGGCACAGGTTCAAGAAAACCTCTCTGCTCATTCCTCCAAGTTGGAATCTCTTCAGGCGCTACTGGCTACAAGGAGATCTTTGTCTGAAGAGGAGTTGCGGGTCCAAGCTCTAATGGAGGCGTGAAGGGGCATGTCAGCATTAGATGCATCGCCTCCGGGAACAAATTCGTTCTCTGGCGAAGCAGGATTATTAGCCTTCTTCTCATTTTTGTATAGTTTTTTTTAACACTCCATTTGTCAAATAAGAGTGTATGTATTACTTTTATCATTTTTGAATCAAATAATAGAAGTCTTCAAAGTTTTGTTTCATCTTTATCCTTGCTGGCCGTAGATGAACTCGGTTTTCATAACCGTAATCCTTGGCTGTTTGTGAAAACACAGTCTTTAGTCGTCTTCGTTAATAATAAACTCAAGCTGAACTGAGTTCTTGAGTGAGACGCGTCTCTCATTTGTAGTGGAGACGTGGTTCTGGGTGGCGCGATTCTGGGAGACACGACTCTGACTCGTTAACGGAGATGTCGTTCAGGCTCATCAAGGAAGACGTTCGGACCTTTCTTTTTGATAAGGACGCGGCTTTATGGAAGGACGCGGATCCATGGACGTGGTTCTTGATTCTGTCAGGATGCAGCATTCAGGATGTATTGGAGGTGCGGTCTTAGGCTCCTTAAGACTGACGCATAGATCTCAGCTAGTTGATGGGGACACGACACTGGCTCAATAGAGACGCAGCTCTGGTCCCTTGATAGGGCGCAGGCTCAGGATGGATGAGTTTATGATGGAGCTATGACGTTCATCTTACTGTGGATGCGCAGCTCTGGGCTCCTCGAGAATGACATGCGGGTCTCCGCTGGTTGTTGAGGACGCAGACTTCAAGGCGCAGGCTTTTAAGTCTTGTGAGTTGGCGTGAACTCAAAACCCAATCCTGAATAGTCGTGGAAGGTGGACTCAATTCGCTGAGGAGGCGCAGCTCTGAATCACTACAAAATACACGGTTGTGGATCCTTCAGTAGGGATGAAAAGAACGCAGCCTTCGGGTTCATGAAAGGACATGGTTTCAGGACGCGACCTTTGAGTCTGCGCTTGATGTAGCCTCCTAAGCGTCACTTGCAGCCCATCTTAAAGATCTTGTTAGATCTTTAAATTCCAAGTTGGCATGGACGATTGGGGACTTGTGTCCTTTGATGTTTTCCGAAGCGGCAATCCACGCGTCTGCTCTTTATTGGGCTTTGACGTTCGTGCAGGAATTAAGGCTAATGGCTCTGATTTTTATGCCATTAATTACAGGCCTTATGGCTTTCCTATAAATAGGACTCATTTTCTTAACAGTCCATTGCTTAGACTGTTTTCCTTAAGAGTATGCGCTCTGAGGGTCTTTGTCTTGACTTGTCCTTCTTCCCTCAAGGGGGTGTATTTCAATGGACAGCGAAAACTCAAATTCCTTTAATCTTTCCTGGAGATTATCACTGTCAAGTGATTTCAAGATCAAAAAGCATCCCTCTGAGTACTTTTTATGTTCGCGCCTTGATGCATAAGTTCAACCTCTAGAGGGTTCTTCTGAGGGTAGGGACCACTTGTCGCCATGAAATACTCAGTCCCGCTGAGTTTCTGTTTTCCTGTCCCTTGAAGAGATTCACTCTCTTGACCTTCTCTTGAAGTCTGACTGGTGCGCCCATTATTTTAGAAGTCGCGTCTTTCAGACTTCTTGATGAAGCGCGAGTTGATTGATCTTGAATTCTAACTCAAAATCCTTTGAATGCAAGTGTGATGAACTCTGTACTTAGACTTTGAGACACGAGCTTTGCATATAAAGTTCGCATTTGAGATTTTTGACTTTAAAGAATTTTAATTCTTTTCGAGACCTCTGGACTTGGATGTGGCAACTTCTGCGTCTGGTTCACTTTGCATCTCGTATTTTGGACGCGGGTCTAAAACCAAACAGCGTTCAGATCCTGCGCGTCTGAAATCCACAAATTCAACCGCGTCTGCTCTTACAGTCTTAATTTAGTAGAACTTTTCTATTTCTGACTTAACAGAATTTTAGGTCTTCTGCATCGGTCATCCCCGCGTCTGAAGTTTATAACTACAATAGTGTTTATCCTTCAGTTTTTCTTTTTCTGTCTTAACAGAATTTTAACCTTCTGGTTTTTGTTTCTTGCAGGCTATTTTAGTCAGTTTTTTGCATCTTCGATGGGCCCTTGGGAGAATATTTTGACCAGCGAACTTGTTCGATGGTTGAGCACTAGAGAAATCAAGGTTCCTGTTCATGGGCGAGGAGGATTTACGCGACTGATGACATCCGTCAAGACCTTATTGGACATGATGCACCGGCAGTGCCCCCGAGGTTGTCATGGTCACAGTGGGTATGGTGGTGGGTATGGTCCTCTTGTAGGTCACAGGAAAGAGGACGTCACCTATAAGGTCTCGGATCCTCCCTTTACCAATCTTACCCCCAGAAGTGACATCGACGAAAAATTCATGCTCATTAGATGACTTTCTGGTAGTGGAGATATTCATCAACGAAGGATCATGGCCCACACCAGTTGGTCGGGTTGAATTAAAAGGTTCTGCTGCATTTTGACCTCAAGAAACACCATTGTTCTTGGCCAGCGATGGCTCCCTCGATGTTTACATCATGCATCATGATGTAATCAGCATCCGATCGTCTCAACATTGCTCAGCCTCTTCCAAACATCTTGTATTTGAAGTGGTGGAAATGCTTCAAGGAGTGAGTGCAACCTTTTACTGAGAGAGAGAGACTTCTTTGTACTCCTTTATTGTAACACTCAATCTTATTGTATAAGAGAGCGTCTTGTATCACTTTCATATGTTTGAATATAAATAAAAGTGACATTTTTTCTTGTCTTCTTCTATTGTCTAGAATTCCTTTTTCACATTGAAAATCAGACAAATAGAAGTAAAGGATCTTTGACTTTCTAAAATATGTGATAACCTTAACGAGTCAAAGTTTGGGAAAAATCCTATTTCAGGAATTTAAGAATGCCGTCAGAGGTGTGATATTAACTTGACAGGAGTAAGATGGTTCTTGTGGACCTGCCAATCTATAAATGAGAATAACAAGTGAAATTTGTACCCCATGAAGGATGAGTTTTCATCAGAGGTTTGATATTAACTTGACTAAGACCCAGCTGGGGATTTAATGAAAACACTGTTAACGGTGTAATGTTAACCTAACAATATTTTTAAGTGGACTTGTTATTCTGTTGACATGAATAACAAGTGAGACTAGACTCGCAGGGAATCTAGGAGAACCTTTACCGTTAGAGGTGTGATATTAACTTAACGGTTGAATTAAATCTTGTTAGAAGTGTGATGTTAACTTGACAAGGGTGTGAGTCAGAGGTGTAATATTAACTTACTCAAGAGTGTTTCAGCTTCATTTGGGAAAACTGAAAGTGTCACTGTCATAGGTGTAATGTTTAACTTGACAGTGAGGGTAATGCTAGAGATGTAATTTTGAACTTGGCATTGGTCATCTCGACTTCGACAAGGAAGTCCGAGGGAAAGTCATGGCCATAGGTGTATTATTGAACTTAGCAATGAACTGGATGCTAGAGGTGTGATGTTAACTTAGCATCGCTCATCTCAGCTTCGATATGGAAGCCTGAGGAAAAGTGACTATCAGAGGTTTAATTTTGAACTTGGCAGCAACTTAATCACTGTTAGAGGTATAGTGTTAAACTTAACAGTAGTTGAGGACTTGTCATTCTATTGATGAGAATTGACAAGTGAAGTTTGGAATGTCAGAGGTTTAATGTTAACTTGACAGTGGTTGATTTGCGATATGAGCAATTTTGAGGACTTGTCATTCTATTAATGAGAATTGACAAGTGAAGTTTGAAATGTCAGAGGTGAATGTTAACTTGACAGTTTGAAGACTTGCTACTCCATATAGAGTTGAGACAAGTAAGGTTTGTACTCGCTAGGGAGTAGTGAACTTTTTCATTGCCAGAGGTATAGTGTTAACGTAACAATGATTGTATTTTGTGAACCTATCATTCTGTGTATTAGAGTTTGTAAGAGATTTGGAGGAGAGAGTGGAATCAAGTCCACTAGGATTTTTAGCAAACCCTCAGCTATCAACGGATTTGGTGTGCCTTTACCAACTACCGTTTGAGTTGGACTAGCCATGCTATTCTCCTCAGCATGATGAGTTGTCGAAGACTTATGTTGGGCTTAAAAGCCAACATTTTCCTCTATCCTTAGCCGTCGGAGGCTTCGGATGTTAATCAAGAGAGTAGCTAATACTAAAACCCAAGTTTCGCATTTTGTTTCTTTCTTAATATTTACATCATGCATCATGATGCAGCCAGTGCTCATTAATTTGACACTGATCTACTGTGATGTGATCTAGTAAAAGAAAGAAGCTCTTCTTGGATCTGGAGTTTTGATCAGAGGTGTAATATTAACTTGATTGGAGGAAGAGTGCTATCAAGGATAGTATTTCTTCAAGAATCTGTCGTTGATAGGCATCATGAGTGTATCACCGTTTGAGATTATGAGGCGATATACTCCATTTGAGTAGACTGACTCCACTACAAATGGTCCTTCCCATTTGGGTTGGAATTTTTCTTTTGTCTTATGTGTCATTACCAGGGGTCTTCTGATAGCTAAGATAAGGTCACCTTTCCTGAAAGTTCGCTCCTTAACTTTCTTGTTGAAGGCTCTGGTAATTCGAGCTTGTAAAGCTCAATTTGCTGCTGGGCTTGCAGACGTTTATCGTCTAAAGCCTCCAGTTCTTGGAGTCGCAGTCGATGCTTCTCCTCATTTGTCATCTCTGCTGTCAGGGCGACACGTAGAGATGGAATTTGGATTTCTAATAGAAGTACGGCTTCACACCCATATACCAAAGAGAATGGTGTAGCTTTCGTGGGGTTCGAACTGTCGTGTGATAGGCCCACAAGCATTCACCTAATTTGTCGTCCCAATCACATTGGCTTTTCGAGACAAATTTCTTAAGAAGCTTGCCAATAGTCTTGTTGAAAGCTTCTGCAAGGCCGTTAGCGGCTGGGTAGTATGTTGTTGAGGACACACTCTGAATCCTGAACTTGTTGCAGAACCTTTGAAAAGTCTGACTGACGAACTAGGGTCCATTGTCATGGACAATTCGTCGGGCACACCAAAACGGTAGATGACGTGATGTTTAATGAATTTGATCACATCAGATGTCTTTACCTCCCTCAAGGGATAGCTTCAGCCCATTTAGAGAAGTAGTCAGTTATGGCTAAGATGAACCGGTGTCCTTTGGATGATGGTGGGCTTATAGGGCCAACTACGTCCATCCCCCACATCTCAAATGGCCAGGTAGAAGTTGTAGAGCGAAGATACCCTGGCGCTTAATGGATAAATCACTATGAACTTGGCAGGCGTGATATCGTTTGGCATAAGTGATTGCGTCAGGGATCATGCTGGTCATATAATACCCTAATCTTCGGAGTCGATCCCCAAGTTTAGGACCAGGTTGATGAGCTCCACACATACCATCATGTGCTTCTTGATGTACCTCCTGCGCTTCTTTTCGCGATAGACAGCGGAGAAAGATCTCGTCATGCGATCGATGATACAGTGTTCGCGTGACCGCATTATAATAGAATTTGGGGGCTTTCCTTCTAATGGCACCCGCTTCTTTGGGATCATCAAGGAGAATGCCGTACAAGGCATAGTCAATGTAAGGGAATCGCCAATCCCTAGGCTCTGGACCGGCTGAAGACTCAAGAACTTCTTTGACTTGACAGTCTCCTGTCGGATTTTGGTGATCTTCAAAAGCAAATCTTGGGCAATACAAGTCGTGGCTGTAAACAAGTATTTTCTCTACTACTCTAGATGGAAGGGCTAAAGAAGCAGCGAGAGATGCCAGCGCATCTGCATGCGCATTTCGCTGGCGTGGTACGTGATCGATGTAAAAGTTTCTGAACTTTTCGCCATAGAGATAGTGTTGGCCCAGAGGCCTTCCACTCTAGTTTTGATGATGATTAACTCATGTAGTTATAGTTTACTAATAATCTTGTGATGTTAGTTTCAGATATTACCAAGATATTAGTAGGTGATTAACTTCAACAAAGATGTTTTTTGGAGCTTTCACATGGCGATTCAGGAGCCCGAGCGTTAAAGTTTATATTCTAGCACTCATTGGAGTCAAGCTCAGTGGATCACGTTTGGATCGAGTCGACTTGAAGACGGAGCTCTACAAGAAGACCTCGGTACATTGTTTAATTTATGTTTTTAGATCCATTGTTAAAGATTAGATAGTGTGATATGCTCAAGTTCACAACACACACACTTGTTTAAGTTCATGTTTTGGTTTTCGGTTTTTGGTTTAACCGATCTTGGTTTTCATGAATAGATAGAATCAATATGTTTACATGGTTTAATGTATATAGATTTGTTCTATATACATCTATGCTTCAACTATTTATATAAACTTAGTTTGATAACCTATTCATTATATAGGTTTTGTATTTTAACAAAACTTGTTTTTGCAATTATTGTCAAAAACATTGGTGTATATATCTTTCATGTATATTGATTTATATCCATATGCAACATGCTTCAAGTTGTTTAAATATCATGTTTTTGTATTTGGATGAGTTTTGAAAAAATCGAATTTCCATTTGAAAAAATCCAAGTTTTAGAAAAATACGGTTTTTGGTTTTCGGAAAAATTTTTCATAACACAAAAAGAGTTCAAAATGTTTGTAACTTCGTTTGATTTTTACTCAAACAAGTTTGTACTTCAAAGAGAATATAAGAACTTATTTTTGTGGATTTTTAGAAATTTTATGAGATTTATTTGATAATTAAAAACCCTAGTTTTAAATCCCTAACCAGCCCTGCCAGGCTCTGGCGGTCAACCGGCCGGTCGATCGGACCCAGAGTCAGTCGACCGGATCGGTCAACTGACGTGCACAAGAATGTGCACGCTGACCTGCCACTTTGGCCGGTCGACCGTCGACCGACTGCAAGTACCCCACTCTCGGGTGGACGGTCGAACGGACGGTCGACCGTGAGGCTTAGCACGGTCGACCGAGCGGTCGACCGCGAGAGCTTTAGCTCTCTTGATTTGACACGGTCGACCGGCAGGCTGGGCGGTCAAAAATTTGACCGTTGGCCGGTCGACCGGCTGGTCGACCGGAAGGCCATTCTGGGCCTAGTAAGCTGCCAATGGCTAGTTTTTCAAAGGGCCTTTATATACCCCATCTCTTGGTATTTTGAGTAAGAATTTTTTAGAGCAAAAATTTACATCTTCCAACAGTTTTTAAAGAGTTTTTAGTGCTTAAATATTTGATCTTTATTTTGTTTTAAAAAGGGTTAGAAAATTCAAGAAAAGAAAAGTCTTTGGAATTGGTTTGATCTTCATTTTCAATTCTATCTAGAGTTTTTTCCTAGAGTTTTTCTTTGAGTTTTTGATTTTCAAACTCTTTATTTTCCACACTTGAGCCATATCTTGCTATCCTATCTATAGGATCTTTATTTTGTGAGAAAATTAGTTTGTGGTTGTGGAAACCACCAAGTTGTAAACCCTCATTGATTTGTGTTATCCCTCTAGTGAGAGGTGATTGTGGGTATCCCTCTAGTGAGAGGTTGATAGTGGAGGTTGTGATGGTATCCCTCTTAGTGAAGAGGTGGATTGTGTTGTTAGTGGCTTTGTGCCTATCCCTCATTTGTGAGGTTGATTTGTGGTGGCTTTGTGCCTAACCTCTAAGTGTAGAGGTTGTGTTTGTATTCGGTTGAGAGAGGAGTTGTGTACTCCCTGTTATATTTGCCCCAAATCCTCAGTGGAGGTTCCCGGGTGGGAGTCCTGTGAGGACAAGTTAGTGGAAATCCTTCTGTGTGAAGGCGGGGACGTAGAGCTGTGTGCTCGAACCTCGAAAATATCCGTGTGTTAGCGTTTGATCTGTTGACTCTAACTCTCTCTCTCTTTTACATTGTGCCGTGTATCATTTCATATTGCTCATTCAAATATTATATGCTTGGCTTGTTTGTGTGTGCCTCACTTGTGTTTAACCACGAGAGCTTCATATGGCACCTCAACTCTTATTCAGAGGAATCAAGAGGAGTTAGTCCAGAGCCCTTCACCGGGAATTCGGCTACACTCGTTGATTACATTAAGTGTGTTGCAATTAAAGGTTTTAATTTCTGTATTTTGTTCATTAGATTAGCCATACACCTATTCACCCCCCTCTAGGTGTACTTATAATTGGTATCAGAGCCTACGCTCCTGATATTAGGTTTAACCACCTCGGAGTGTGATCTTGGTTTGCTAATCTATCATTTGCACATTTATATTGTTTACACACACTCATGGATTGCTTGTCACCTCCCATGTTTGATGTTTCCAACATTGACATGTGGAAATTTAGGATGTCCATGTATCTAAAAACCCTAGGCTTGCATGTTTTCCTTGCCGCTACCAAGAAATCCTATCTTGGTAATAGCAAGCATTTAGAGGCCAATGCACAAGCCCTTAAGGCACTTAGAAGCAACGCTTAATAAAGAATATTTGTGCTTAGTTTCTAACTGTGATTCCGCCTTTGCAGTGTGGAACACGTTGACCTCCTCCAAATTTCAATTGCCAATCCAAAAGGAATCTAGTGGAGAATCCGAGCAACAATGCTACATGGTCCAAGGAAATGACTCCCTTGAGGTATATTCGGATCTCAATAGATGATGATGATGCTAGTTCTTCTAGTAATGATTATATTGATGCCAATGCTTTGAATGAAGAACTTTCAATTGTTTGTGAAAAATTATTGGAAAAATATAATTTTTTGAAAAAGAAGACTTTTGGATTAAATAAAGAAAATAAAGATTTAATTTCAAAGCTTGATTTGATTTTGCAAGAGAAAGTAGAGATTTCTAAGAAAGGGATTCATTGAAATCTAAACTTGAACTTGCCCTTAATGAAATAAAATTTTGAAAAGTAAAAATGATTGTGAAAATGTTTTGAAGAAAAATGAATCTTTAACTTCAAAACTTAATTTTGTTTTTAAAAGAGAATGAATCCTTGAAAAACAAAATTGCTTCTATTTCAAAGGATTTAGACTTGGTTTCTAAGAAGAACATTTCTTTGCAAAATGATTTAGACACAGATGTTTACCATGCTAGTGTAGCTTCTTCATCTAGCTTACCTATTGCATGCACCTCTTCTTCTAGGATTGATAATGATATATGTTGTTAAAGAAGAGTGTGGATTGTTTGGCTCCATTTTGAGCCATTGTGCTTTGAACCATACCGTTTGGAATCTATGTTTCGAAAGAAACAAGTTCCTCTTATGCATGCACACAAACATGACATACACATGCTTCCCACGTTCACTCCCATAACACGATGTATGCTCATGTGTACACTTGTACACATTGTGGACGTAAGGGCCACCTTGCTAAATTTTGCTATGATCGTATACATGATTCAAATTTAGCAACTAAACTTGTTTGGGTTAGGAAAAGAGCTAACCCCCATGGACCCAAAAGAGTGTGGGTATCAAAGATCACCCCTATTGTATTTGATGTAGGTGTGGGCTCTCGCATGACGTGAGAGCGTTGGTGCCTTGAGGTGGATGCGCTCCGAGCTTAAAGAGGACGATTTGGATGCATCTTCAAGGAGAGTTTGGTGGGAGGACTACCTTGTTTTGGAGACATGAGAGAGTTGCCCTCTTTGGTTTTGATAACAATCTCTCTTACTCCTCATTTATGTTTACATGCTTTTCATTTTATTCATTATTAGCATGTTTGATGTTTCATGATTAGTATGTTATATGCCATGATATTTAGATTAGTGATATACATGTTTAGTTATTTGAGACACCCATGTTTAAAATGGATTTATATCTTTGTGTTCTCACATTTGTTGTAACTAATGTGTATGTCCTAGATCTAATGCATGTGCATACATAATGATCATATGAGTTTTGTTTTGATTTCTATGCTTCATGTTTTGATTACATGTTTGGATGTTAGTTTTCATTAAAACTTGGATATATACTTGTACAACTAATGAGCCACAATAGATTATTACATATTTGTGCTTGAACGCTCATTTGTGCTCATTAGATGTACTAGTATAGCCTAGTTTTTGATGATTCATACATTTGACTTGTATTCCCATTTTGTACATGTTTTTCATGTTTAATGTTTAGCTTCATGTATATGTCTATTTTGTCTAAAACTATTAGCTATACATATACATCCATGAGCCACTTGCCTTCATGCATATACTTTTGTGGACTCGTTATATTTTGGATATGTATGTATACTTTAGTTTGTACATGACATACATATACCTTGAAGAATCTAGTTTTGATGATTTTCATGTTTTAAGAAATTTCTTATTAAGCTTAATTGCATATTTTCATGATGATATGTTTCACATAACACTTGTACACTCACTTTAATTGATGTTTTCTCATGATTTTATTTTTATGAGTACAATTTGTGCTTTATAGATTTTGAGTGTTTGGTGATCATGTGATTCACATATTTTTCATGGAATATATTTTGTTTTATTCCTTACTTGAAGGATTTCGTACTAGTTTTCAAATTTCTCTTAAAACTAGTTCGTATTCTTCATTATGGTAGAGTCTTTTCAAACATACTATATTCTCAAACCTATTTTTGAAAACCCTACCCATTTAAGGCCGGTTGGTTGGCGACCATGCCTTGTATGCTTATTACTAAAAATTCTTTTAAACATGTGCATGAAATGGGAGGTAGGTAATATGAGTTAT
This sequence comes from Agave tequilana, assembly GCA_038442645.1. Lineage (NCBI taxonomy): Eukaryota > Viridiplantae > Streptophyta > Magnoliopsida > Asparagales > Asparagaceae > Agave > Agave tequilana. Next base: position 232,966 of record JAVJIF010006304.1, on the reverse strand, counting down.
ACACTTATATTATTGTGTTTTCAATTAGTATCATTGGATCTTTTCAATTGGTATCACTATTAACATTTTTTTTGTATACTCATATGTTTTTATATATGTATGCTTACACTTCAAATAGTATCAATTTCGATTGGTATTCAATTTCATACATATATATACTTTATTTGTGCTTACTATATCTCTATATTTTTTAGCACAAATTTTGGTTATGCTAAGCTTGATTTCCTTAATGACTATTATATTTCAATTGATTATATTTCAATTGGTATCAATACAAGCTTATGCATTATTTTATTTGGTATTTTATAAAGGGAGAGAAAATTTATATTTCACCTTTCAATTGTTTTGTTATTCTACTCCCACACTTTATGTTAAAAATGATTAAAAAGGAGGATATTGATTATTTTCGGTATCATATGGTTTTAATGAAAAATTACTTTCAATTGGTACTTATCTTTACAAATTGGTATCAAGATTACCTATAAGTTTACTTACAATAAAGAAAAAAAAAACAATGTTAACAATTGGTATGTTTTATTGATATCAAAATTTTTTGGTTAAATTCTTTAAAATGATTTATTTACTTACAATTGGTATTTAAATTGGTATTTACTTACAATTGGTATCAATTGGTATTTAAATTTATCTTAAATATTTGTTTTATGTACCTTCATTGGTATGTTTTATTTATTTTTATTGATATCATGATGCACTAAATTGATATTTTTTTTCTTACAATTGGTATCAAGAAAGTTTTGTTTTGATTTTACCCCTTATTGATATTTTTTTGTTAAAGACAAAAAGGGGGAGTATATTGTTCTCTTTGACCCCTTTGTTGATGATTGACAAAAAGAGGAGAAGTATTTGAATTTATATGCATGTTTATTGTTTCATATTGATATTGAGTTTATGCATCTTACAATAAACAATAATATATAAGAAAAATGATTTTGAGAGTGAGAAAAATGATTTTGAGAGTTTAAAACAAAAAGGGGGAGAAGGTTTTTGAAACATGTTTAATTTATGCATGTTTCTCTCTCCTAGTTGATGCATACATTTTTAATATCATGTGCTTCATTGAATATCTTATGTTTATGCTATGCATTAGTTAGGGGGAGTTTCTTTGAAGCTTAACTTTTATCCATGCATATATAACTCCATGAGTTTTGTCATCATCAAAAAGGGGGAGATTGTTGGCCAAAGGCCTTCCACTCTAGTTTTGATGATGATTAACTCATGTAGTTATAGTTTACTAATAATCTTGTGATGTTTAGTTTCAGATATTTAACCAAGATATTAGTAGGTGATTAGCTTCAACAAAGATGTTTTGGAGCTTTCACATGGTGATTCAGAAGCTGAGCGTCAAAGTTTATACCTAGCACTCGTTGGAGTCAAGCTCGTGGATCACGTTTGGATCGAGTCGACTTGGAGACAGAGCTCTACAAGAAGACCTCGGTACATTGTTTAGTTTTTATTTTTAATCCATTGTTAAGATTAGATAGTGTGATATGCTCAAGTTCACAACACACACACTTGTTTAAGTTTCATGTTTTGGTTTTCGGTTTTTGGTTTAACCGATCTTGGTTTTCATGAATAGATAGAATCAACAAGTTTACATGGTTTAATGTATATTAGATTTGTTCTATATACATCTATACTTCAACTATTTATACAAACTTAGTTTGATAACCTATTCATGTATTTAAGTTTTGTATTTTAACAAACTTGTTTTTGGAATTATCGTCAAAAACATTGGCATATATATCTTTCATGTATATTGGATTTATATCCATATGCAACATGCTTCAAGTTGTTTAAATATCATGTTTTTGAATTTGGATGAGTTTTGAAAATCGGATTTTCATTTGAAAAATCCAAGTTTTAGAAAATACGGTTTTTGATTTTCGGCAAAATTTTCATAACACAAAAGAGTTCAAAATGTTTGTAACTTGGTTTGATTTTTACTCAACAAGTTTGTACTTCAAAGAGAATATAAGAACTTATTTATTTGGATTTTTAGAAATTTTATGGGATTTATTTGGTAATTAAAAACCCTAGTTTTAAATCCCTAAACCAGCCCTGCAAGGCTCTGGCGGTCGACCGACGTGCACAAGAATGTGCACGCTGACCTGCCACTTGGGCCGGTCGACCGAGCGGTCGACCGACTGCAAGTACCCCACTCTCGGGTTGTGACGGTCGACCGGACGGTCGACCGTGAGGCTTGGCACGGTCGACCGAGCGGTTGACCGGCCAGAGAGCTAAAACTCTCTGGAATTGGCACTGTCGACCGGGCGGTCGAACGGCAGGCTCAACGTCAAAAATTTGACCGTTGGCCGGTCGACCGGCCGGTCGACCGGAAGGCCATTCTGGGCCTAGTCAGCTGCCAACGGCTAGTTTTTCAAAGGGCCTTTATATACCCCATCTCTTGGGTGTTTTGAGTAAGAATTTTTTAGGGCAAAAATTTACATCTTCCAACAAGTTTTTAAAGAGTTTTTAGTGCTTAAAGATTTGATCTTTATTTTGTTTTAAAAAGGGTTGGAAAATTCAAACAAAAGAAAAGTCTTTGGGATTGGGTTTTGATCTTCATTTCAATTCTATCTAGAGTTTTTCCCTAGAGTTTTTCTTTGAGTTTTTGATTTCCAAACTCTTTGTTTTCCACACTTGAGCCATATCCTCCTATCCTATCTATAGGATCTTTATTTTGTGAGAAAATTAGTTTGTGGTTGTGGAAACCACTAAGTTGTAAACCCTCCTTGATTTGTGTTTATCCCTCTAGTGAGAGGTGATTGTGGGTATCCCTCTAGTGAGAGGTTGATAGTGGAGGTTGTGTTGGTATCCCTCTTAGTGAAGAGGTGGATTGGTTTATTAGTGGCTTTGTGCCTATCTCTCATTTGTGAGGTTGATTTGTTGTGGCTTTGTGCCTAGCCTCTAAGTGTAGAGGTTGTGTTTTGTATTCGGTTGAGAGAGAGTTGTGTACTCCCAGTTGTATTTGCCCCAAATCCTCAGTGGAGGTTCCCTGTGTGGGAGTCCTGTGTGGATAAGTTAGTGGAAATCCTTCTGCGTGAAGGCGGGGACGTAGAGCTGTGTGCTCGAACCTCGAAACATATCCGTGTGTTAGCGTTTGATCCATTGACTCTAACTCTCTCTCTCTCTCTCTCTTATATTGTGCCTTGCATCATTTCATATTGCTCATTCATATATTATATGCTTGGCTTGTTTGTGTGTGCCTCACTTGTGTTTAACCACGAGAGCTTCATATAGCACCTTAACTCTTATTCAGAGGAATCAAGAGGAGTTAGTCCAGAGCCCTTCACCGGGAATTCGGCTACACTCGTTGGTTACATTAAGTGTGTTGCAATTAAAGTTTTTAATTTTTGCATTTTGTTCATTAGATTAGCCGTACACCTATTCACCCCCTCTCTAGGTGTACTTACAGATAGTTGTGTTGTAATAGGTTATTAAGTCTTCATGTCTGACTTCCTACTCCCCGCGAACTTGGTTAACGATGAGTTTAGAGTCACCGTATGCCTCGAGATTTTAACGCCAATCTCATCGGCGATTTGCATTCCAATCAAGAGGGCATTGTATTCTGCTACGTTGTTGGAGCAGGGCTCGGTTAATGGGAAAGCTCGAGGAATCACATAGTTCTGTGGGGAGACGAGTACTATCCCTACTCCGACTATGACATGTCCTTGCAGACCTGTTCTTGATGCACCATCAAAGAAGAGTTGCCACACTTGTCTTTCAAAAGATGTCTGGGTCAGACAAACTTCAACGAGCTCGTCTGGGTGATCCTCGTAAAGTTCGGTTGCCCTCGGATCTGGATGCTCAGCCAGGAAATCCGCCACCGCTTGTCCTTCACCCTTCACGGCTTTTTGTGGTAAAAAACGCATTTCATATTGGGATAGCAGTATGGCCCATCTTGCCAATCGGCTGTTTAATGACGATTGGTTTGTCATGAGTAACCTCAAAGGGTTAACCCTTGATATGACGTTTATAGTCTGGCCCACCAAGTTGTGTCGCATTTTCTGGACAGCGAACACCAATGCCAAACATTCCTTTTCGGTCGGGTTGTATCGATGTTCGGCCCCGATCATAGTCCTACTCAGATAATAGATTACTTGTTCGTGTCCTTGATCATTATTCTGGGCTAGTAAAGCTCCTAGGGAATGATCCGTTGCTCGGACATATATTAGGAAAGGTTTTCCAGACACCGGAGCTGCAAGGACCGGTGGTTGCATGAGGTATCGTTTGATCTCCTCGAATGCTTGTTGGCAAGCATCATCCCAAATGAAGGAGACACCCTTTTTCATCAATTTAGTAAAGGGTTGGCATCTTTCAGAGAGGTCTGAGATGAACCTTCGGATGTATGCCATCGTCCTTGCAATCGCCTAAGCTCCTTGAGGTTCCTCGGAGGTTGCATCTCCTGGATAGCGCGAACTTTTTTCAGGTCTAAATGAATTCCTGTGGAAGTTACCACAAACCTTAGGAATTTGCCGCTGGCCACCCCCAGGAAGGATTTGGTAGGGTTCATCTTCAACTGTGTGCCCGCATGATTTCAAAGATTGTCTTCAGATCGGTTATGTGATCACCTTTGATGTGGCTTTTCACTGCAATGTCGTCAACATAACATTCCACTTTTTACGCATGTGCTCGTGGAAAATTGTATTCATTGCTCTCTGATATGTGGCCCCCGCATTCTAAAGTCCAAAGGGCATGACAGTATAGCAGTATACCCCCGTGGTGTCCTGAAAGAAGTATGTTTTTTCATCCTCAGGATACATTTTGATTTGATTATACCCTGAGAATCCATCCATGAAGGACAATCACTCAACCCCGCATGTGTTGTCAATCATGACATTTGTGATTGGGAGAGGGAATTCGTCTTTGGGGAAGGCATCATTTAGATCACGGAATCAATACAAATTCAGATCTTTTCGTTCTTTTTGGCAACGGGGACGATATTGGCTACCCAATCAGGATGTTGCTCTTCCCTAATGAAGCCAGAGTTTATGAGTTTTTTGACTTCTGACTGGATTGCTTCTATTATTTCTGGATGGAACCGCCATCGCTGTTGTTTGACTGGCTTCACGTCTGAATTAATGTTAAGGCGATGCATAGCCACTCGAGGATCAAGCCCAGGCATGTCCTCATAGTTCCAAGCAAAAACATCTATATACTCTCGCACAAGAGATATTAAATCTTCTTTCTCGGAGAATGATAGGCTTTCGCTTATAAAGATGGGTTTAGGATTAGCCTCATCTCTCAGATTAATCTGGGCAATTTTATCCTGTTGGCCCAAGAGGTTACACTCTCCATTGTTTTTGTGTTTTGATGATAACAAACCAAATAAGTGCTATTTGGTACTAATGTTTTGATCTAGATGAATTTCAGGTTTTGTACCATGTTTAGAGCTCATTCGCTTCGCTTTTGCAAAAACTTCTAAGTTCCACATAGCAATGAAGGCAATTTGCACATCAAGGAAGGATCATAGAAGAGAAGGCAATTGCAAGGCATTGGATCGCTCAAAGATTGCTTCAGAGGTCCTTAGGATTTATTTTATAGCTTTATAGCATGTTAAAGAATAGAGAGTAGGTTTGAAGCTCAAACACACACGTTTTCACGCGTATGCTATTTCCAAGTTTATTTCCTATAAAATATACAAAAATATTTTAACTCTAATTCTTTCTTCTACAAATCTGTTTTTATATTATATACTGAATTTGTGTTTGAAAATATTTTTGATAAAAATAAAATCTCTTCAAAATTCCCTTTGTATTTCAGTTTTTGTCCTGAGCCGGTCGACCGGCTATATACCACCAGTCGACCGGAGTTCTGGCAGAGTGCACGTATCCGTGTGCACGTCTGTCGGTCGACCGGTAGGCTACCGGTAGTCGACCGAAGTTTTTAGTTTGCTCTCTGGATCTGACCAGTCGACCGGTGGGCTACCGGCCTTCGACCGATAGTTCAACTTTTAGCTATGCGGTCGACCGGATGTCTACCGGTAGTCGACCGATACATTTCTTGAGTCTCAGTCAGGAGCAGTCGACTGTACCAGTCGACCGATAGTTCATAACGGTCAATTTTTTGAACTGTCGGTCGACCGGGCCAGTCGACCGATATGGCCGTTGAACAGTAAACGGGCATATTTTTAATTCTGTTTTAACTTGATTTTTTGAATTAAATATCCGTTGGAGGGTATATTTGGAACTAATTACTTCCTAATCTTCAGTAATTAATTCCTAACCCTAAACCCTAGCCCTCTCCTATAAATAGGGGTGTTTGGGGAGAGTTTCTTTACAACAATTATTCAAGAGAAAATTCAAAAGTTAGGGATATTTCAAAAGAGCTTGTTTCTTGTTTCTGTGCTGATATTTCTCATTCATTTTCAGAAGTGTTCTTGATATACTCTCTGAATTTGATTTTCTTTCTTCACTTACACAAGAGCTTCATTCCTTCTCAATATTCTCTAAGGACCTTTGTAAGGGAAGAGATATTTGAAAGAGAGAGTTTGTGATCTTTTGATTACTTAGAAATTGTATTGTGCTGAAATTGTAGGAGTTGGGTACTCCATTTGTAATTGATCTTTGTGATAGTGAAAGTAGCTAGAATCCTTCTGGGGAAGGCGGGGAGTAGAGCTGGGTGCTCGAACCTCGATAACATATCCTTGTGTTTGCGATTGGTTTACTTTACTTGCTATTACTTCTTGCTATTGATTGTGACTTGCATCATTCACTTGCATTCATCTCTATATTTGTTGCTCATTGCTTCATTTTTTTTAAATTGGCCTTAGATTAGCATAATCACCTATTCACCCCCCCTCTAGGTGATTTTCAATTGGTATCAGAGCTTGGACTCTAGGTTTGGCTTAACATCCTTAGAGAGATCCTAAAATATTGCTAATCAACATTTTCATTCATCCATTCATACACTAGTAAACATGGCCGACAACATTAAATCCCCACCTAAATTTGATGGCCTTAATTTCCCTATTTGGAAGGTTAGGATGACTATATTTTTGCAATCACTAGGCAGCTTAGTTGCCAAATCCTTGACCAAACCCTATGAGGCACCCGATGGTGATGAGGGCACTTGGACCGACCTTGACTTTAAGATGTATGAGGCTAACTCAAAAGCCCAAAACTCCCTTCTTACCGCCTTGAATGAGGATGACCTTACACGTGTTATTCATTGCCAATCCGCCTATGAGATGTGGCAACACTTATTGGTCACGCATGAAGGGACCTCACAAGTCAAGAGAGCCAAAGTAGATCTCTTGCGGTCTCAATATGAATCATTTAAGATGCTAGATGATGAAACAATTGATTGCATGATTACTCGTTTCACAAAAATCACTAATGGTCTTTCTTCATTAGGTGACGTCATCTCAAATGATCAAAAGGTGCGCAAGGTGATACGGGCTCTTCCTCCATCTTGGGAGATCAAGTCTACTACCTTGAAGGAATTGAATGACAAGGACGAGATGGACATCATAAGTCTCATAGGGAACCTCAAAACCTATGAGATGGAGAAGAAAGCAAGAGAAGAGGCGGCTCCAACAAAGAAGAAGTCTATCGCTTTCAAGTCTTCTTCCTCCACCATTGAAGACGAAGATGAAGATGAAGAAGAAGATGAGGAGCTCTCCCTCCTCGTGCGCAACATCAAGAGGATGTACCGGAAGAACAAGCAAAATTTCCGAAGAAAGTTTGAAGGTAAAGAGGAGCGCAAGATCATTTGCTACAATTGCCGCAAGCCCGGACACATCATGGCCGATTGCCCGGAATTCAAGAAGAAAATGACTTCCTCCTTCAAGCCAAGAAAGCAAGATGAAAAGAGGGCGTACAAGGCTACTTGGGATTCGGAAAGCGAGTCCGAAGATGAAGAAAAGGCGGATACCGCGAACATGTGTTTCATGGCAAACACACCCAAGGTAACCCCTCAAACTCTTGAATCCATAGATGATAATGATGATGATTTGAGTAAGGAAGTTCTAGTGCATGCTTTTGTAGAACTTTCCGAAACTTATGATAATAAGAAAATGGAATGTTTTAAACTACAAAAGGAAGTTGCTTTTCTTAAATCCCAACTTGCTTTGGTTTCTCAAGAAAAAGAGGATCTTTCTTCAAATCTTGTTTCCATTCAAAATGAATTTCATGCTTACAAGGTTTCTTGTAAAGGTAAAGCTCCAATTGTTGATAATAATGAAATGTCTTCTTTTAAAGCCAAAATGAGTGATTTTGAAAAAGTTTTAAAAGATTGTGCTTTTAATACAAAGAAGCTTGAAGAAAAGTTTTCCAAAAAGCATACATCTCATGCTAAAGTTTCTCATGATAAGACTCCACATGCTCATACTTCCAATGCTTCTCATGCTAAATCTTTTCATGCTCACAATGCAAATGCTCACAAATCACACACTCATTATGCATTTAAATATGGTAGAGTGTATAGATGCACATATTGTGGGAAAAATGGACATTTAGCTAAATTTTGTTATGATAAATTGCATAGCTCAAATAATCTTGTTTGGGTTAATGGTTCTAACCCTCATGGACCCAAGAAAATGTGGGTACCAAAATCAAGTCCTAAAATGTTTGATGTAGGTACACACCAAGGCTCCAAGACGTAGGGAGCGGTGGTACCTTGATAGTGGTTGTTCGAGGCACATGACATGGGATATCAACAACTTCACAACCCTATCAAGGTACATGGAAGGTGGCTCCGTCACCTTCGGGGATGACTCCAAAGGCAAAATCATTGGTATCGGTAATATCCAAATTGGTTCATCTCCTATTATAGAGAATGTTGTTTTAGTTGATGGTTTAAAGCATAATTTACTTAGTATTAGTCAATTTGTGATCGTGGTCTTAAAGTTGTTTTTGATGATACTTCTTGCAAGATTTTTGATATTAAATCGAATGATTGTATTTTGACCGGTTTTCGTGATGACAATGTTTATATAATTGACATGCTTAATGTAGAGTGTTCTACTAAGTGTTTAAATGCTTTTGATGAAAATTCATGGCTTTGGCATAGAAGATTAGGACATGCTTCTTTTGAACATCTTTCTAGAATTAATTCAAAGGAATTGGTGAAGGGTATTCCTTGCTTGAGTTTTGAGAAAGACCGCATTTGTAGTGCGTGCCAACTTGGGAAACAAACCAAGTCTTCCTTTAAACCAATCAAGGATATCATGTCAACTAGACTCTAGAATTAATTCATATGGATTTATTTGGACCAACTAAAACTAAAAGCTTAATGGAAGTAGATTTGCATTTGTTTTAGTTGATGATTTCTCTCGATTTACTTGGGTTTTCTTTTTGCAAAATAAAGATCAAACTTTTTCTCACTTTAAGATTTTTAGAAAAAGAGTTGAAAAAGAAAAAGGTTTTCCGATTTTGAGAATAAGGAGTGATAGAGGTGGTGAGTTTGTTAACCAACTCTTCATGACTTATTGTGATGAAAAGGGAATTAAGCATGAAATGTCTTGTCCTAGAACTCCACAACAAATGGAGTTGTAGAAAGGAAAAATAGAACACTTCAAGAGATGGCTAGGACAATGATAAGTGAATACGACCTCCCTCAATATTTATGGGCCGAGGCCGTAAACACCGCATGCTATATATCGAATCGTATTTATTTATGCAAAAATTCTTCGAAAACTTCTTTTGAAATGTATCATTTAGAAAACCAAATGTTTCCTATTTCAAAGTTTTTGGATGCAAATGTTTTGTTTTGAACACTAAAGAGAATTGGGTAAATTTGATGCTAAAGCTTATGAGGCTATCTTTGTAGGATATTCCTCTACTAGCAAAGCATATAGAGTTTTCATTAGATCTTCACTTACTATTGAAGAAACCATGCATGTTAAGTTTGAAGAATCTAATGTGTTTGTTGAGAATGTTGTAGAGTTTGAACCATTAGGTGAAAGCATGGAGAGACTATCCTTGAAGGACTCACCCGCACAAGAAGATAAGCAAGAACCTTTAGGTGAAGTTCAAAAGGATAATGAGGAAAGTGCGCAACCACTTCCCAAAGCTTGGAGATACGCTACAAATCATCCGAAGGAGCTCATCTTGGGTGATGCTTCCAAAGGAGTCACAACGCGCTCCAAACTCCATGACATATGTGGTAACTTTGCTTTCATTTCTCATTTTGAACCCAAAGGCATTCTCGAAGCCGAGACGGACCCATATTGGTTGCTTGCCATGCAAGAGGAACTCAATCAATTTGAGCGCAACCAAGTTTGGCACCTTGTTCCTAAGCCCCACGATAGACCAATAATTGGTACTAAGTGGATCTTTAGGAATAAGTTGGATGAGTCCGGAAATGTCATTAGGAATAAAGCTAGGTTAGTGGCCCAAGGTTACACTCAAGTTGAGGGAATCGACTTTGAGGAATCCTTTGCACCCGTAGCACGGCTTGAAGCCATACGGATAACACTAGCTTATGCATCTTTTAAAAATTTCAAACTTTTTCAAATGGATGTAAAAAGTGCATTTTTAAATGGATTTCTTAATGAAGAAGTTTTTGTTGCTCAACCTCCCGGTTTTGTTGATCATGTTCATCCCGATTTTGTTTTCAAACTCGATAAGGCTTTATATGGTTTGAAACAAGCTCCAAGAGCTTGGTATGAAAGGCTTTCAAATTTTCTTATTTCAAACAATTTTATTAAAGGCAAAGTAGACACTACTCTATTCACTAAGCATGTTGATAATGATATTTTGATTGTCCAAATTTATGTTGATGATATAATTTTCGGTTCTACTAATGAAGTTTTATGCAAGGATTTTGAAAAGGTAATGCAACAAGAATTTGAAATGTCTTCCATGGGTGAACTCAACTTCTTCCTTGGACTCCAAGTCAAGCAATTGCAAGATGGGAACTTCATTAGCCAAGCCAAATATGCAAAGGAACTCGTGAAGAGGTTTGGACTTGAAGACGCTAAAACTTGCAACACTCCCATGGCAACTACAACCAAGCTTGATAAGGACGAACAAGGTAAAAATGTTGATATTAAATTGTTTAGAAGCATGATAGGTAGTCTTTTATATTTAACTGCAAGTAGGCCGGATATCATGTTTAGTGTGTGTCTTTGTGCTAGATTTCAATCGTGTCCCAAAGAATCTCATTTAATTGCCGTAAAACGCATTATTCGTTATGTTAAGGGAACGATTGGATTAGGTCTTTGGTATCCGAAAACTATAGATTTTTCTATGATTAGTTATTCGGACGCCGACTATGCGGGTTGTAGAGTAGATAGAAAGAGTACTAGTGGGACATGTCAATTTCTCGGTAATTGTCTTGTTTCATGGTCCTCTAGGAAGCAAATTCCGTAGCTCTATCAACCGCCGAGGCGGAGTATGTTGCCGCGGGGGCTTGTTGTGCACAAGTCCTTTGGATGAAACATACTCTCCTTGATTATGATTTGCATTATAAAAATATTAAAATATTTTGTGATAATACTAGTACTATTCATTTAACTAAAAATGCAAATCAACATAGTAAGACCAAGCACATTGAGATTAGATATCACTTTCTTAGAGATCATTTTGAGAAAGGTGATATTGATATTGATTATGTTTCCACCGATTTTCAACTAGCCGATATTTTTACAAAACCACTTGATTTTGCTAGATTTTCGTTTATTTGTGGAGAATTAAATATGTGTATTATTGATTAAACATGTTTTTCATAACCCTTTTTGATGTATGACAAAAAGGGGGAGAATAAGTTACATGTACAAAAATAAGTTCATTTGGTCTTGGTTCCATATGAATTTATGAGTTTTTATGTTTTTTTTTAATCTCTATGATTTAAGTTTAAATTGGTATCAAGGAGCAAATTTTTGATTTTTGGTGTTTTTGGTATCATGTACAAGTTTTAAAGTTTCATTTGTAATTGGTGCATCATTTCTTTTTATCATTTCAATTATTGGTATCTAGAGCATATTTATAATGTTTAAATATAGCATAATTTGAGGGGGAGTTTTTCTCCTCCCTATATTTTTGTAAATAGCCTATTTGTTTTGTCATCATCAAAAAGGGGAGATTGTTGGCCCAAGAGGTTACACTCTCCATTGTTTTTGTGTTTTGATGATAACAAACCAAATAAGTGCTATTTGGTACTAATGTTTTGATCTAGATGAATTTCAGGTTTTGTACCATGTTTAGAGCTCATTCGCTTCGCTTTTGCAAAACTTCTAAGTTCCACATAGCAATGAAGGCAATTTGCACATCAAGGAAGGATCATAGAAGAGAAGGCAATTGCAAGGCATTGGATGGCTCAAAGATTGCTTCAGAGGTCCTTAGGATTTATTTTATAGCTTTATAGCATGTTAAAGAATAGAGAGTAGGTTTGAAGCTCAAACACACACGTTTTCACGCGTATGCTATTTCCAAGTTTATTTCCTATAAAATATACAAAAATATTTTAACTCTAATTCTTTCTTCTACAAATCTGTTTTTATATTATATACTGAATTTGTGTTGGAAATATTTTTGATAAAAATAAAATCTCTTCAAAATTCCCTTTGTATTTCAGTTTTTGTCCTGAGCCGGTCGACCGGCTATATACCACCAGTCGACCGGAGTTCTGGCAGAGTGCACGTATCCGTGTGCACGTCTGTCGGTCGACCGGTAGGCTACCGGTAGTCGACCGAAGTTTTTTAGTTTGCTCTCTGGATCTGACCAGTCGACCGGTGGGCTACCGGCCTTCGACCGATAGTTCAACTTTTAGCTATGCGGTCGACCGGATGTCTACCGGTAGTCGACCGATACATTTCTTGAGTCTCAGTCAGGAGCAGTCGACTGTACCAGTCGACCGATAGTTCATAACGGTCAATTTTTTGAACTGTCGGTCGACCGGGCCAGTCGCCGATATGGCCGTTGAACAGTAAACGGGCATATTTTTAATTCTGTTTTAACTTGATTTTTTGAATTAAATATCCGTTGGAGGGTATATTTGGAACTAATTACTTCCTAATCTTCAGTAATTAATTCCTAACCCTAAACCCTAGCCCTCTCCTATAAATAGGGGTGTTTGGGGAGAGTTTCTTTACAACAATTATTCAAGAGAAAATTCAAAAGTTTGGGATATTTCAAAAGAGCTTGTTTCTTGTTTTGTGCTGATATTTCTCATTCATTTTCAGAAGTGTTCTTGATATACTCTCTGAATTTGATTTTCTTTCTTCACTTACACAAGAGCTTCATTCCTTCTCAATATTCTCTAAGGACCTTTGTAAGGGAAGAGATATTTGAAAGAGAGAGTTTGTGATCTTTTGATTACTTAGAAATTGTATTGTGCTGAAATTGTAGGAGTTGGGTACTCCATTTGTAATTGATCTTTGTGATAGTGAAAGTAGCTAGAATCCTTCTGGGGAAGGCGGGGAGTAGAGCTGGGTGCTCGAACCTCGATAACATATCCTTGTGTTTGCGATTGGTTTACTTTACTTGCTATTACTTCTTGCTATTGATTGTGACTTGCATCATTCACTTGCATTCATCTCTATATTTGTTGCTCATTGCTTCATTTTTTTTTAAATTGGCCTTAGATTAGCATAATCACCTATTCACCCCCCCTCTAGGTGATTTTCATATCCTCCGTGGGTGGCTCGCGCTGTTCAAAGTGCGTATCCCAGAGAGTATTTAGGTGTTTGATCCAAGGATCTGTATCAGACTGGATCATTTCTTCACCTCTGTCTTCCAGTTGGCTCGCTGAAACCATATATACTGAAAGTTCTCCGAAGAGGTTGCCAATACTAACATCTGAGTACCACGATGACGTGTCAGATGAATAGTCATGGTATAGTGACTCTTCAAACTCAGAGGCTGACGGAAGTGGGGTTGACACATAACCTAAACCCCTGGGAGTTCGATGGTAATAATCAGGGGATTTCCCTTTCGGAATGAAAGACCAGAGCAGTGTTCTTCTTCCTTTGTCGAAGTTCAACCCAGGACTGTTTGTCAGATCATACCCCATGTTTTCTATCATTCTGAGTATATTTGGCTCATAATGGATGAACTGAGGATGTTCATTCTCGCTTTCTGACTCTTCATGAGACATCAGTTCAGACTTGATTTGTCCGAAAAGGATTGGTTTTGGCCTTTGCGTCTAGCTAGGACCATGAATACTGATTCTTGCGCATCACCGACATCTTGGTACGTTTCGAAGGATGACTTCACTGGTACATGCAATGATGTCAAAGCATTCATTGCCGACCAGGGGTCATTATCCACTTCGGTACTAGTGTCTGATGGCACTGAATCAGAAGCGAGCACAGAAAAGTAAGCCAAATTTAACTCTTCATTAATATACCACCCGCCTACATCATTGGCGGTGTTATTAACATCGAGCTTATTAATGCTCGTTACAAGTGGATCTAATTCCCACATGCACTCTTCTTCCGCCTCTGGCTCGGTGTCAGCTGCATTACCAAGTCTGGCTCCTCTGGTTGTGGGTTCTCGTTTGTTTCCAAAGAGTCCTGGTACAGGAGGGAGTCTGTGAAATAGTTCTCTACCCCCTTGAACGGATGCCTTTCAGCAATCAACGTTCGTACATTTCTACTTCCGTCGATGTATTTTATAACTTGGTGGAGAGTAGAGGGGACGATGGAATTACGATGAATCCATAGTCGTCCAAGCAACAAATTGTATGAAGTGTCGGCATCGATCACATAATGAAAAACACCTAGAGGGGGTGAATAGGTGTAAGTGCTAATCTAATAACTAAGTGCTCTAAATGCGGAAGCTTAAAACAATTTTGCAAACACACTTAGTACAATCAACAAGTGTAGCCGAATTCCCGTGAAGGGCTCTGGACTAACTCCTCTTGATTCCCCTAGATATGGGTTGAGGTGCTATGTGAAGCTCTTGTTGATTAAGTACAAGTGAGGCACACACAAACAACCAAGCATATAAGATGAATAGGCAATATGAATTATGCAAGGCAACATAAGCAATGAATGATATGACAATATGAATGATGCTATGCACATTAAGAGAGAGAGAGAGTGTAGAGACAAGTTGATCAAACGCAAAGTCCAAGATATGTTTCGAGGTTCGAGCACCTTGCTCTACATCCCCGCCTACACCACCGTGTAGGATTTCCAATCCACTATCTCCCACCGAGGGAACCTCCACCGAGGAGGATTTGTTACAACACTAGGAGTACCTAACTCCTCTCTCAATACAAACACCACCTCACACAAGAGGGGTAGGCCCTTAGCCAAACAACAACAAACACCTCTACCGAAGAGGTTTACAAACCAATCTCCACCTCTCACTAGAGGGAGCAAACCACAAGCCTCAACCTCTACCAAAGAGGGAGCAAACACCAACCCAATACAACAACCTCAACCTCTACCAAAGAGGGAGCAACCAAGAAATCAGGGTTTACAACAAGTGGTATATCTCAACCACAAACCTCTTTCCTTTTTCCACAAATACAAGATCCTAATAGAATAGGATAGATGATAGGCTCAAGTGTGGAAAACAAGTGTTTTGATCAAAGAAAAACTCTTGGGAAAATACCAAATAGATATTGAAATGAAGAACAATAAACCAATTTCCCAAAAACCTATTTTCTTTGAAAATAACAAAACACTTGAAAACAAATGAATGAATCTTTTTAGCACTTAAAACACTTTTAAAAACTTCTTTTTAAAACCAGAGAATAGGAACTTGAAAATCTTAGAGAAAACTATGAAGAGATGGGGTATTTATAGCCCAAAAACAAAACTAGCCGTTAGGCTGATCTGTCAGTCTGACAGACCTCCGGTCGTCCGCCCGGTCGACCGCTAGCGGTCAAAAATTCGACCGTTGGAGCCTCCGGTCGACCACTTGGTCGACCCAAATAAATAGAGAGCTCTGCTCTCAGACCCGGTCGACCGCCCCGGTCGACCGATCTTGTGTCTGCCAGACGTGCACAAGTCTGTGCACGTCGGTCGACCGCAAGGGTCGACCGGCCCATGGTGCGGTCGACCCTTCCGGTCGACCGACCTGGCCTGTCAGTCACAAAGCTGGGTCAGAAAAACTTGTTAGAAATTTTAATAAATCTTTTTAAGTCTTCTAAAAATCACCAAAAATAGTTTTACCATTTTGCATTGATATATAAACATGTGCTAAAAAGTTTAGCTCAAATATCAATCAACATGAACTATTTTTGTGTCTTGTCATTTTTACCAAAAACCAAAACTTGTATTTTTATCAAACTTGAATTTTCAATAGGAAATCTGATTTTTCCTAAAACACATGAATAGACATATCAAAATAAGTTTGTTTAAGATATGAAGCATGTATGTATATTGAACACATCTAATATACATAAAAACAAAGTAAACTTGTTTTGATCAACTATTCATGAAACCAAATTCAAAACATAAAACTTGTGTGTGTTGTGCACTTGAGCATATCAACTATACTAAGCTTTATAAATGGATCTAAAACACACTAAACTATGGATACCTAAGTCTTCTTGACGATCTTCATCTTCAAGGCGACTCGATCCACAAACACCGTGATCCATGAGCTAGGCAAGGTATGATCTTAATGCTTTGGCCCTGGATTCACCATGAAAAGTTTCTAAACTCCTTTGTTGAAGCTAATCACCAACTAATATCTTGATAAAAGATCTGAGACTAAAATCACAAGATTATTAGTAAACATAACTACATGAGTTAATCATCATCAAAACTAGAGTGGAAGGCCTTGGGCCAACAATCTCCCCCTTTTTGATGATGACAAAACTCATGGAGTTATATATGCATGGATTAAAGTTAAGCTTCAAAGAAGCTCCCCCTTAACTCATGCATAAAACAAATAAACATAAATATGCATGAATGACAATGCATAAACAAGATGCTCTAGATACCAAATGAAATATTCAAAACAAAACATGCTCTAGAGACAAATTAAACTTAATATATGCAAAACCATAAATATGCATATATAAACTCAAAATCTTTCTCCCCCTTTTTGTCAATCATCAACAAAGGGGTAAAAACACAAAAACTAATTTTTCTCCCCCTTTTTGTCAAAAACAAAAAGACCAATAAGGGGTTCAATCCATAAAAGTTTATATGTGATATACATTCATGAAGAGGAAGACGCTAAGTTAGCTTCCTTACACATATACATTACATGAAAGAGGGATGACAAACCCTAATTCACATAACGTATAATATGTAATGCATAAGAGGAGATGCGAAGCTCCCCTACACACGTGTACCACATAAAGAAGAGTTGTCAAGCTCTTCATATACAATACACTCAACATGAATCTATATGTAGAAGAGATGTTAAGCTCTCCTTGCATATAGGAAATACATATCAAAACATTTTGAAAGTATTAGAGCTTTTGTAAAACAAACAAAATCTACTCCCCTTTTTGTCTAAAGCAAAACACAAAGTCAATAAGGGGTGTGTTCAAACAACTATGATACCAATTTAAAAATGTGACAATGAAGTGCATATTGATACCAATTGAAAAATGAACATAAAACAAAATCTTGATATCAATTGTAAATATTTTTCATTTTGAGTATATGATACCAATTGAAATTGTTCATAAAAAACAAATAATATCAAATTGAAAAACTATTATTTTTCATATCATAAAGCAAAGGGAGTGGAATACTAAATACCAAATGAAAGATGAAATACAAGATTTTCTCCCCTTTATGAAATACCAATAAACACTATGCATAGGCTTGAAATAAGATACCAATTGAAAAATAAATCAATTGAAATAAAAATAAAGTTCAAGCACTAGCAAAAAAAAGATTTGTGCTCAAGATATAGAAATATAATAGCACAAATAAAACATGTGTATGTGTATGAAATAGAATGAGTACCAATCACCAATGGATGATACCAATTGAAAACATATATACACAATAAACATATGAGTATACAAAAAAAAGGTCAAAATTGATACCAATTGAAAGAGTTCAATGATACCAATTGAATAACAATAGTAGCATGGTATAACTCATATAATCTACACCCAATCATGGTTCAAGTTTTTAAGAGATTTTCATTTTAAAGCATACATGAATATGATCTCCCATCCATCCTCCCGTGGATGGTAGGGGTTTTCAAAAATAGATTTGAAAATTAAAGTTTGTTTGAAAATCACTATCAAATGAAGAATACGAACTAGTTTAAATGAAAAACTTGTAAACTAGTACGAAATCTTCAAGCAAGGAATAAAACAAAATAGTTTTCATGAAATAAGAAATCCACATGAAAATCAACACTCTAATCCAATTAAGCATAATTATGACTCATGAAAACAAAACATGAGCAAGCAATAAATGTGAGTGTATAAATACAATGTGAAGATCAATATCATGAAAGGTAGACAATAAGCTCATTTATTCCTTAAACATGAAAACATAAAAATCATCAAAACTATTTAATCTTCAAGGTATATGTATGTCTTATACAAACTAAAGTATACATACATATCCAAACATAACGAGTCCACAAAGATATATGCATGAAGGCACGTGGCTCAAAGGATGTATATGTATAACAATAATTTGGATAAAATGGACATATACATGAAGTTTAAACATAAACACATGAAAACATGAATAACTAAAATTTTCATAAATCAAATTTCATTTCAAGGTATATGTATGATTTGTCAACATGAAGTATACATACATATCCCTAAACACAAATGAGTCCATAAATATAGATTTGCATGAAAAGCAAATGACTCAAGGGGTATACATGTATATCTTAAATTTTGGCAAAATAAACATATACATGAAATGGAAACTCATAAACATAAAACAAATTCAAA
Organism: Agave tequilana; assembly: GCA_038442645.1. Lineage (NCBI taxonomy): Eukaryota > Viridiplantae > Streptophyta > Magnoliopsida > Asparagales > Asparagaceae > Agave > Agave tequilana. The sequence continues at coordinate 214,159 of JAVJIF010006304.1, read as the reverse complement.
AATGGGAATACAAGTTTATAATGTATGAGTCATCAAAACTAGACTATACTAGCACATCTAATGGGTTCAAATAAGCAATCAAGCACAAACATATATAGATTTATTTGTAGCCCACTATATGCACAAGTATAAATCCTAGTCTTAATGAAAAACTAACATCTAAACATATATTCAAGGCAAGAAGCATAAAACGAGAAAGATCATCATGATAAACATAAACATGATTATTATGCAAATCCACATGTATTAAACCTATGATAAACATGATAGCTAACAAATGGTGAGAACACAAAATAATAGTTCATATTAAACATGGGTGTCTCAAATACTATACATGTATGTCAAAGATCTAATAGTCATGGCATTTACATACTAATCTACAAACAATAAAACATGCTATAAAAATGAATATGAAAAGCATGTAAACAATAAATAGGAGTTAGGAATTGTTACCAAAACCTAGAAGGCAACTCTCCTTATCTCCAAAACATGGTGGTCTTCTCCACCAAACTTCCCTTGAAAGTGATGCATCCAATGATTTCCTTTTAGTACGGAACGCATCCACTCCAAGATATGGCTACTCTCACGTCATGTGAAAGCCCACACCTACATCAAAAACTCTAGGGGTGGTCTTTGGTACCCATATCTTATTGGGTCCATGGGGGTTAGTCTCATTTCTAACCCAAACAAATTTATTTGCTAAATTTGAAACATGTAATCTATCATAGCAAAATTTAGCAAGGTGGCCCTTACGTCCACAATGTGTACATGGGTACACATGAGCATACATGTGATGAGAGTGTCCGTGAGGAGCATGTGTATGCTGTGTATGGTATGCATGAAAAGATGGAACTTGTTTCTTTCGAACCAAGGATTCCAAGCGTGTATGGTTCATGGCACATTGGCTCATAGTGGAGCCCAAACAATCTACTCTCTTCTTTAACATACAAATATCATCATTAATCCTAGAAGAAGAGGTACATGCATTAGGTGAAGTGTGTGATACTACCCTAGCATGGCAAACATGTGCATCAATCTTATTTTGCAAAACAATATTTTTCTCTAAACAAACATTCAAATCATTTAAAATGTAAATATTTTATTTTTCAAAGCAACATTCTCCTTTAAAACAAAATCAACTTTTGAAGACAAATTTCATTTTTCTTCAAAAGAGTTTCACAATCATTTTAGATTTAAAAATTTATTTCTTTAAGTGCAAGTTCTAATTGAGATCTCAATGAATCCCTTTCATTATAGACCTCAACCTTCTCTTGCAAAACATTATTAAGTCTAGAGTGCAAACTTTTATTTTCTTTTTCAATTTCTAGACTTTCTTTTTCAAAACTTTATATTTTTCTATTAATTTTTCACAAACAATGGATAGTTCTTCATTTAAAGCATGGGCATCAAAATTATCATCACATGAAGAACTAGAATCAAAACTATCTAGTTGAGTTTCCGATTGTACCTCAAGGGAGTCATTCCCTTGGACCATGAAGTATTGTGAATCGGATTCTCCACTAGTCTCCTCTTCTTGGATTTGTACTTGAAGCTCGGAGGTGGTGGTTGTGGTTGACAACATATTCTACACTGCAAAGGCGGAATCAAAGTTAGAAGCAAGCATAAGATATTCTTTAGGTAATGTGCTTCTAATAGCCTCAAGGCCAAATGCATTAGCCCCTATATGATCACCATTACCAAGATAGCATTTCTTGGTAGCGGCAAGGAAGACATGCAAACCTAGGGTCTTAAGTACATGGACATCCTATACTTCCAAACAACAATGTTGGAAGGATCAAAGCTAGGTGGGGTCATGAAGTCCATGGTAAACTATATGTGTGCAAGCAAACAATAGATTAGCAAATAAATGGATCTCACTCCTAGGATGTTAAGCCTAATATCAGGAACACTAGCTCTGATACCAATTGAAAAACACCTAGAGGGGGGGTGAATAGGTGTAAGTTCTAATCTAATAACTAAGTGCTCTAAATGCGGAAGCTTAAAAAATTTTGCAAACACACTTAGTACAATCAACAAGTGTAGCCGAATTCCCCGTGAAGGGCTCTGGACTAAACTCCTCTTGATTCCCCTAGATATGGGTTGAGGTGCTATGTGAAGCTCTTGTTGATTAAGTACAAGTAAGGCACACACAAACAACCAAGCATATAAGATAAATAGGCAATATGAATTATGCAAGGCAACACAAGCAATGAATGATATGACAATATGAATGATGCTATGCACAATTAAAAGAGAGAGTGTAGAGACAAGTGGATCAAACGCAAAGTCCAAGATATGTTTCGAGGTTCGAGCACCTTGCTCTACATCCCCGCCTACACCACCATGTAGGATTTCCAATCCACTATCTCCACCGAGGGAACCTCCACCGAGGAGGATTTGTTACAACACTAGGAGTACCTAACTCCTCTCTCAATACAAACACCACCTCACACAAGAGGGGTAGGCCCTTAGCCAAACAACAACCAACACCTCTACCGAAGAGGTTTACAAACCAATCTCCACCTCTCACTAGAGGGAGCAATATTTGTTTTCTCATGACTATGTTTTCATGAGTCTTTATGAGCTATATAGATTTTGAGTGTCAACCTTTATGTATTTAGCTTGTTTCATAATATACATATAATTTGGTTTCATGTTTTGAAGAATCTTTAACTAGTTTTTTAAAAATTAATTTAACTAGTTATTTATTCTTCAAATGGTAGTGTTTTCACCATAAATTTTTTTTCAAACTCTATTTTGAAAACCCCTACCAATGCCGTAATGGGCGGACGGATGGGCGAGTATGCCTTGCAAGCCTTATTGAAAATCTTTTATCTTGTGCATAAAAAGGGTGAATTTTTATGAGTTATATACTAATTTCACTTCATAATCTCAAATGGTATCATAATTTCATTTGGTATCACAATTGATATATTTTGTATACTCATAATGTTGTTTATATATATGTATGCTTTCAATTTCAACTTATATCAATTTCTATTGGTATTATCATTTTTCATACATATATATGATTTGTTTGTACTTGATTTAAAATTGGTTTACATGTTTAAAGCACAAAGTTTGTTTATGCTAAGCTTGATTCAAATCTTTATTTTCAATTGGTATCACAATTGATGTTTTAATAAGCATATGAATTATTTTAAAATTGGTATTTTTATTGATATCAAAAATGTGCAATAATCTTCAATTGGTATCTATTCATTTCAATTGGTATCCATATATTTCAATTGGTATCAATATGATTCTATTTTTGGTTTAAAATTCAAAATTTGTAATGTTTATTTACAATTGGTATCTTAAAATTGGTATCTAAAAAATTTGATTTACTAAGATATCTCAAAATTTATTTTATTGAAAAAAATTCAAAATTTTGTTTTAATGAGAAAATTAAAAATGTTTTGATGTGTATTGCCTATATGCAAGAGGAGCTTAACATCTCTTCTACATATAGATTCATGTTGAGTGTATCTTATATTGAGGAGCTTGACAACTCTTCTTTATGTGATACACGTGTGTAGGGGGAGCTTCACATCTCCTCTTATGCATTGCATATTATGCGTTATGTGAGTTAGGGCTTGTCATCTCTTCTTCATGTAATGCATGTATGTAGGAAAGTTAACTTAACATCTTCCTCTTCATGAATGTATATCGCATATATTCTTATTATTGATTTGTTTAATGTCACCCCTTTGTTGATTTTTGCTTTTGACAAAAAGGGGAGAATATTGTTTTGTTTTTACTTTAACCCCTTGTTGATGATTGACAATAAGGGGAGAAGTATTTTAGATATATATGCATGTTTTGGAAAAGAATTTCTTGTTTATGCATATTGTTTGTTTTGCAAATAGGAGAAAAATAATTAGACGAGTTTTATGGTTGATTGGCATGTTTATCTCCTTATATTTGCATACATGTTTAGTTAGTTTATGTGCTTTATTGTCATATCTATTTATTTCTTGTGATGCATGAGTTAAGGGGAGCTTCTTTGAAGCTTTACTTTAATCCATGCATATATAATTCTATGAGTTTTGTCATTATCAAAAAGGGGGAGATTGTTGGCCCAAAGGCCCATCACTCTAGTTTTGATGATGATCAACTCATGTAGTTATAGTACTAATGACCTTGTGTTAATTAGTTTCAGATTTTTGATCAAGATCTTAGTTGGTGTTTAGCTTCAACAAAGGATTTAAAGTCAAGTTTTGAAGCTAGCACGGTTTGATTCAAGAGCTTGTGCATCAAGACCACATCAAGTACTCAAGAGGAGTCTACCTCGTTGGATCAACTTTGGACCAAGTCAAGAAAATGAGAAGATTTCAAGTGAAGACCTTCATGATCAAGACTTGTATCTAGGTTGTTTTTATTAAGATTTATTTTAGATTAAAATGTAAAGGATAGAATAGTTGGTGGACTGCTCAAGTATACCATATACACACACACTCTTGATTTAGATGTATTTTTATAAAAGAATTTTTATTTTGGAAAAATACAAAAGAGTTTTCCTTTTGAAAAATACCGGTTTGATTTTGGAATTCAAAGTATATATGCTTTAACCAAAATCATGTTTCGTGCTTATTGTCAAAAACATAGATATTTCACTATGAATGTGTAGTGGATCATATCCATATACTCTATGCTTTAAAAGAGTTTAAAATATCTTGTTTTTGTATTTGGAGAAGTTTTGTAAAAATCTATTTTGGAAAAATACAGTTTTTGTTTTTAGTCAAAATTTCTAAGTTATAAAAATAGTTCAAATTGTTTGTAACATGTCTTGATTTTACTCAAACATGTTTGTTTATCAAAGTATTATATTGAACCTATTTTTGTAGATTTTTCGTGAATTTATGGGATTTTATTTTAGATAAAAAGTCAACCTTTTAATCCCTTAAATAATCTGTCCTGGCTTCTGCCGGTCGACCGGACCGGTTAACCTACGTGAACAGACGTGCACGCCAGTCTGGCTGGAGGGCCGGTCGACGGGGACGGTCGACCGTCCAGAGAGCTCTGCGCTCTGGAAAGGCTCCGGTCGACCGGGCGGTCGATCGGCCAGAGAGACTGCTCTCTGTATCCAAGCCACAGTCGACCGGGCCGGTCGACCGAGGCTCCAACGGTCAGAAATCTGACCGTTGGCGGTCGACCGGGCCGGTCGACCGACAACCGTCATGGCTGAAAAATTGCCCCAATGGCTAGTTTTTTCTAGCCTATAAAAAGGGGCTTTGTGGGGCTGTTTTAGCTAAGATTTTTAAGTGGGTTTTGAGCCAGTTTTTCCATCTGTATTAGGTATTTATCTCCACTTGTTTAAGAGCCAAATTGCCATATCAAAAGGAGAGATTTTCAAGAGTGTATTGAAAAGTGATTTCTTGAGTTTTCCTCCACCATTTCAATCCTAGGCTTCTCACACAAATACTTGAGCTATCCATTGCTATATCTACCTATAGGGATCTTTATTGTGAGAGGATTTTAGGTGATCAAAGTGTTGTGATCACCAAAGTTCTACTTTGTATTTGAGGAGGCGGACTTGCAGGTTCGCGGTGTTTCGAGTTCGCGTGTGAACTTTTTGTTTGAGGTGCGGCCTCGGCGAGCTAGTGAGCTTGCGGTGTGTTCTTGCGGGAATAAGAGAGGGACTAGAGAGTCCAAAGAGCTTGTAGGTGTTGCGGCACCAAGTGATCCGGTGGGATCGATTTTAGTGGAAATCCCTCATAGTGTTGAAGGCGGGGACGTAGAGCAAGTGTGTTCAAACCTCGAAACAAATCTCCCGTGCTTGCGATTGCTCTCTCTATCTATTACTTGTCTTTATATCTTGCATGCTAATATTGTCTTTATCTTTATATGCTTGATATATTGTGTGCTTATTGTTATATGCTTGGGGTTTGTTTGCTAACACTTGTATTCAACCAAGAGAGCCAACGCGGCACCTCAACTCTTATCTAGAGGAATCTTGAGGAGTTAGTTCAGAGCCCTTCACGGGGAATCCGGCTACACTCTTGTGTTATACGTGGTGTTTAGTTTAAGAAGTTTTAATTTGTATTAATAAGCTTTAATTTCACATTAATTGACCATTAGATTAGCTAGTCTCCTATTCACCCCCTCTAGGTGATTACAATCACATGTCAATCATGGTAAAACACCCCATGCTCACAAATCACATGTTCATAAACCACATGCTCATTATGCTTTTAAATATTAAAGAATTTATAAATATACTTATTGTGGCCAGAGTGATCATTTAGCCAAATTTTGTTATGATCATATAAATAGTATGGATAATCATGTTTGGGTTCAAAACAATAATGTATTAGGACCCAAGAAAATATGGGTACCAAAATTAACCTTTAAATTATTTGATATAGGTACACACTAAGACTCCAAGACGTAAGGACCGGTGGTACCTGGATAGTGGTTGCTCAAGACATATGACATAGGACATCAACAACTTTGCAACCCTATTGAGGTACGTTGAAGGTGGCACCGTCACCTTCGGAGATGACTCCAAGGGCACCATCATCGGTATAGGTAACATTAAAATTGATACATCTCCTTTAATTGAAAATGTAGTTCTTATTGATGGGCTTGAACATAATTTACTTAGTATTAGTCAACTATGTGATCATGGTCTAAAAGTTATTTTTGATGAATCTTGTAAAATTTTGATTATAAAACCAATGAATGTATTCTCACTAGATTTCGTGAAAATAATGTTTACATTATTGATATGCTTAATTTGGATTGCACTTCAAAATGTTTAAATGCTTTTGATGAGATTTCATGATTATGGCAAAGAAGATTAGGCCATGCTTCTTTTGATCATCTTTCTAGAATCAATTCTAAGGAATCAGTGAAGGGTATTCCTTATTTGAAGTTTGAAAAGAACCGCATTTGTGGTGCGCGCCAACTTGGAAAACAAACCAAGTCCTCTTTCAAACCTATTAAGGATATCATGACATCTAGGCCATTAGAATTGATCCACATGGATCTTTTTGGACCAACTAAAACTAAAAGTTTAAATGAAAATAGATATGTATTGGTTTTAGTCGATAATTTCTCTCGTCTCACATGGATTTTCTTTTTGGAGCATAAAGATCAAACTTTTTCGCATTTTAAGATTTTTCGAAAAAGGGTTGAAAGAGAAAAAGGATTTTCGATTTTACGCATAAGAAGTGATAGAGGTGGTGAGTTTGTCAACCAACTCTTTATGACTTATTGCGATGAAAATAGAATTAAGCATGAAATGTCATGTCCTAGAACTCCACAACAAAATGGAGTAGTTGAACGGAAGAATAGAACTCTTCAAGAAATGGTTTGGACCATGATAAGTGAATACGAGCTCCCTCAATACTTATGGGTCGAGGCCGTAAACACCACATGCTATATATCGAACTGAATTTACTTGTGTAAAAATACTTCCAAAACTTTCTTTGAAATCTATCATTTGAGAAAACCAAATGTTTCGTATTTTAAAGTTTTTGGATGCAAATATTTTGTTTTGAAACCCAAAGATAATTTGGGCAAATTTGATGCTAAGGATTTTGAAGCAATTTTTGTTGGTTATTCTAGTACTAGCAAAGCATATAGAGTGTTCAATAAATCATCTCTTACAATTGAAGAATCGATGCATGTTAATTTTGAGGAATCTAATGCATTTGTTAAGAATATTGTAGAAATTGATTCTTTAGGTGAAGACATGGAGAAAATATCCTTAAAGGACTCACCCATCCAAGAAGACAAGTAAGAACCAAATGGTGAAGTTCAAAAGGATGAAGTGGAACCATCACAACCACTTCCTAAAGATTGAGATATGCTACAAATCATCCCAAAGATCTCATCATAGGTGATGTATCAAAGGGGATAACCACTCGCTCCAAACTCCATGATTTGTGTGGGCATTATGCATTCATATCTCATATTGAAACCAAAAACATCCTCGAAGCCGAGGGTGACTCATATTGGTTGCTTGCTATGCAAGAAGAGCTTAATCAATTTGAGCACAACCAAGTTTGGCATCTTGTTCCTAGACCCCATGATAGACCAACAATTGATACTAAGTGAATTTTTAGGAACAAGTTGGATGAGTCAGGAAATATTTAGGAATAAGGCTAGGTTAATGGCCTAAGGTTACACCCAAGTTGAAGGAATCGACTTTGAGAAGACCTTTGCACCCGTAGCGCGGCTAGAAACCATACAAATCACACTAGCTTATGCATCTTATAAAAATTTCAAACTTTTTTAAATGGATGTAAAAAGTGCATTTTTAAATGGCTTTATTGAAGAGGAAGTATATGTTGAACAACCACCCGGTTTTGTTGATCATATACATCCAAATTTTGTTTTCAAACTAGATAAAGCATTGTATGGTTTAAAACAAGCTCTAAGTGCTTGGTATGAAAGACTTTCTACTTTTCTTCTATCAAATGATTTTGTTAAGGGCAAAGTAGACACCACATTATTTATTAAACATTTGGTAGTGACATTCTTATTCTACAAATATATGTTAATAATATAATCTTTGGTTCTACTAATGAATTACTTTGTAAGGAGTTTGAATCATGTATGCAAGATGAATTTGAGATGTCTTTGATGGGTGAATTAAACTATTTTCTTGGACTCCAAATCAAGCAAAGGAGTGAAGGGGTCGTCATTAGTCAAGTCATGTACACTAAGGAACTCATCAAGAAGTTTGAACTTAAAGACTCAAAAACTTGCAACACTCTCATAGCTACCACAACTAAGCTTGACAAGGATGACCAAGGTAAGAGTGTAGACATAAGATTATATAGAAGTATGATTGGTAGTTTGTTGTATTTAACGGCCAGTAGGCCGGACATTATGTATAGTGTATGTCTTTGTGCTAGATTCCAATCTTGTCAAAAAAATCCCACTTGATTGTGGTAAAACGCATTATTCGATACCTTAAGGGCACTATAAAAATGGGTCTATGGTATCCGAAGACCGGACAATTCTCAGTGACGAGTTTTTCGGATGCCGACTATGCGGGTTGTAGAGTGGATAGGAAGAGTACTAGTGGAACATGTCAATTTCTTAGTAATTGTCTTGTTTCATAGTCTTCCAAGAAACAAAATTCGGTAGCCCTCTCAACCGCCGAGGCGGAGTATGTTGCGGCTGGGTCATGTTGCGCTCAAGTCCTTAGGATGAAATATACTCTCCTTGATTATGATTTGCATTATGACCATATTAAAATATTTTGTGATAATACTAGTATAATTCATATGACTAAGATACAAATCAACATAGTAAGACCAAGCACATGGAGATTGGATATCACTTTATTAGAGATCATTTTGAGAAAGGTGATATTGATATTGATTATGTTTCTACTGATTTTCAACCTGCCGATATTTTCACTAAACCACTTGATTTTAATAGATTTTCCTTTATATGTGGTGAACTAAATATTTGTATTATTAACTAAAGAATATATTTTCATACTAATATATCCCTTTTCGATGTATGACAAAAAGGGGGAGAAATATGTTTGTCTTTATAATGTTGTGTTTATGTTTGTGTTTTGTTCTCGAATAATAAGTTTATTTTATATCAAAGAATATGTTTTCATGTTTATTTTTTCATTATGGTTTCATGCTTTAGTATAGTATACTTGTTTAATATAGCATTATTTGAGGGGGAGATTTTACCTCCCTTCTATATATTGTGTTATAGCTCATATATTTTGTCATCATCAAAAAGGGGGAGATTGTTGGCCCAAAGATTACACTTTCCATTTTATGCGTTTTGATGATAACAAACCATGTAAAAGCTATTTGGTACTAATAGAGATTCTAGAATGAATTTCAGGTTTGTACAAGTCTTGATGGCTCAAGCATTCTAAAGCATGTTGCAACGTTGATGGCGCAAGAGGACTCACTCATAGGAGAGGAGACTCTAGCTAAGCAACGCGGTTCAGAGACGCCTTCCTATAGATCTTTATGTTGCTAGTTTGTTAAAGAACAGTATATAGTATTGAAGCTCAAATACTCCACACACAGAAAATTGTACGTGTTTTCAAAAGATTATTTTTGACTCTTATTTAAAATACTTTGATGTACTATTTCAGCATGCATATACTTAGCCTATTGTATTTTACAAAACCTTTACAAAAATCTTTTGAATATAAACATATCTTCAAATCATTTCTAACTAAGATTTCACTTATGACCTGTTGCGGTCGACCGGCTCTATTACAGGTCAGATCGGTTGACCGCGCGATCGATCGCAGTTCTGACCCATGGGGGTGTGCATGTGTGCACGTTCCCCGGTCGACCGGGTGGTCAACCGGACCCCATGACGGTTGACCGAGCGGTCGACCGACTGACTGACCCAAACTCTCAATTTGGCACGGTCGACCGGGCGGTCGACCGGAGTCAGCCAACGGTCAGAAATTTTTGAAAATCGGTCAACCGGTCGGTCGACCGTGTTGGTTTTTCTGCCAAACGGCTAGCTTTTTAAACATATTTTAAAACGTTGATTTAATCTTAAAACATGGTTTTAGGCTGGTTTTTGGTCATATTATTCCTAATTAGTCAAAATAAACATTTACCCTTTAATCCCTACCTAAATCCTATAAATAGGGGTGGTTGGGATTGAGGAGAATTACAACAACATTTGCAAAAAATTCAAGTTTGAGTATTCTTAAAAGAAGTTTTTACTCTCAGTTTTTGTGCTCTAATCTCTAATTTATTTCTGAAGCTTTTGAATCAAATCTCTCTTCTACTTTGTTTTATTTTCACTTACAAACCTTGAGCTTCAATCCTACATATTATTTCTCTAGGGTTTTCTAAAGAAAAGTTTTTCAAAAGAGAGTTTGTGGTCTTTTGATCACTAAGTGATTATTGTATTTATGGCTACACTACCTCTGGACTAGAGGAGTGTGATTGAGGAGTTGGGTACTCCCTAGTGTAATCCTTTGTGAAAATTCTAGTGGATCGGAAATCCTTCTGGGTGAATGCGGGGACGTAAAGCTGGGTGCTCGAACCTCGAAACAAATCTCTGTGTTTGCGATGGTTTACTTGTGTTTCTTACTCTCTTTCATTCATTCTTATATTGTCGATCTATACTCTCACAAGAAGATTGCATTGTGTACCACAAACTCTTATTAGAGGAATCACGAGGTAGGAGTTCAGAGCCCTTCACGGGGTATCCGGCTTCTAATCTTGCTTTGAGTAATCGTTGCATCATCTCATTTTCTAATTGTGCATTGATTAACATTTTCACCTATTCACCCCCTAGGTGATTTCAAGAGGGGGGGAATGGTCGGCCAGGTGGTCGGCAGCGGCACAACCGCCGCGGCCAAGTCCAGAGAAGAGAGGGGGGAAGGAAAGGAAAGAAAGAAAAGAAAGAAAGAAGAATAAAAGGAAGAAGAAAAGAAAAAAAGAAAGGAAGAAAAAAAGGAAAGTGAAGGAGGAGGGGCCTGCCGGAGTGGCAGGGCGGTGGCAGAGCTCTGGCTAGAGGTGGCATCGCCCGGTGGAAGAGAGAGGGAGAAAGTGTGGAGAGAAGAAAAGAAGATGAAGAAAAGAAAGAAGAAGAAGAAAAAAGAGAGAAAAAGAAGAGAGAGGTGATGGGGGATTTGATGGGAGGCAGGCCCATGTGGCGGGAGTGGGTGGCAGATAGTAATGGGGGAAATGAAAAGGAAAAGAAACAAAGAAAGAATGAGAAGATTCCAAAAATATTATTATTATTATATTAGAAAAATATCGACTGTTCTAGAAATATCCTAAAAAATAACCAGAGGTAGAAAACATCACCCTTAGAAATAATATGAAGTCAGTTTTTAGAAATAAAATCTCATTTTAAAAATAAAAATCCTGGAATTTATCAGTGATACAGGCTGACACCAAATCCGACCGAGTTTTGATAAATTTAGAAAATTCTTCAAAAATATATTAAGTTAGCAAATATGATTCTAAGAAATAATATGAAAGAGAATTTTAAAAATTCAATCCCGATTGTAAATTAAAAATCTTGGAATCGACCAGTGACACGATCGACACCAGTTCTGAAGATCTTGCAGAATAATTCTGAAAATTCTAGAAAATCATAAAAATCTAAAATATTAGAAAATAATATTTGAACTTGAAATCGGTAAAATCTGACTACCAGAAAGATCAAATCGAGTAATATAGTGGGATCGGTTTCTCGGATCAAACTATGGCTGACTCCGAATCCACGAATCCGGATCCAATGCAAAATGATCGCATAAATATTCATAAAATAAAAACAAATGCAGGAAGTAAATAAATAATACGATCGAGAATTTGAATACGTAACTAAGTATGTATTCCAGGAAAAGAGTGTTACAATCTGCCCACTGTACAAAAATTGCGTCCTCACAATTTCGTTAAGGGGAAGATGAATACGAAAAAGATAGGGACAAGAATTCATACCAGTTAACATATGGATAACTAAGGGCAATGTTCATAACTGACTAATCTATAGCTTTAGGAATAGACGACTTCTGCACTTCTTGCTGTATAATTCTTCTGGCAATACTGTAATAATATAGACCTGATGTCCACTGTTAAAAGAATAGCTTCAGAACTTCATTAAATATAAAGAAAACTGATAATTAAGAACACTGAATACTGAATACTGCAACCTCTGAATAACCGTCTTCTGAATAATAATTCGTCTACAGATGAATATTTAAAGAATACCTGAATTTCATAGAATACCTGACAGAAAGAATCGTGACGCACCGAAATCAGAAGAATACGAGGAGTGTAGACCATAACTTGCTTGCTGCCACATTCCCTGTCTATCCATATCTTAAGTTGGCTTAAAGGCTACGAAAAAACAAACAAAGGAAAGATGGAAGGGATTAGGAACCAAAGAAAGGATGATCAAGAAAGAAAAGATAACTCTGCACTTGTAGTTGGATTGTAAAACCAGGATTCAAGCATTCTAGTTACAAATTTCTTTACCATTAATTATCGTCTGAATGTACTGAGAATGTGAGAGCCTAGGTTCTGATACACCCTGTAATGCCCCGATCCCGCGAGTACAGAGAAGTTACTGCGACGTTTATACGTAGGTCGAAAATACCCTCACATATATACGTTAAGCATCAGTACAGGCAAGAATCAGAGTTCAAAAATACATGGTGTATTATACATTCCAACTTACGAGTACAATTACAATGTTATCACAGGATGTGACACAATATTACAAGAATATTATATCATCGATAGGCGCAAATGTGAGAATGCAAAGTGATGTACAATCACTGTAAAAATAAGGACTCAGAGTCATAATAAGAAAACTCTAGAGCCGAGCAAGGAGGTCTGGAAGAATAGGGCCTCATATGGTCTTCCGATGATCCATGCTTTCGTTGCGCCACTCTGATCAGCAACCAGGACAATCCACAAGCTCCAACCTCAGAGACTTAGATATGAGGATTCAGGGGAGTCAGAACTCCCCAACGAGTGGTGCTGTGAATGCTAAGTAGTGTGCAAAGATAAGCATACATGTATCGATAAATTTGAATCATAAACATGCATTGAAAATCGTGTCATGAGCACAAGCACACATGAACAGGAATGGGACATCAAGTGATGGGATAAACAGATGTGACAAAACTAGTTGTACGAGCTTAGTAGATAGATTCATGAGATTGATACCTCGAGGGGATAATCCAAACAAGAAAACCCTTATCTATATATCATATACCTCATATCTCCATCAATTGAGTACGCACAACTTGAGTTGTCCACAATAATAGTTAAAATAGAACAGTATGAATCAGCAAGAATTATACGATAACCAAATATCCATATAAATCAAGAATGAACAAGTCAGGAAGTCAGTAAAGTAGTACACATGTGGTAATCATGAAACAAAACAAGAAATCTGACCAATCTTCTTGTACGCGCACGGAAAATCGAATTTGGAGTAAAATTTCCTTGGATCAATTGAAAGATTACAACAAAACAGTTTTCCGACTACAAGGGAGGGAGGATGTTGAGTCTTGAATTCTCCCTTTGTTTAAGGCTGGGTTCTTCAAGTGGCGGTGGAGAGTGAATCTTGTTCTCCGTTGACCGGGTGAACGTTGAGATCTTCTGGGGCTCTTCTCTTCGGGTGGTTGACGGAGTAACACAGCTCTGTCAACCAAAACTCTCAAAGAGATTGTCGGCAAAGACTAACTTAAACACAACAAGTTAGCTGAAGAGTTGGACTCTCTTTCTCTTTGTGCCCGCGCCAGTGTGTCCGCTTCCTCTTTTTTTTCTTCTCTTTTTCTTCTCCATCCTCTTTTTGGTCCCCCAGTCCTCGTAGCAACTGGGCTATTTATAGAGGTTTTAGGGGGTGAACGTGCCCCCTAAAAACACTCCACAATGAGGGGTTAAGTTCCCCGCTATGTGGGCGGTGACTGGCCCCATAACCAGGGCAGTTACAACCGAGGCGCGGGTTTCGACCCTCGCGCCTTGATGCTGAGACGCGGCTGTCGAGCCTTGTGCCTTGATGCTGAGACGTGGGTTTCGATCCACGCGCCTTGGTGCTGCTGAGACGCGGGTTTCGATCCACGCGCCTTGGTGCTGCTGAGACGCGGGTTTCGACCCTCGCGCCTTGGTGCTGCAGTGCTGCCTGAGACGCGGGTTTCGACCCACGCGCCTTGGTGCTGCAGTGCTTAGCCCTGCGTCTGGAGCTTGGGACTCTGCTTTTAACGACGTGTCTTTAATGATTTTTAGACAGCCTACAGAACCCCCTCCAAAGTTTTCGACATTCGCAGTTAAGTGGGACGGATTTCGAAATACTTTGGACTCTAGCTAAGCCCACCCTTATGACTGGACTGTCAATGCTCCGGGTTTGATCTTATCTGGAGTATGGTCTTCGTGAGTGTACTGTGGAACTCTTTGAAGCCACCAAAGTTGATCGCGTTGAGTGTCTAGATGCTCAGTCTAAACCTCCCCGGTTGCTTTAAGTCTGTCGTGAGTGCACTTTAAGCCAGGAGTGGACGGTTGTCTGCTTGTGCCAGTGTATTGTTGATCCAATTTGCAGAAGCAATGACTGAACGCCAGTTCTTTTGGGATGCAGGGATAGTACTATTTTAAAGATGCGACTTTCATAGGGTGCATCTTTTGAAATGAAAACGCGACTGTTATTCCATAAGGTAGACGCGATTTTTGTCTGGCTTAGAAGGATGCGAACTTGGAGAAACGCATATTTTTGGAGTGAAGCCGCGACTTTCTGAACGCAACTATGGCCGTGCTGAAAGGATGCATCCATTGAAGAGGCGCGACTGTTGGGTGCGAATCTGTGCCATGCCATGAGTGCACTGCCACGTGTCCTGTGGATCCGACGGGACACCTTCTTTTTGGTGTGCGAACTTCACGCTGCATTAAATGCACTGTCCACGCGTCAGGCGGTGATTCGACGTCGAGCCAAGCGCCGCGTATCTTTGCAAATCGCCGTGCCTATAAATGGCAACAGTCGTCGAGAGAGTCATCATTTAGTCTCTCCTTCGTCTACGAGCGCCTTTGTTAGGGTTTGAGAAAAGAGCTTCTTTGTTCTCTCTTCTTCTATCTAACATCAGATTTTTGATTTGCAATGGCGCCCAAGGCTAAGCAAACTGCTTCATCTTCAAAGGCGATTGTCGCCGAGACTCAAAGGGGCGGTTCCTCCATGCAGGAAGCCCCTATCTCAGGTATAATGCCATTAGGCTTAATTTTTCGCCATTAAAAGGGTTTACAGAGTTCTTTTAACTCTAAAAATCCCTTTTTTGAAGGAGACCCGCCAACGCGGGCTCGGGCCCGTGTTTGATTCTCAGACGCGGTCCTTGAGTTTGATAAACAAGGTGCGATTTTGATGACCCTGCTGCTTTTATCTGCTCGAGTATGTGTTGGTTTGTTGAACACAGGGCCCCAGTAAGCCTTACGTTCTAGACCCATCACTTAAAATGTTTCTAATTGTGAAAGATTCGGACGCAGACTTGATTCTTGCATTTTGTGACATCAGACGCTGATTTTCATGAATCTTGCGCCTGAGTCCAAGTACTTAGAGATTTTTCATAAGTCTTGGATTTTCAAAACGCGGACTCCATGCTGGCCTCACGGTCCTCAGGTCCGGACGCTGATTTTGACAATCTCTGCATCTGGAATCTCTTCTGCGTCTGAATTATAGACACTTAACGTTTTCGTTTAGATTTCTGATCAAGCGTCATTTTCTTATGCAGTGCGATATTCCTCTAATCCACTCTCCAAGAAGTGCCACTTCGGGCACGTAGGTGGTGTTGACCGCGATTTAACCTTCGTGCTGCAGAGGACTGCTCCCTGTGACTGCCGACAAGTCGAAGGAGCGAAGGGAGAGGCTCTCCAATGTTGACCCGGCGACCCTCCGGGAGCTCATGACTGACGCGGCATTCACAACAGATTCTCGCGTTCCGATGAAGAAACCTGCCTTCTTCTTCGGAGACAACATTAGCGAGGGTGGCTATACCTTGCATGATGGAGATTATAAATGGCTTCGTCAGATAGAGGGTAGACGGTTCTTTCTTCCGAACATGGAGAGAATGTACCCACTATCTTATCTCCAGCATATGTCAGTCCCTCGGCCAATGGTGTGGGAGATTACCCGACCTGTCCCCGAAGTTTCTCTCGGCACCCTGGGCTCCAGGAATGTGTATAATGCTGGTCATGAGAAAGAGGCTTTCAGCCTGTTTCCCGGGCTGCTCAGGTCCGAGCACCCAGTAGGAGAAACTCCTAAACTCGGCACCACCTTCCTCAATGTATTCATGAAAGCGGGGGGTGATTTTTCGGTCGATTTCCGTCCGCTCGGGTGGATTCATTCCACTGAGAAGTACTGGTGGGGCAGGATGGTGAGCTTTGTCTTTGCCGATCTTGGAGGTCTGTGGAGCATGTAGAATTGTACCAAGCGGTCAGGGCCGTACAGTATGGCATTCCACTGAGTTCTCAAAATTTCTTTGGGATCTTGGAGTGTTACAATCCTCTGACGCGGACATTCTTTACTTCGGTCGGAGAGATGGGTCTTGCCCTGCATGAGTTGTACAAAGTCTCGGGGCTGGCGATGGGGGATACTCCCTATGAGGAATACGTCCCAACCTCTGAGGAACTTCACCTCTTGAAGAAAGAGTTTCCTCGGGTGTACGAGACTTATTAGGAGGTGTTATGTCACTTCCACATTTGCGGCCAGATAACCTCTTGGAGGACGAGGGGAGTTAAGCAGCTGTCTTGGGCAAGCTACTTGTTTAATGGTGTCAATCAGAAGGACCAACCAGTGACCCGACTGGCTCCCAGCTCCGACGAAGAGATTGCCGACAGGATCAAGGCTTCTGTAGACTCCTACACAACAGAGTCGAATGAAGATACTTTCAAACCTGACACGGTTTTCGAAAGTTTCCATCACCAAGCCCAGACCCTATCTCCAATCGGGCACTGTTAGTGGGCTTCTTAATGTTGTGATTGAAGCGCTGTGTGGTGCCGACACTGCCACATGAAGTAATCGTTGCTGACGTGGTGTATCCGGCGGTGCTCTTGGCTTATGGTAAGTCCATAGCTCTCCTCCCGGCCATGGCGGCGTATTCAAATCGGTTGCAGGCCTTAGCTCAGAGTCTATGTCGGGTAGAGAAGGTTGTGGACTCCCAGGGTGAGCTGATTGTTGACTCAGAGGGGAGGCCGATGGTAAAGCGTCCTAACCCTCGGGTTGAGCTTCCCTACACGTACCTAATGGCTTGGTACGTTATGCACTGTCCCTCCCTGATGACGCCGGTGTCTTGGTGTGAGGGTTTATCCCTTTCGTACAGCGGTGGAGAGTTCAAGCTGGTGTAATACTTATATGTATTTCATTCGGAAGTGCATTCTAGCTGCTTCGAATTACCAGCTCAATCGCTGCTTCCCCGAGATTACTGGTGCATCTTATGGGGATCAATTTGCCGACCTGGTGGGTCCAGACAACTTCACAAGGCTGTCGTCGGGAGTTTTCTGGTGGCTGATCAATATTCGGCCTGGGTATGTGCTTTTTCGGCAAGGGAATTCATGCACGATCGAGCCGTACATGCCGAATCGCTTCGCCCGACAGTTCGGCTATGATCAGTTATATGTCGGCAACCCCAATGCTCAACTTACCTTCAGTGGGAATTTGTTTGAAGGTGCTCGGGCTTGGTATTATAGTGTGGCTGGAGGGACGGATGCACTTTTTCGTCTGCCTTTCAAGGGGCTGAAAGGCTGTACAAGCCTCAGTTTCTGCACCTGGTACTTCCAAGCCAACCAAATGCCTGACTTCTCACCGGAGTACTCATGCATTGAGAGTATCAATGCATCCTATGAAGCAAAGTCGGTGTCCAATAAGCGCTCGCGAGGCATCGATGAATATCGGGCGGCTCAAAAGGAGGCCAGAAGGGTGTCAAGGGGGGAGCCGAGAGCAGCAAAGGGTCGACAGGCAATGCATAAGCGTCCTCAGGGCTCTACTTCCATCGTTGAGCCTGCCCAAGAAGGCCCGGAGAGACTTGTCCGAGGCCATCCCTTCTGGTGTTGAGGAGCATGGGGGAAGAAGAGGAGGAGGATAATGCCCCTCTTGTTCGCACTCGTGGATTGCGCAGCAGGGGCCCCGCATTCTTAGAAGAAGGGGAACTTGCTGACGAACCCACCGCCACTGACGAACCCACCGCAGCTGATGATGCTGAGCAGCTTGAAATTGACCTGATGAGTAGGGATGACGTTGAGATTCCAGGGGTCTCGGCTCAGCCTGGGTCTTCTTCAGTTCAAGAGAGGAGGGATGAGGCACGACAGCCTGGGTCCCCTGGTATTTTAATGACCAGCTCACGGGTAATTGACCCCAGCCCTACTACTGAGGTATTTGGCGGCAAGGCCCCGATTGCCGAGGCCTCTCGCGTTGAACTATCGTCCTCATCATCTGGAGAGGATAGATATGATTCAGGCGATGAGGTCGATTTTGGCGATGAACCTGTTCTTCCGGATCCGAGTAAATTCTCACATATCTCGGAGGAGGAGATATATGGGTGTGATCCTGTGACAGTTTCGCCAAAAGCAACAATTGCTGCTATTGAAGGTACTCTTATTGTCTTATTGAGCCGGTTTTCCCTTTTTAACTAGGGAAAAGGTTTTGACATTTTCCCTTTATGCTGCAGGGTTGGCCGCAGACAGCGAGGCTACAACTTCCTCGCATATCGAGGAGATGGTGCAGGAGCTGGTCCAGCAGGGAAGAGTTGAGGCTCCAGTTACCGAGATGCCTCAAGAGAAGGCAACCATTGAAGTCGGGGGGACCTCAACTCTGCAAGGTTCACCCCAGAATTCGCCGTCTTTGAACCCCCAACTTGGTAAGGAAATGTTGATGCTTTGGATATTTTCCTTTTACCGTCGTGGCTGATGTTCTGGTAATTTGCAGAGAGCACTGAGGAAGCTCAGGTAGAAGATTTGGCGGTCAGTGCCTACCCGGAAGGCCGTATAGCTCAAGCCTCGACCGAAGACCCTGAAGCGGTTACAGACGTAGTAGCCCCAGAAGCGCCGGCGGTTACTCTTGCTTCTGCCGCACCTGTCGTTAGCCCGACTCCTGTACCAGAAGAATCGATTTACGTCCCTCGCCCCGTGATGGAAAGGGGATCGGGGAGCACTTCAGCGGAATTCTTCCCAGGTGATACCATGGGGAGCTGGCGCGTCAAGTGGTGCAGTAGTTCTTTGCCTCCATGCGATCATGTATTGATCTCATCCTATCTGGGAATAGCTCCTTCGAATTCGCCCGGGTGTTTCTCGGAAATCTAGTTGAGAACATCAGCTTAGCCGGAGGCCCTTTCACCAGCCAAGGCGTGTCTGCTATTGGTGGAGCAGTTGGGACATGACTTGAAAGAGCTTAGATCCCTGGAGAATGCTAGCTCATTTCACGAGGCCCAGGAAACCCTGACTAGGCTTCTTGCTGCTCAAGAGCGAGGAAGAAAGATAGCTGAAAGGACCCGTCTTTTCCAATGTTTCCAGGCTGACCATCGAAAGCTAACTGTCGAGTCAAAGGAGTCCAAGATGGTTATGCAGGCTGCGAAGCAGGTTATCCTTGATGCTCGAGCTACCATAGCCAGAGCTGAGGCCTTGATTGCTATCAATGAATAGAAGTTCGCCACTTCCGAAAAGAGGCTAGCGAAGTTAGAGGCTGCCAAGGCGTAAGTTGAAGAAAACCTGTCTGTTAGTTCCTCCGAGCTGGAATCCCTGTGAGTGCAGCTGGCTGCGCAGAGATTTTTATCCGAGGAGGAGCTGCGGGTTCAGGCTCTCATGGAAGCTGAGAAGGCGCGTCAACATGAGATGCATCGCCTCAGAGAACAAATCCGTTCTTTGGCGAACCAGGATTTTTAGCCTTCTCCTTCTTTTCCTTTTGTAAAGAAAAGGACACTCTATTCACCAAGAGTGTTTGTATTTACTTTTACCATTTTAGAATAATAAAAGTCTTTGAATTTCTTTTGTTCCACCTTCATTGCCCCGCTGTAGATGAATCCAACATCTCAATTGCAATCTTTGGTTGTGCTCTCTGACTAACTGTGAGTAACAAACTTAGGTAGAACTAAGTTCTTTTGATGGGACGCGGCGCCGTTCCAAAGAGAGACGCGGTTCTGAGGAACGCGACTTTGACCTGCCAGTGAAGACGCGGTTCAAGTTGACGCGAAAGACGCAGCTTTGAGTGTGACTCACTGGCCGCAGTCCTTAACTTTGTCCAGGCGCAGGAGTCAGGATGCATCAAGAATGTGGTCTTACGCTCCTTAAAACTGGCGCAGACATATAAGAGGACGCGATGCTGGGCCTTTGACCTGGTGCAAACCCATCATCATTTCGCCATGTAGACGCAGCTCCCAGATACTTGTGACTGCCATGGACCTTCTCCAATTGTAACCCCAGACTGGTTCTCTTTTGTGGAGGGGACGCAACCTCGAATCACTCTGAGAGACGCGGAGAGTTTTCTTAAGGAGGACGTCATTTTTTTGAAAAAGGGACGCGGGTTCCTGAACACGGCTCTCATGCCTGCGTTTTGGTGCAACTTCCCAGGCGTTACATGCAGCCTGTCATAAAGATTTTATCGGATCTTTTAAACGTCAAATCGTTGTTGACGATTGGGGACTCGCACCATTCGATGCGTCCCGAAGCGGCAGCCCACGCGTTGGTTCTTCATTGGGCTTAGGCGTTAATGCCTTTTAATGCCAAACCGGCGCTGGCGGTTGGAGACCTGCGTCTTCGATGCTTTCTGAAGCGACGCTCCATGCGTCATCCTTCCATTGGACTTTGGCACTCGTGCGATCATTAAGGTTGACGGTTCTGATTAATGAGCCATTAATTATGATCAATATGGCCTGCCTATAAATAGGGCTTACCCCCTTTAGTCGTCCATTACAAAAACTGCTTTCTTTTAAAAGCGAGTGTTATATCTTCTCCCTTTAAGGACTTTACCAGGGGCTTGCCTCCATGGAAGAAGATGACCCAGAGCTTTCATGCTTCTGTTTGGTTTCTTCAGAAGATTACCAT
This sequence comes from Agave tequilana, assembly GCA_038442645.1. Lineage (NCBI taxonomy): Eukaryota > Viridiplantae > Streptophyta > Magnoliopsida > Asparagales > Asparagaceae > Agave > Agave tequilana. Next base: position 192,665 of record JAVJIF010006304.1, on the reverse strand, counting down.
TGTCAAGTGATTTCAATAACAGAAAGCGTCTCCTTGAGCACCTTTTATGTCCGCGCTTCGATGCAGAGAGTTCAACTCTTAATAGAGGCCTCTGCGGGTACGCCGTCCTGATTTGCCATGATATTTTTAGTCCAACTTACTTTGAATTTTGATATCTCTTAAAGAGATTCATCATCTGGATCTTCTCCTGAAGTCAGTTGGTGCCTTCCTCTTTGGAAGTTGCGCCATTGGCTTAAGCTTCTCTGGACGCAAATATAGTGGACTTTGGCACCTGGCCGCCGGCTTTGCACACAGAGCTCGCGTCTTGAGGCCGCTGACTTGGAAGAATTTCGACTTCGGGCTGAAGGTTTCAGGCCTTAATTTTGCAACTCCTATTCATCCAACAGGGAGATGGCAATTTTCGCGTCTGAAACCCTTCGCTTCTCGTACTTTAGGCGCGGATGCAAAATGAGACTGCGTTCGAATTCTGTGTATAACATAGTTTTGATCGTGCCTGTTTCTGCCACTGCAGAAGTTTTTGGCTCACTATGCGGGTCATTCCCGCGTCTGCAGTCTTCAGCAATAGCTACGTCTGTCACTTAGTTTTTTTTTTCTGTCGAAGTATACTAAGCTTCAGATCTTCTAATTTCTTTGTTTGCTTCTTGCAGGTAGGCTTGATCATCCTTTTTCATGTTCGCCGGGCCCCTGGGAGAATATTTCGGCCGGCGAACTTGTTCGATGTTCATCCACAAGGGAAGAAATCATGGTCCCCGTCGTCCACAAGGAAAGAAATCATGATCCCTGACGGGGACCTAACCCTCGCCAAGATCTCTTCGGACGCGATGCACCAGTCATGCTTGCTGGCATGGCATGGTCAGAGTGAGTATGGCGGGGGGGTTGCGGTGGATATAGTGGTGGGTAGCATCCCCTGTGAGGTCTCAAAACCTCCTCTCTTACCCCAGAAGTGACATCGAGGAAACTCCATGCTCACTGGATGACCTTCTGGCGGAAGAGATGTTCATCAACGAAGGATCGTATCCCGCCACTTCGGATGGTCAGGTGGAATTGGAGGATTCTGCTGCCATCAGACCTCAAGAACACCATTACTCTTAGTCAACGAGGGCTCTTTCGATGTTTACGTCATGCATCATAGTGCAATCAACTCCGATCGTCGCCACAGTGTCCAATCCTAGTTTGGCGCCCTTCCAAACATCCCGTACTTGGAATCATCTGCAGCTTTAAGGAGTGAGTGCAACCTCTGAGAGAGAGAGGGACTTCTTTGTACTCCTTAATTGTATTGTAACACTCAATCTTATTGTATATAAGAGAGCGTCTTGTATCACTTTCATATGCCTGGATATAAATAAAAGTGACACTTTTCTTTTTGCCTCCTTCTATTGTCTTGAACTCCCTTTTTTATATTTAAAAATCAGACGAATAGGAGTAAAGAACCTTTGACTTGTTAAAACTATAATGATAATCTTAATAAGTCAAATTTTGTAGAGAGATCCCATTTCAAGGAACTCAACAAGATTGTCAGAGGTGTAATATTAACTTGACAAGGGATAAGATAACTTTGTGGACCTGCCACTCTATAAAAGAAAGCGACAAGTGGAACTTGTACCCCCAGGGTAGATGAACCTTTATCAGAGGTTTAGGCTTAACTTGATTAGGATCAGCTGGGGAGTTAATGAAGACATTGTTAACGGTGTAATGTTAACCTAACAATGTTTTTAAGTGGGCCTGTTATTCTGTTGACGAGAATAACAAGTTTAGACTAGATTCGCGGGGAATCTAGGAAAATCTTTACCGTTAGAGGTGTGATATTAACTTAACGGGTTGAATGAAGTCTTGTCAAAAGTGTGATGTTAACTTGACAAGAATGTGAGTCAGAGGTGTGATATTGACTTGACTCAGAGGCATTTCAGCTTTATTTGGGAAAACTGAAAATATCACTGTCATAGGTGTACTGTTTAACTTAGCAGTGAGGGTAATGCTAGAGGTGTAGTTTTGAACTTGGCATTAGTTATCTCGACTTTGACAAGAAAGTCCGAGGGAAAGTCATGGCCTTAAGTGTATTGTTGAACTTAGCAATGACTTAGATGCTAGAGGTGTAGTGTTAAACTTAGCATCGTTTATTTCAGCTTCGATATGGAAGTCTGAGGGAAAATGACTGTCAGAGGTTTAATATTGAACTTGGCAGCAACTTGATTACTGTTAGAAGTGTAATGTTGAACTTAATAGTAATTTGTCAGAGGTGTGATGTTAACTTGACAAGAATTAATTTGCGATACGAGCAATTTGAGGACCTGCCATTCTATTGATGAGAATTGGTAAGTGGAATTTAAAAATGTCAGAGTATAGTGCTAACTTGACAAATTTGGATTTGCGATATGAGCAATTTTGAAGACTTGTCATTCTATTGATGAGAATTGGCAAGTGAAGTTTGAAGTGCCAGAGGTATAGTGTTAACTTGGCAACGACTGTATTTTGTAGACCTACCATTATGTGTATGAGAATTGGTAAGGGATTTTAGAGGAGAGGGCGGAATTAAGTCCACCTAGGATTTTTAGCAAATCCTCAGCTATCAACGGATTTGAAGTGCCTTTACCAACTACCGTTTGAGTTAGGCTAGCCATGCTATTCCCTCAGCATGATGAGTTGTCGAAGACCTATGTTGGGCTTAGAAGCCAACATTTTCCTCTATCCTTAGCCGTCAGAGGCGTCGGATGTTAATGAAGAAGCTCTTCTTGTTTTGATCAGAGGTGTACTTTTAACTTGATCAGAGGAGGAGTACTATTAAGGATAGTACTTCTTCAAGAATCTGCCATTGATCGGCATCATGAGTGTATCGCCATTTGAGGTTATGAGGCGATATGATCCATTTGTGTAGACTGACTCTACTACAAATGGTCTTTCCCATTTGGGCTGGAACTTTTCTTTTGTCTTATGTGTCATCACCATAGGTCTTCTGATAGCTAAGACAAGATCGCCTTTCTTGAAAGTGCGTACTTTAACTTTCTTGTTGAAGGCTCCGGTAATCCGGGCTTGGTAAAGCTCGATTTGTTGTTGGGCCTGTAGACGTTTGTCATCTAAGGCTTCCAATTCTTGGAGTCGCTGTCGATGCTTCTCCTCATTTGTCATCTCTGCTGTCAGGGCGACGCGTAGAGATGGAATTTGGATTTCCAGTGGAAGCACAGCTTCACACCCGTATACCAAAGAGAATGGCGTAGCTTTAGTTGGGGTTCGAACAGTTGTGCGATAAGCCCATAAGCATTCACCTAGCCTATCGTCCCAGTCACGTTGACTTTTCGAGACGAATTTCTGAGAAGTTTGTCGATGGTCTTGTTGAAAGTTTCTGCGAGACCATTAGCGGCGGGGTAGTATGCCGTTGAGGACACACTCTGGATTCTGAACTTAGCGCAGAACCTTTAGAAAGCTTGACTGATGAACTGGGGCCCATTGTCGTGGACAATTCGTCGAGGTACCCCGAAACGATAAATGACGTGATGTTTCACGAACTTGATCACATCAGATGACTTCACCTCCTTCAAAGGAACGGCCTCAGCCCATTTGGAGAAGTAATCGGTTATTGCCAAATAAACCAATGTCCTTTTGATGACGGCGGGCTGATAGGGCCAACTACATCCATCCCCCACATTTCAAATGGCCAGGTAGAGGTTGTAGAGTGAAGGTACCCTGGTGCTTGATGGATGAAATCGCCATGTACTTGGCAGGCGTGACATCTTTTGGTATAGGTGACGGCGTTAGCAATCATCTTGGGCCAATAGTAACCCAACTTTGGAGTCGATATGCAAGTTTTGGACCAGGTTGATGGGCTCCACACATGCCGTCGTGGGCTTCTTTCAATATTTCCTGTGCCTCCTTTGGTGAAAGGCGGTGGAGCAAGATCCCGTCATGCGATCGACGATACAATGTTCGCGTAATCGTATTATAGTAGAATTGGGGGCTTTCCTTCGAATGGCAGCCGCTTCCTTGGTGTCCTCAGGCTGGATGCCATATAAGACATAATCTATGTAGGGGAATCACCAGTCTCTAGGCTCTGGACCGGTTGATGCTTCAAGCGTTTCTTTGCCTTGACAATCTGCCGCTGACTCCTGGTAGCCCTCGAGAGTAATTCTCGGGCAATACAGGTCGTGGCTGTAGACAAATACCTTCTCCATTGCTCCAGCTGGAAGAGCTAAGGAGGCAGCGAGGAATGCGAGTGCATCTGCATGCGCATTTTGCATGCGCGGTACATAGTCAATGTAAAAGTTCGTAATCCTCCCAGCCATGTGGATAGTTGCGTTGTAATAGGGTACTAGGTCTTCATGTCTGACTTCGTACTCCCCGCGAACCTGGCTAACGATGAGTTTGGAGTCACCGTATGCCTCGAGATTTTTAACGCCAATCTCATCGGCGAGTTGCATCCCAATCAAAAGAGAATTGTACTCCGCCACATTGTTGGAACAAGGTTCGGTTAATGAGACAGATCGAGGAATCACATGGTTCTGTGGAGAGATGAGTACTACTCCTATCCCTGCCACTATGTGTCCTTTTGGGCTTGTTCTTGATGCACCGTCAAAGAAAAGTTGCCACACTTGCCTTTCGAACGATGTCTGAGTGAGGCAGACTTCGGCGATTTCATCTGGGAGATCCTCATAGACTTTGGCTGTCCTCGGATCTGGATGCTCAGCCAGGAAATCAGCCACCGCTTATCCCTTAATGGCCTTTTGTGGTAAAAAGTGCATCTCATATTGGGATAGCAATATGGCCCATTTTGCCAGCCGGCCGTTCAATGATGAAGGCTTAGTCATGAGTAACCTCAAGGGGTTGACTTTTGATATGACATTTATAGTTTGGCCTACCAGATAGTGTCACATTTTCTGAATGGCAAACACCAGCGCCAAACATTCCTTCTCGATCGGGTTGTACCGATGTTCGGCTTCATTACCAGAGCCTGGTTCCTCTGGTTGCGGGATTTCATCTGCTTCCACAGAGTCCTGGTACAGGAGGGAATCTGTGAAATAATTCTCGACTCCCTTGAACGGATGCCTTTCGGCAATCAACGTTCGCACCTTTCCACTCTCGTCAATGTATTTCATGACTTGGTGGAGGTAGAGGGAACGATAGAATTACGATGAATCCAGGGTCGTCCCAACAGAAAATTGTAGGAGGTGTCAGCATCTATGACGTAGCATGTCACTTCTGACCTCAGGTCCCCGATCTGGCATTTGAGCTTGACCTTCCGCATTGGACGGGTACTATTGGCATTGAACCCATAAATGGTCGTCCGGGTAGGGCTCAAACGATGGGTAGGAATCCCCAAATGTTGCATGACCCGGCGAGGCATGATGCTCAATGCAGACCCGGGATCTACCTGAATGCGGTTCACCTCAGATGATCCAATATACCGTACGAAGTAAAGGGGTCGATCATGTTTCCCTTTGACTTGCATATCATCCGCCGTGAAGGTGATGCAGGGAATATTTTAGGAGGCGTGGAGGCAATCCTCTACATCTTCCTCCTTTGGCCCGATTGGCACCTGGGTCATGAAGACCTCAGCATTAGCCAGAGCTTCTTGTAGAGCTTCTCTGGTCGACTTTGATAGTCTAAGAAGCTCATAAAGCGTAATCCGCGCCGGGATGTTGAGCCAGGACATCAAAGCGGTAAGGTGCTGTGGATCCTTCCGCTACGTCTTTCGAAAGAACTCGAGAAAACTGAAGTTCTTTCTGTTTCTCCACGGGTTGCTTCGTGGAGGTTTTGGCTGGCTCTGCAGCGGGTTTTGGAGGAGTTACCGCCGTTTCGCCATACTTTTTCAAATATGGCTGCCCTGCACGGGTTTCCGCCACAAGCTGACTGGGTTCTGTGGCCAGAACTATTGTCCCCTCTTCTGAATCGGTCAACGAAGGGACATCAGTCTCCGCTTCTCGAGAAGAAGCGCAAACCACATTACAAGACGAAGCTTTAGCTTTGCCTTTAGACTTCCTGCTGGTCACAGTGGTCCATTGCTGGCTGTCCACAAGGTCGGGGTGAACCTACATGACTTCTCCCTGAGGTGTGGAAACGGGTACCAGGCCCTTCTCTTGCTCCTGATGAGGGTCTGTGTTGACCATTCTCAGCTCTCCTTTTGGGACTGGGACTACTCCAGAGGGTGTTGGAGGTTGCCTTCCAAACTGGAGGAATGACGTCATATTGGCCGCCACCTTCTTCTGCTCTGGACGGAGCTTTAATACCTCCGCGTCAATCAGAGCCTGGAGGATGTCTTTGAAGACGTAACAGCTCTTGGTGGGGTGTCCCAACATCCTGTGATACATGCAGTAGTTGGGATTATTGGTTTATCGACTTCTTCAGGGCGCCTAGCTTCAGGAAGCTTCAGTCAGTTGCTCTTGTTGAGTAATTTGAAGAGCGAGTCGACATGTTCATCCTGAAGGAATACTGCTTGCTGGCGCGTGGTTGGCTTGAGGAGCCACTTCCCTTGACCGGTTGAGGTTTAACAGGGGACTTGGTCTCTGCTGCCAAGTTATCCTTCCTTTTGGCTTGGAGGGATGTGTCTGGCGCACGCCTAGTTGACCTTTCAGGCCTGGGTTTGTTTTCTTCTGCCCTGACCCCGGGCGACGATCTCTTCAGCCTGTTCACCTTGTTGGATTAACTGCTTCCAGGTGCGGCTTTCAGCAACTCCTATTTGGGCAAGGAGCGAAGTTTGAAGATTATGGCGGCATGTTTCCACCAGGGTGACCTGGGTCATACCGCTTGGGCATCGGAGTGCTACGTTCTGAAATCTTTCTACGAAAGACTTAACAGACTCTCCCTTTCGCTGCTTGGTGACTAAAAGGGTAGGCATATTGACCTCCGAGTCATCTTCAAAGAAGCGCGTTAAGAAGAGCTTCTCCAAGTCGCCCCAATTCTTGATGGAGCCCTCTGAAAGCTTCATGAACCATTCAAAGGCAAGCCCTTTTAGGGTGCCGATGAACAAGCGTGCCAGAATGGCATCATTATCTACCACATTCCCTGTTTGGGATTTAAAGTAGCAGATATGTTGGTTTGGTGAACCTTTCCCATCAAATGCTTGGAGGGTTGGAGCCTTGAACTTGGGCGGGTATGGAACCAGGTCCCACTCGGCCGGATATGGCCGGACCACTCCTGCTTCTTGGAGGCCTTTCCGGTTGGTAAGGGCCTCAAGACGTTGCTCCAACTGATTCATTCTTTTAGAATGAACTTTTCCCTGGTCTTGGTCGTCCTTTTCCTGCGACGAGGATTTAGACGAACCAGAAGTAGGTTGCTCTTCCTTCTCTAGGTATACAGAAGATGAGTTTTCTCCCTCTTTTCGCTTGCCTTTAGACTTCTTAGAGGAGGCTCTGTGGTTGACTTCCTCTTGTCTTCGAGCAACTGTGCGAGCATCTGCTTAAGGGAGTCGATAGATTCTTGCTGAGCACGAATCATCTCGAGTTGTTCCTTCTGGACCTGGGCTTGCTGCTCCAAGCGGTTAGCGGTCTCCTCAGGAGTGCTGGTCATGTATATAAAGGCCTCTTTCTCCATGGAGGAATTTGAAGCCTGCGACTCTGCAATAGCGGAATGCGAGTCATTAATCTCAATGCCCCGGGCTAGGGCATTGTAGTCAATCGGGGGAATGGCCCCGGTCCGGGTGCGAGTGTTTCGGTACACTCCTTCCGGTTCAGAGTCAGATTCATCCTCAGAACTGACTGCAGGTTGTTTTCCCCTGCTCCTGCTCGCCATGTTAGCAGTGAGCTCGGGATATTCAGTGTCAGAGAAGATCCTCCGCCTGTGAGAGCATCTTCTTTGGCTGATGGGGGAATCAGGGTCAGCTGTCTAACTAAAGACTGCTGGTTCACACCTGAATCACAACGGCACTCAGAGAGCATAGAGATGAGCCGTTCGCAGCAACATGACGAAGTGATTCGATTAGCACTTCTTTTCTTCGTCAAGTAATCCCTCAGATCCGTGGGAGGAGGATCAAAGAGATTAGCCTCGTAGTGCCGAGGGCGGGAGGCATCCTTGCTCTGTACAGCTTGGACGCAGGATTCAGAGATGCAGTTATCGCGTCGCAGCTTTAGGATGCATGTCTGGCGTCTCTGCTGAGAAGAGACGCGAATGTCGCGTTGCTGATTGGTGCGTCAGAGCAGAGACACTTGAGAGAGAGCGGGCTGCTGGGCCTTACGCCTAGAGGCGCGCGCTTCTTGTGCTTGATGAGGCGCGCAAGCTTCGTCTTGGCGTCTGGTGAGTGGAGCTTTAGAGGAGCTAACTTGGGGAGTCTCGCGTTTGGGCTGCCAAACGCGGACTTCACGTGCTGGATACGGCGCAACTGAGGCGCCAGTTTGAACCTTACGACCTGCCTCAGTTGGACGATCAGAAGTTCCAACTTGCAGCTGACGCGCATGCCTCCTCTGTCGGCGCTCAGCGTTTCGATTGCGTCGTGGAGGTGGAGAGAAACCAACGACGACTTGGTGCTAAGGGAGAGGGTGAACTGGCTGGACACCAGAGGGCTTGGCCACGCGGTCTCCTGAGAGACGTTGGCGCGTGTATCTCGTATGGCGCGGTTGGCCGCGACACCCTTTACAGCAGCCGCGCCTGAGAGAGTCTCAGAGCGGGTTTCGGGGCAAGTCCCTGTAGAGACCTGCGGTAGACGCGGGTCTTTGGGCTCTTGGAGCCGGAAGAGAGAAACTCTTCATACTTTGCCTGGTCGAACTCGACGACAAGCGATTCGACCATCTTCCCCTTATAGAGGACGTCACCTTGCACCACGATTTGTTCGTCAGTAACAAATGTAGTCCCCAGCGGAGTCGCCATCTCTTGTACGCGCACAGAAAATTGAATCTGGAGTAAAATTTCCTTGGATCAATTGAAAGATTACAACAAAACAGTTTTCCGACTACAAGGGAGGGAGGATGTTGAGTCTTGAATCCTCCCTTTGTTTAAGGCTGGGTTCTTCAAGTGGCGGTGGAGAGTGAATCTTGTTCTCCGTTGACCGGGTGAACGTTGAGATCTTCCGGGGCTCTTCTCTTCGGGTGGTTGACGGAGTAACACAGCTCTGTCAACCAAAACTCTCAAAGAGATTGTCAGCAAAAACTAACTTGAACACAGCAAGTTAGCTGAAGAGTTGCACTCTCTTTCTCTCTGTGCCCGCGCCTGTGTGTCCTCTTCCTCTTTTTTTTCTTCTCTTTTTCTTCTCCGTCCTCTTTTTGGTCCCCCAGTCCTCGTAGCAACTGGGCTATTTATAGAGGTTTTAGGGGGTGAACGTGCCCCCTAAAAACACTCCACAATGAGGGGTTAACTTCCTCGCCATGTGGGCGGTGACTAGCCCCATAACCAGGGCAGTTACAACCGAGGTGCGGGTTTCGACCCTCGCGCCTTGATGCTGAGACACGGCTGTCGAGCCTTGTGCCTTGATGCTGAGACGTGGGTTTTGATCCACGTGCCTTGGTGCTGCTGAGACGCGGGTTTCGATCCACGCGCCTTGGTGCTGCTGAGACGCGGGTTTCGATCCACGCGCCTTGGTGCTGCTGAGACGCGGGTTTCGACCCTCGCGCCTTGGTGCTGCAGTGCTGCCTGAGACGCGGGTTTCGACCCACGCGCCTTGGTGCTGCAGTGCTTAGCCCTGCGTCTGGAGCTTGGGACTCTGCTTTTAACGACGTGTCTTTAATGATTTTTAGACAGCCTACACTTCTAAATGCAGCTCATGTTCCCACGAAGGATCAAGTGGAGGTAGTCAAGGTCCAACTGGCTGATGTGGCTCAAAGATGGTGGCTCGCTGAGGAGGAAGGATTAGAGAGGCCTATCACATGGGAAAGGCTCTTTGAGAACTTCTATAAGCGGTTCTTCCGCAAAACTACTAGAAGGGAGATGGAGCAACAATTCATCAACTTACGATAAGGGAGCCTTCTATAAGAGGTTCTTCCCTAAAACTGCTAGGAGGGATATGGAGCAACAATTCATCAATTTATGACAAGGAGTCGGATGGTGGATGAGTATGCTACAGAGTTCTTGAGGCTGAGTCGGTTCGCTCCAGACATGTTAGCAGAGGAAAAATACTAGCTAATCGATTCCAGAAGGGGCTGAGGCTAGACATTCATAAGTTCTTGGTCACTCAACATTGAGAACTTACTCTCAGGTTTGTTGGCCCAGAGGCTTTCCTCTCTAGTTTTATGATGATTAACTCATGTAGTTATAGTTTACTAATAATCTTGTGATATTTAGTTTCAGATATTTGATCAAGATATTAGCAGGTGATTAGCTTCAACAAAGGTGTTTTGGAGCTTTCACTAGTGATTCAAGAGCTCGAGCGTCAAGTTCTCATCTAGTACTCGGATGGAGTCAAGCTCGGGAGATCACGTTTGGATCGAGTCGACTTGGAGATGGCGTTCTACAAGAAGGCTTCGGTTTATTTTAGTTTAAGATTGTTAGATCTATGTAAAGATTAGATAGTGTGATATGCTCAAGTTCACAACACACACACTTGTTTTAAGTTTCATGTTTTGGATTTCGATTTTTGGTTTAACCAATCTTGGTTTTCATGAATAGATAGAATCAAAACAAGTTTACATGGTTTAATGTATATTAGATTTGATCTATATACATCTATGCTTCATCTATTTAGAAAAACTTATTTTGATAGGCTATTCACATATTTGGAGTTTTGTATTTAGACAAAACCTATTTTTGGATTTCATGTCAAAAACATAGATATAATACCTTTCATGTATATTGGATTCTATCCATATACTATATGCTTAAAAGTTGTTTAAATATCATGTTTTTGTATTTACATGTGTTTTGGAAAAATCGGATTTCTATTTTGAAAATTTAAGTTTTGGAAAATACAGTTTTTGGTTGTGGTTGAGATAGACCACCAAGTTGTAATCCTCCTTGATTTGTGATATCCCTCTAGTGAGAGGTGGAGATTGGTTTGAAGTCCCTCAAGTGTGAGGTGATTGTTGCTTGTGTGGCTTTGTGCCTATCCCTCTAAGTGTAGAGGTGATTGTTTTGTGCCTTGCTCTAAGTGTAGAGGTTGTATTGTTGGAGAGAGGAGTTGTGTACTCCCGATTTGTATTTACCCAAATCCTCAGTGGAGGTTCCCTGTGTGGGAAGTCCTGTGTGGACGAGTTAGTGGAAATCCATCTGTGTGAAGGCGGGGACGTAGAGCTATGTGCTCGAATCTCGAAACATATCTCGGTGTTTGCGTTTGATCCACTTCTCTAAATCTCTCTCTCTCTCTCATTGTGCATTGATTCATATTGTTATATCATATACATGCTTGGTTTGATTGTGTGCCAAATTTGTGTTAACCAAGAGAGCTTCATATAGCACCTTAACTCTTATTCAGAGGAATCAAGAGGAGTTAGTCCATAGCCCTTCACCAAGAATTCGGCTACACTCTTTGGTTACACGAAGTGTGTTGCAATTAGTTTTTAAATTTCATATTATTTGTCTAGATTAGCCGTACACCTATTCACCCCCCTCTAGGTGTACTTTCAATTGGTATCAGAGCCTACACTCCTGATATTAGGTTTAACCACCTAGGAGTGTGATCTTGGTTAGCTAATCTAGATTTGCATTTGCATCACACTTATATTTTTTACACACACTCATGGATTACTTGACCCCTCTTATGTTTGATGTTTCTAAGATCGACGTATGAAAGATTAAGATGAGTATGTATCTCAAGACCATAGGTTTGCATGTTTTCCTTGCCGCTACCAAGAAATCCTATCTTGGTAATAGCAAGCATATAGAGGCCAATGCACAAGCTCTTGAGGCACTTAGAAGCACACTTAATAAAGAATATTTGTGTATGGTTTCTCATTGTGATTCTGCCTTTGCAGTGTGGAACACGTTGACCTCCTTCAAGCTTCAAACACCAACCATTGTGGAGGAATCTAGTGGAGATGTGTCCGACTAACATTGCTACATGGTCCAAGGAATGACTCCCTTGAGGTATATTCGGAATCTCAATTAGATGATTGTGCTAGTTCTTCCGGTGATGATCATATTGATGCCGATGTTTTAAATGAAGAACTATCAATTGTTTGTGAAAAATTATTAGAAAAATATAATCTTTTGAAAAAGAAAAGTTTTAGACTAAAAGAAGAAAATAAAGATTCGTGTTCAAAACTTGATTTGGCTTTACAAGAGAAGGTTGAGATTTCAAATGAGTGTCACTCTTTGAAATCTCAACTTGAACTTGTATTAAAAGAAAATGAAATTTTGAAAAATAAAATGATTGTGAAATTGTTTTGAAGAAAAATAAGACTTTAACTTCAAAACTTGATTTTGTTGTAAAAGAAAATGTCTCTTTGAATAACAAAATTGATTTGATTTCAAAAGAATTAGAAGTTTGCTTAAATGAAAATAAATCTTTGAAAAATGATTAGATACACATGTTTGTCATGCTAGTATAGCTTCACCACCTAGTATATCCATTGCATGCACCACCTCTTCAATAATTGAAAATGATATTTGTTTGCTTAAGAAGACTGTTGAATGTTTGGGCTATAATTTGAGACACTTTTGGAATCCATGTTTCGCAAGATACAAGTTGTAGGCTGTCTAAAAATCACTAAAAGACAAGTCATCAAAAAGCAGAGTCCAAACTCCAGACGCAGGGCTAATCATAGCCATCACCGCAACATCAAGACGCGAGGGTCGAAACCCGCGTCTCAGCTTCACTGCAGCGTCAAGACGCGAGGGTCGAAACCCGCGTCTCAGCTTCACTACAGCGTCAAGACGCGAGGATCGAAACCCGCGTCTCAGCTTCACTGCAGCACCAAGGCGCGAGGGTCTAAACCCGCGTCTTAGCACCACTGCGGCGTCAAGGCGCAAGGGTCGAAACACGCGTCCCTACGTCACTGCAGCACCAAGGCGCGAGGGTCGAAACCCGCGTCTCAGTTATAACTGCCCTCATTATTGGTCGATCACTGCCCACATAATGAGGAAGTTAACCCCCATTATGGAGCATTTTTAGGGGCACGTTCACCCCTGAAACCTCTATAAATAGCCCTGTTTGCTATGGAAAAGGGGTCGGTTAATCAGATAATTCTCAGAGAAGAATTTTGCTTGTGAGCAGTAGAAGCACTGAGACTTCTACCAAAAAGAAAGAGAGTTCAACTCTTCAAGCGACTTGCTGCGTACAAGTCAATCTTCGCCTACAATCTCTTTGAGATTCTTGATCGACAGGAGCTGTGTTACTTCGTCTGCCATCCAAAGAGAGGATTCCCAAGAGGTCCTGACGTTCACCCGGTCAACGGAAAACAAGATTCACTTTCCACCGCCACACCAAGAACCCAGCACTAAACAAAGGGGAGATTCAAGTCTAAACATCTCCCCTCCCTTGTAGTCGGAGTGTTAATCCGCTGTAATCTTTCATTTGATTCAAGAAAATTTTACGAGAAAACTTCTCCCACCGTACAAGAGATGGTGACTCCGCTGGGGACTGCTTTCTCTACTGACGAGGAAGTGGTGGCGCAAGGTGACGTCATCTACATGGGGAAAACGGTCGAATTACTTGTCGTGAAATTTGACCAGGCGAAGTATGAAGAGTTCCTCTCTAACGGCTCCAAGAGCCCTAAGGCCCGGGCCTACCGCAGAGTCTCTTCGGGGATTTGCTCTCAAGTCTGCTCTGAGATCCTCTCAGACGCGACTGATGAGAAGGATGTCATGGCTAATCGCATCATGCGTAACGCCCGCGTCAACATCTCTCAGGAGACCCGCGTGGTTGACGTTCCTGATGTCCAGCCAATCCATCTCCTTCCTCAGCGCCAGGTTGCCGGGGGTTCCCTTCAACCCCTACGACGTAACCGGAACGCTGAACGGCGACAGAGACGGCGTGCGCATCAACTACAAGTTGGAACAACTGTTTGTCCAACATATATGGGACGCGAAGTTCAGACTGGCGTATCTTCTGTATCGTATCAGACACGTGAAGTTCGCGTTTGGCAACCTAAACGTGAGATTCACCAAGCTTGTGTTTCTGAAGTACCGCTTCCCAAACGCCAACGCGAAGTTCGTGCTCTTTGTCAAAGACACGAGACACGTGCCTCTATACGTGGGACCCAGCAGCCCTGCGTTTCTCAAGCATCTCTGTCCAGATGCGATATTCAGCAACTAGAGGAGCCAGACTCTGGTAATGAAGCCGATACAGAGCCAGAGAAAGAAGAGTGCATGTGGGAACTAGATCCACTTGTAACGAGCATTGATAAGCTCGATGTTGATATAACCGCCAATGATGTAGGCGGATGGTATATTAATGAAGAGTTAGATTTGGCTTATCTTTCTGTGTTCGCTTCTTATTCAGTATCGTCAGACACCAGTACTGAAGTGGACGGCGACCCCTGGTCGGCAATGGATGCTTTGACGTCATTGCATGTACCAGTGAAGTCTTCCTTCAAAACGTACCAAGATGCCAGCGATGCGCAAGAATCAATATTCATGGTTCCAGCAAGACGGAGAGGCCAAAAACCAATTCTTTTCGGGTGAATTAAATCCGAGCCAATGTCTCGTGAAGAATCAGAAAGCGAGAAGGAACCCCCTCAGTTCGGTCATTATGAGCCAAATATACTCAGAATGATGGAAAGCATGGGGTATGATCTGACAAACGGTCCAGGATTGAATTTCGGCAAAGGAAAGAGAACACTACTCCGTTGTTTGTGCCAAAAGGGAAAACCCCTGATTATTATCATCGGACTCGCAGGGGGTTGGGCTATGTGTCAACTCGGATCCCATCAGCCTCTAAGTCTGAAGAGTCATTATGCCATAATTACTCATCAGGCACATCATCGTGGGAGTCAGATGTTAGTATCGGCAACATCTTCAGAGAACTTTCAGTGAATATGGTTTCAACCAACCATCTGGAAGACAAAGATGAAGAGATGATCCAGTCTGATACAGATCCTTGGATCAAGCACTTAAATACCCTTTGGGATACTCGCTTTGAACAGCGCGAGCCGCCTACGGAGGATAAAGTTGCCCAGATTAACCTAGGAGATGAGGCTAATCCTAAGCCATCTTTATAAGCGAAAGCTTGTCGCCCTCCGAGAAAGAAGATTTAATGTCTTTTGTGCGAGAATACATAGATGTTTTCACCTGGAATTACGAGGACATGCCTGGACTTGATCCTCAAGTGGCTATGCATCGCCTCAACATTAATTCGGATGTAAAGCTAGTCAAACAACAGTAGCGTCGGTTCCGTCCAGAGGTAATGGAGGCAATTCAGTCAGAAGTCAAAAAACTTAGACTCTGGCTTCATTAGGGAAGAACAACATCCTGATTGGGTAGCTAAATCGTCCCCGTTGCCAAAAAGAATGGAAAGATCGGATCTGCATTGACTTTCACGATCTAAACGAAGCATGTCCCAAAGACGAATTCCCACTTCCAATCACGGATGTCATGATTGACAATACGTGTGGATTCGAGCGGATGTCCTTCATGGATGGATTCTCAGGGTATAACCAAATCAAAATGTATCCTGATGATGAAAAGCATACCTCTTTCAGGACACCACTGGGGGTATACTGCTACACTGTCATGTCCTTCGGACTAAAGAATGCGGGGGCGACATATCAAAGGGCCATGAATGCCATTTTTCACGAACGCATGCGCAAAACGGTGGA
Source organism: Agave tequilana (assembly GCA_038442645.1). Lineage (NCBI taxonomy): Eukaryota > Viridiplantae > Streptophyta > Magnoliopsida > Asparagales > Asparagaceae > Agave > Agave tequilana. The sequence goes on along the minus strand of JAVJIF010006304.1, from coordinate 177,063 downwards.
ATGCTATGTTGATGACATTGCAGTAAAAAGCCGCGCCAAAGGTGATCACATAGCCGATTTAAAGGCTATCTTTGACATCATGCGGGCCATCAGTTGAAGATGAACCCCACCAAATCCTTCCTGGGGGTGACCAGCGGCAAATTCCTCGGGTTTGTGGTAACTTCTACAGGAATTCATTTGGACCCGGAAAAGGTTCGCGCCATTCAGGAGATGCAACCTCCACAGATTATCAGAGAACTCAGGGGATTTCAAGAACGATTGGCATACATCCGAAGGTTCATCTCAAATCTCTCCGGAAGATGCCAACCCTTTAACAAATTAATGAAAAAGGGTATCTCGTTCATTTGGGACAATGCTTGCCAACAAACGTTTGAGGAAATTAAACAGTACCTCACACAACCACCAGTCCTTACAGCTCCAGTATCCGAAAAACCTTTCCTAATATATGTCCAAGCAATGGATCGTTCTTTAGGAGCTTTGCTAGCCCAGAACAATGATCAAGGACGCGAACATGCAATCTATTATTTGAGTAGAACCATGATCGGGGTAGCATCGATACAACCCAATCAAGAAGGAATGTTTGGCATTGGTGATCGCTGCTCAGAAAATGCGACACTATCTGGTAGGCTAAACTATAAACGTCATATCAAAGGTTAACTCCTTAAGGTTGCTCATGACAAAGCCATCATCGTTAAACGGCCGACTGGCAAAATGGGCCATACTGCTATCCCAATATGAAATGCGCTTTTTACCACAAAAAGCCGTAAAGGGACAAGCGGTGGCGGATTTCCTGGCTAAGCATCCATATCCGAGGGGAACCAAACTTTACGAGGATCTCCCAGCGCCGACCGATTCCCGAATTTTTAGTTTTCAAATGGAGTTAAATTTTTTAAAAACGGCTTTCATATTAATTCTTAGAATCTCATTTTCTATCAAAGTATATTTGTTTTGAGATTTTCTGAATTAATCGAAAATCCACCGGCTTTGGTGTTCACCGACAATGCTGGAAAATTTTAAGATTTTTAATTTAAAAATCAAATTGAATTTCTTAAATCTGATTTCACCAAGTATCTTAAAATAATATTTTCTATTTTGAGAATTTTTCAGAGCGATTCTGAAACAGTCAATTTTTACCCTATTTAAATAATATTATTTTTCTTCTCTCTTTATTTTCTTACTTCATTTCTTTTTCTTTTCCCTTCCCACATGTCAGCCAACTGACCATCCCACTTCCCATCCCATCACCTGCTAATATCACTCCCTATCCCATCACTTCTCTCTTTCCTTTATTATTTCTTTCCTTCTTATTTCTTCTCTATCCCACTCCCATTCATCTTCTTCCTCTCACCCCTCACTTCTTCCCTCTCCCTCCTCCTTGGCCGACAATAGCCCTGGCCGTCGTCGCTGACGTGCCCAGGTTGGCCAAGCCCTCCTCCTCCACTTTCCCTATCTCTCCTCCTTTCTTCTCTTTCATTTCATTTCTTCTCTTATCTTTAGCATCTCCACCACCACTAACTTCTTCCCCTAAATCCATCACCTCCTCCACCACTTCCACCACCTCCACAACCATCTTTCCTTCCCTCCACCACCTCCTCTACTACAACACCACCTCCTCCTCCTCCACTTCATTCCACCAACACCATCCACTCCATCACCAATATCCACCACCATCACCACCCACAAACTCACCACCACTTACATCCACATCACCACCCCACCATCATCCACATCACCACCAACACCTTCACCATACCACCTTCATCTCCTCCTCACCACCATCAACTCTACCTATGCCATCTCCAACAACCACCAACAACCACAACAACAACATCACCATCAATACAACTCCCCTTCCCCTCTCTCTCCATCACCTAAGGGGCGCCACCGCTACCCTTCGCCAGCCGCCCCTCCGGGGCGGTGCCGCCCAGGCCGCTGCGGCCACCCATCCCACTCCCCCTCTCCTTTCTTCTTTCCCTTCTTTCTTTCTTTCTTTCTTTTTTCTTTCTATCTTTTTCCTTCTTTCCTCTTTTACCCCTCTCTTTTCCATCAAACTCTCCCTTACCCTTCCTACTTTTCTAGTATAACCCCCTTTCTTTCCTACTACTCTATCTTTCTAGGTTCTCTCTCTAACTCTCTCTTCTTGTAATCTCCTTCTTTCCCTCTAATTGATTCCTCTCTCTCCTCTCTCATTCTCTCTCAATAAAATAATATTAATTAATATATATGTATATATATAAATTATATATATTTTATATATAGATTGGTGACGTGCACGTGTTTTGGAATTTCGGGATTTTACGATATTTTTCAGTGATTTTGGCGAGTACTTTTTTGTGTTGCTTCATGCCTTGTTAATTCTATTTTAGGGCTTGATATAAATTTATGATATATGATATGCGAGTGATTTCTAATATTAACATGTTACACGAATACTTGTTGACTGTTATCATAACTTTTTAACTGATATTATGTTTGCATTGGATATGCCTAGATACGCTCCCGCTTCGCTCGGCTTCACATAGCTAATTAATAGATAGATCTATTGTTGTTATAAATATGATTGTGAAGAGTTTGAAATGTTTACCTATACTATTCTACTATCATGTTACATGACCAGATGATTACCTGATATATGATGTTGTAATTCTGTATTCAACTTGAAATAACACCTAGAGGGGGGGTGAATAGTGTTGGCTAATCTAATGGTCACTTAATGCCAAATGATGCGGAATTAAACTAAGATGACCAAAATAAAACTTCTTTTATTTTAAACACTTATGTATAACACAAGAGTGTTGCCGAATTCCCTTTGCAGGGCTCTGGACAAGCTCCTCTAGATTCCCCTTTAATGGGTTGAGGTGCCGCGTTGGCTCTCTTGGTTGAATACTAGTGTTAACAACAATCCAAAGCAAGTATAGCAATTATGAGCACAAGGGAATATATCAAGCATGTAAATGATAAAGACAATTATTGAATGCAAGATATAAAAGAGACAAAGAGAGAGAGAGAGATAGAGTAAGCAATCGCAAACAAAAAGGGTTTGTTTCGAGGTTCGAGCACACTTGCTCTACATCCCGCCTTCGACACACGAAGGTTTTCCACTATGCAAGATCCCAATGGATCTCTCCTCTGTGCCGCAACACCTACAATCCCTCGGACTCCCAAGTCCCGTACACACGCAAGCTCCACAAGCTCGCCGAGGCCGCACCTCAAACCACCAAGAGTTCACAACCGAACTCTAACCACCAACGAGCACACTTGCCCGTCTCCTCAAAGAACAAAGAAAAGATCTTTGGTGATCACAACACTTGATCACCTAAAGATACTCTCACTACAACACACCTATAGGAATATATAGCAATGGATAGCTCAAGTGTGGTGTGAGAAAAGCAAGGAAAGAAACTATGGTGAAAAACTCAAAGAATCACTTTTTACACTCTTAATAAAAACTCCCTTTTAGATGGGAAGTATTTGCTCTCAAATATGCGGAGAAAACTTTCTGAAAAGAATGGGAAAACTGGACCAAAGCTCTCCTAAAATCTTAGCCTCAAACAATGACAAGAACCCCCAATTTATAGGCTACCAGAATATAGCCGTTGGGATCTGTCAGAGCTGCCGGTCGACCGGCCGGTCGACTGGCCAACGGTCATATTTCCAACCGTTGAAGCCTCCGGTCGACCGCCCGGTCGACCCGAACAAACAGAGAGCAGAACTCTCTGCAGCGGTCGACCGTACAGTCGACCGGACCACTGTGCTGACAAACGTGCACAGGGCTGTGCACGTCGGTCGACTGGACGGTCGACCCGACCATGGTGCGGTCGACCGGACCAGCCTGTCAGCCAGCTCCAGGTCTGCACAGTTAAGGGATTTGGAAATAGGTCTTTTTTAACTTAATAAAAATCCCATAAATTCTCAGTAAATCTAAAAATAGTTTCAATCAAAATAAAAAACTGTTTTTCTAAAAACATGTTTTCTAAAACTTGTTTTTCCATAACTTCACAAAATACAAAAACAAGATATTTTGAACTTATTAAAGCATAGTGTGTATGGATATGATCCACTACACAATCATAATGAAATATCTATGTTTTTATCATAAAGCTCTGAACTTGGTTTTGGTTGAAAGATATGTATGATAGAAATACCAAAACCAAAGTATATATATTTTGTCACAAAGAAAAATCTTTTCTAAATAAAAAAATCTTTTATGAAAGCAATTCTATCAAGAGTGTGTGTGTGATATAGACTTGAGCAATCCACCAACTATCTATCCTTTACATTTTTAACTAAACAAAAAACTAAATCTTATACCTAGACCCAAGTCTTCATCTTTTTGAAGTCTTCACTTGAAGGCTTCTCATCTTCTTGACTTGGTCCAAATGTAATCCACCGAGCTCATCTCTAGATGTGTTCTTGATGCATAGGCTCGTGAATCAACCGGTGCTAGCTTCCAACTTGTCTTTAAATTCTTTGTTGAAGCTCCACACCTACTAAGATCTTGATAATGAATCTGTCACTAATTAAAACACAAGATCATTAGTAATCATAACTTCATGAGTTGATCATCATCAAAACTAGAGTGATAGGCCTTTGGGCCAACAATCTCCCCCTTTTTGATGATGACAAAAACTCATGGAGTTATATATGCATGGATTAAAGTAAAACTTCAAAGAAGCTCCCCCTTAACTCATGCATCACATTCAATAATAGATATGGCAATAAAAGCACATGAATATGTATGCAATGTATGGCATGTATGTAAATATAACATCATAAATCTTATCTCCATACATTATAAATCTTATCTCCATACATTTAACAAATCACAAAACACATATGCATCAACACAAATCTTACTCCCCTTAAGCAAGGAAGACATGCATATAAAATCTATAAATACTCTCCCCCTTTTTGTCAATCATCAACAAAGGGTTCAAAGTAAAATACATCAAACAAATCTTCTCCCCCTTTTTGTCAAAAACAAAGTCATCAAAGAGGGGTGCAATTAAATCAATAAGAGGTTATATGCTATATACATTCATGAAGAGGAAGACGCTAAGTTAGCTTCCCTACACATATGCATTACATGAAGAAGGGATGATAAGCCCCAATTCACATAACACATATTATGTAATGCATAAGAGGAGATGTGAAGCTCCCCCTACACACGTATACCATATAAAGAAGAGATGTTAAGCTCCTTAATACACAATACACTCAACATGAATCTATATGTAGAAGAGATGTTAAGCTCTCCTTGCATATAGGCATTACAAAAAAATTTTGAATTTTTCTTATAACATAAATTTTGAATTTTGATATCAAAGTTGAAAATGATCAATTGTAAAGTAATGATCAACCATATAGGTACCAATTTGAAAAACTAATGCATAAGCTTTTAAAAATAAGATTTGAATTTAGCTTAGCATTAACAATCTTTGTGCTTTAAATATGTAAATCAATTTAGCTTAAGCACACAACAAAATCATATATATGTATGAAGGAATTATATCAATGGAAAGTGATACATACATATATATAGGAAAGAAAATATGAGTATATACAACAAGAATCATATTGATACCAAATGAAAATATCCAATGATACCAATTGAAAAATTAAGCTTAAGTGTATACATCATATAATCTACCATATGAAGAATTCGAACTAGTTAAATGAAAATGTTTAACAACTAGTACGGAATCCTTCAATCAAGGAACAAATCAAAAGTTTTCATAAAACACAAGTAAATCACATGGCACTAAAAACACTCTAGTATCCATAAAGTCCATATTGAAAAGATGAGTGTACTAGTGTTATGTGGAACATGGCATTATGAAAAATAGCAACAAAGCTCAATATTCCTTTTTTTTTTAAAAAAAATAGTCACAAATTATCATAAATTTTGAAAACATGAAAATCATTAAAAAAAAAATTTATTATTACACCAAAATTTATATTTCAAGGTATATGTATATTTTGACAACACAATAAGCATACATACATATCCCTAAAACATAATTGAGTCCATATAAGTAGATTTGCAATAAAGGCAAATGACTCAAAAGGTATACATGTATATCTTAAAGTTTGGCAAAATACACATATACATGAAATGAAAGCACATGATCATAATACAAATCCAAACGGCGAATACAAGTTTAAGATTGTAGGGATCATCAAAACTAAGCAATACAAGCACATCTAATGGGTTCAAATAAGCATTCAAGCACAAATATAAATAGATTTATTTGTAGCCCATAACATGTACAAGTATAAATCCTAGTGTTGACAAAAACTAACATTTAAACTAATATTCAATTCATGAAGCATCAAAATTTGAGAATACAAAAGAATTTATCCATAAAGATAGAATCATGTGCATCAATTGAAGAATTAGATAACTAGTTTAAATGGATTTTTGACAAACTAGTTAAAGATCCTTCAAAAATATAAAGTCATATGTTTTTCATGAATAATACTAAATACATAAAAGTTCAAGCACTCATAGTCCATAGAGCTCAAAATTATCTATTTTCTCAAAAAAGTGAGTGTTCAAAGGTTATGTAACTAGTATTATTATGAAAATAGTCATGAAGCTCAAAAGATTGTAAGTCATTTTTTTTTAACAAATCAATTTAAAAATCATTTTTCATAAAACAACAATCTTCATGGTATATGTATGATTTATCCAATCCTAATGATATGCATACATATCCCAAATGTAAAAGAGTCTATTAAATGTATTTGCATGAAAGCAAGAGACTCACGGGTATACATGTATATTTATTAGATTTGAATTAATAATGCATATACATGAAGTAAATCACTAAAAATTGGCAAAAACGTGTATAAATGAGAATCATCAAAACTAGATCATACATATGCATAAAGTGGATACAAATGAGCATGAAGTTCAACTATATATATGAGTCAATTGTAGTTCACTATTTGTATATGTATAAATGTAAGTTTGATACATTCTACATCTAAGCATGTAATTACCACATGAAGCACATAAAATCTTAAAACATGAACATGCTATGAATATTATGGATGAACAAGCATGAACATAAAAAATAGGAGTTTAGAAATTGTTACCAACTCCAAAGCTCCAAATATGGTGGTCTTTCCCACCAAAATCTCCTTGATAGCAATGCATCCAAAAGTTTGTCCATCATGTCCATTGCATCCGCTATCAAGGCACCAATCCTCTCACGTTTTGTGAGAGCCCTCACCTACATCAAAATCAAAGGGTGGGGGTTTGGTACCCATACTTTCTTGGGTCTTTGGGGTTAGCTTTATTGCAAGGATACCAAAATCTTTTATACTTAGCAAAATATAAATGAGGTTTCTTATCAAAATAATATTTTGCTAAATGGCCTTTGCGGCCACAATGTGTACATGTGTACACCTTAGTATGCTTATGTGTAGGAGTGTGATCATGTTGTGCAACATAAGCAAATGCATGGTTATGATGTGCATGAATGTGTGGAGTTTGTTTCTTTGAAAACATTGACTCCAACTTAGAATGATTAAAAGCACAAGAGTTCAAAGTTGAACTCAAACCATCCATTTTATTTTTCAAATTCTTAATCTCATTAGTTGTGGCATGTAAAGCATGGTGAGATAAAGAATCATTTTTCTTTTCTTTTGAAAAACATTATCCTTTTCTTTTTCAACAAATTTTCTTTTAAAGATTTATTTTCTTGTAAAATACTTTCTTTTTGTTGTTCCACCATAGCAATATCATTTTTCAAAATACTGTTCCCTTCACAAAGATCATTCAATTTTGAAAGTAAAGAGAAACATTTTCATTTTTCAAATCTTTATTTTCCTTTTCTAAACATGCAAGTTTATTTCTAAAAGAATCATTTTCTACATGCATGCAATCAAATTTCTTTTTCAAACTTTTGTTATCTTTTTCTAAGCATGCAATGTTATCTCTAAATGAGTCATGTTCTTTATGCATGCAAGCAATGTCCTTTTTCAAAATTTATTTTCTTCTTAATTATGTCATATCTCTCAAGCAATAATTGACAAAATGTAGAGAGCTCATCATATGACATACTATCATCTTCTACCTCGGATTCGGTAGTTACCTCAACGGGGTTATCCCCTTGGACCATAAAGCATGCGTTGGAGGTGTTGCTTCCAACGTCCGAATCGCTCCCGGCATAATATAGATCCTTTTCGCCAAGGGAGGTGATGATGTTCCAAGCTACAAAAGCCGAATCAATGTTAGCAACCCTAAATAAGTAATCATCATTTAGGGTACTCTTCAAAGCATTTAGGGCTTTTGCATTACCCTCAATATACTTGCTATTGTTAATATAAGAATCATTAAATGTAGCAAGATAGACATGAATGCCTAGGGCCTTGAGGTACATGGACATCTTAACCTTCCAAATTTGGATGTTAAGAATGTCAAAGGTGGGTGGTGACATGAAGTCCATGGTGAGGTGTGTGTGTACAAAAATATTGTGATTAGCCTAAAAGGAGGATCTTAACTCTTAGGTTGTTAGACCCAAATCAAGAGCACTAGCTCTGATACCAATTGAAATAACACCTAGAGGGGGGGTGAATAGGTGTTGGCTAATCTAATGGTCACTTAATGCCAAATGATGCGGAATTAAACTAAGATGACCAAAATAAACTTCTTTTATTTTAAACACTTATATATAACACAAGAGTGTGCCGAATTCCCTTTGCAGGGCTCTGGACAAGCTCCTCTAGATTCCCCTTTAATGGGTTGAGGTGCCGCGTTGGCTCTCTTGGTTGAATACTAGTGTTAACAACAATCCAAAGCAAGTATAGCAATTATGAGCACAAGGGAATATATCAAGCATGTAAATGATAAAGACAATTATTGAATGCAAGATATAAAGAGACAAAGAGAGAGAGAGAGATAGAGTAAGCAATCGCAAACAAAAAGGGTTTGTTTCGAGGTTCGAGCACACTTGCTCTACATCCCCGCCTTCGACACACGAAGGTTTTCCACTATGCAAGATCCCAATGGATCTCTCCTCGGTGCCGCAACACCTACAATCCCTCGGACTCCCAAGTCCGTACACACGCAAGCTCCACAAGCTCGCCGAGGCCGCACCTCAAACCACCAAGAGTTCACAACCGAACTCTAACCACCAACGAGCACACTTGCCGTCTCCTCAAAGAACAAAGAAAAGATCTTTGGTGATCACAACACTTGATCACCTAAAGATACTCTCACTACAACACACCTATAGGAATATATAGCAATGGATAGCTCAAGTGTGGTGTGAGAAAAGCAAGGAAAGAACTATGGTGAAAAACTCAAAGAATCACTTTTACACTCTTAATAAAAACTCCCTTTTAGATGGGAAGTATTGCTCTCAAATATGTGGAGAAAACTTTCTGAAAAGAATGGGAAAAACTGGACCAAAGCTCTCCTAAAATCTTAGCCTCAAACAATGACAAGAACCCCCAATTTATAGGCTACCAGAATATAGCCGTTGGGATCTGTTAGAGCTGCCGGTCGACCGGCGGGTCGACTGGCCAACGGTCATATTTCCAACGTTGAAGCCTCCGGTCGACCGCCGGTCGACCCGAACAAACAGAGAGCAGAACTCTCTGCAGCGGTCGACCGTACAGTCGACCGGACCACTGTGCTGACAAACGTGCACAGGGCTGTGCACGTCGGTCGACTGGACGGTCGACCCGACCATGGTGCGGTCGACCGCTCGGTCGACCGGACCACCTGTCAGCCAGTTCCAGGTCTGCACAGTTAAGGGATTTGGAAATAGGTCTTTTTAAATTAATAAAAATCCAAAATTCTCAGTAAATCTAAAAAATAGTTTCAATCAAAATAAAAAATGTTTTCTAAAACTGTTTTTCCATAACTTCACAAAAATACAAAAACAAGATATTTTGAAACTTATTAAAGCATAGGTGTATGGATATGATCCACTACACAATAATAATGAAATATCTATGTTTTTATCATAAAAGCTCTGAAATTGGTTTTGGTTGAAAGATATGTATGATAGAAATACCAAAAACCAAAGTATATATATTTGTCACAAAGAAAATCTTTTTCTAAATAAAAAATTCTTTTATGAAAGCAATTCTATCAAGAGTGTGTGGTGATATAGGACTTGAGCAATCCACCAACTATCTATCCTTACATTTTTAACTAACACAAAAACTAAATCTCATACTAACCAAGTCTTCATCTTCTTGAAGTCTTTCACTGAAGGCTTCTCATCTTCTTGACTTGGTCCAAATGCAATCCACCGAGCTCATCTCTAGATGTGTTCTTGATGCATAGGCTCGGAATCAACCGGTGCTAGCTTCCAACTTGTCTTTAAATCCTTGTTGAAGCTCCACACCTACTAAGATCTTGATAATGAATCTGTCACTAATTAAAACACAAGATCATTAGTAATCATAAACTTCATGAGTGATCCATCAAAACTAGAGTGATAGCCTTGGGCCAAACAACTCACCTAATACCGACATGGTAATTACTGGTACCAATATGTTTATACTTCACACCTGATCCATGATATTTGATATCTGACATAGGTACTTAACCTGTTATCCTTGATACCTAATTGACATGATACCCCTTGATACTTGACATACGCTATCACCTGGTGGACTGACCCACTTGACATGTTGTTGTGACATCTGACTGGATACAACTACACTGACACCTGATTACATTGCGTATCATGATTATCACTTTTACGGGGACTTGGCATGATATTATATTGTTACAGACATTTGGTACTCCTGAACTCCTATGGACATTATCACTGGGACAATCAGTAATAATTGAACAACTTACACCAGGACGGGGAAATTGATGGGTAACGATAAGCTTTGTGTTTATGGTGGCCACACAAGTGTTGTACAACTAATTCCTAGGATTCGACATAGAGGCCACCAGGATTCTCGTGGGGGTATACTAGTACCTACTCTCCTGCCTGCCTGCCGGGCGTGCCGTAATCCCCTGGGTATATTCTTTGGTGAGTGGTGACACTCTATTCCTGTTCGGGCGTTATACTAAGTCCTACGGGCATAATAGTAAGGACCCGATACCTAGCAGTACATTTTGGCTCAGTACCGGATACTTCTGGACCGTTGTCCTGGGTATGCACGGGACCCATTCTAAACATGGTTCGTCGATTCTCATTAGTTTCCAATAACCAACCTCGCTCGACTTGTATGCAGAACATACAAATTGGACGAGTCTTAATAATATAATATATGTTACTGACATCTGACTAGTATCATACTTGATCTATACTTGTAAGACCAGTGACCCATACATTATCCTGCTCGCCACTTACATATGACATCTATGCTACTGTGTTGAATTACCTGACTTGCTTATTTTGGGTTATCATACCATTTTTTATGCATGTTTTCCAATTCAGGCTTATCGATATACATGTATTTACTTGATTTTAGATTTACTGTCGTTCCTTTAATCTCCTTTATGTTACTTGTCATTGTCTGTACCTGTATTCCTGGACCACATCACTGGATCATGTACACGTGTGACTGCCTGAGCACGCCAACTAGATTTATCATATGTACTCCCCAGGTTGCTTCTGACCACCTTGGATCCTTATATTCAGATCTTGGAGTCTAGACTGTGGCGGCCTTGCTGTAGTTGATCAGAGTGCGCAGCGGAAGTGTGGATTAGCGGTTGCCTGTCCGGACCCTCCTTCTTCTTGCCTCTCCTTGATAGGCTCGTGAGATTCTCATCTTGCTACTCATGTGTACTTTCCCATATTTCATATTGTACATCCTACTTTTGCGCTTCTTGGTGATCTTATATTCTTGATTTATTGTATCATCTCTATGATAACTATGTACCCGTGTTATTATTAGTAGAATATATATTATCACTGTGCTTTCGTACTTTGATTCTTGCCTGTACTGATACTTAGCGTATATATATGAGGGTATTTCTGCCCTGCGTATATACTTCGTAGTAACGTCTCCGTACTCGCGAGATGGGGCATTACAGTTAAGATCTGGATCTGTATTGGTATTCGGGACACAAAAACAAATTTGAATATAGAAAGAAATAGATCCGTTCCATATTTAATCTATTTGCACCCCTAAATTCCCTGTAAAAATCATGTCCTATTAGATTTTGGACTCCTAATTCTACGTTCTTCGCAATTGGAAACTTTTTAAGCTTGATTACATGGATTAGTCTAAATTGAAAACTTTATTCTTAATTCTCCTAGTAATAGGAAACCAACAAGTGAAATAATTGTAGACAGTGTAGTCTCTATTAGGGATGTCAACTAGGCCAGCCCGACGCGCGGCAGTGTGCACGGGCACGACCCGCTTTGGCACGGGCATAACCCGCTTTGGCATGGATCGTGCTAATGCCAGCCCCAGCCGGACTCCCTCATGGGCCAGACTCACGTCTGGGTTTTACGGCACATGACACAGGCGGGTCGTGCCATAGCCCGACCCCCCAATGGCTCAAAGAGTCGTTGGGGGCACGAGGGAGCCGGCCCGGCCCGACCATCCCGCCTCCATTGACTCTCTGAGTTGTTAGAGGGGTTTGAAAATTTCGTTTTGCAAACGCCCCCATTTTGCAACCCCCAACGACTATTTAAATTTGCAACCCCCCCAAATTTGCAATCCCCAACAGGTAAAATAGCTGTTAGGGACATTTTGTAATTTTTTACAAATACGCCCCAACGAATAGAATGGTTAGGATGAATTTTTGCAAAAAAAAAAATTACAAAGAAATATTCATCTTCTCTCTATAAATCCTACTTTTCCCGCTCCATTTCATCACAATAAATTCTCAAAATACCTCAAAATCTCTAAGATTCTCAAACTCTCTCTACAAGCTCTAGAAGCTCTATATTTACAAGCTTTACAAGCTATATCTCTTTACAAGCTTTATATTCTTGTCTAATTAGAAATTAGAATTTAAAATGGATTCTCATTCTTCATCAGCAGGTCCTAGTCAAGCATCTGATTCTAAATTTAATGCTAGTTTTAGTTAAAGTAATGAACAACGAGATGCACTTCGGTTGCCTTTAGCAGTGATCGGGGGAAAACCGCTCACTAAAAGTGTATATTTAGAAATCAAGATTTAAAATGTGTATGCTTTAGCTTCCTCGATACTTTCGTTATAGCATAGAGGCTAAAACGAGTCGAATCTACAAGGACAGGAGGCGATAGAAGTTTACATGGTATAATCACGTGTTATGTGAACGGTTCTTCAATGTTTGAAAGAATGAAAATAAAAGGAAATAAAGAATGAAAAGCGAAGTATGGTGAAACACAAAGAAGTGAAAAACATAGAAAAGAATATATTTGTAGTTTTTAATATTGTTTCTAAAACAAAGTGAAAAAGAAAGAAAACTCATGGCTACTAACTACTAATGTCTCCACTAACCATGCTAACCTCTTAGTGATAGTTACCTCACATGTATCCTTGACCATCACTAGTTCTTGGCTCAAAAGCGTTTCAAAGCATGACCCATACGATAACTTTCACCTTCAAACTCAACAAAACAAGTTCAAGCTACACTTAAACCATCAAAACTAAACAGGAGTAAGCATAGAGTAAAGTAATATTAGCTTGCTAGAGAGTTAGGATGTTAGAATGTTAGATCCATCATCATGAGCCATCAATGACTCTTGCAAGAGTAAGGCCAAATAGAGGCTATTAGATTCATGTGGATTATCAAATAAGAAGTTGTCATTCTTGTATAGAGAATTCATCTTTTCCTCCACGGAATCCTTCCACATCTTGGACTCTGAACTAATTTCAGCTTTCCCATATGTAGACGAGATCGCCTCTTCAACGACTGAGAGAGTATAGGTCACAATCATATCTGTAGTGAGCCAACTAGGCTTTCATGAATTTCTTCTAGTTTTTCTAATTGCAATAGATTCAGGGACATCACCCATAACTTGTCCTTGATCCTCATCATATCAGCATCCTGATCAGCTACATAATCACTACCCTGTTTCATCGTGGGTATGATCTCCAATGATACTAATCTTTCTAGAGACAGTGAAGTAGCATCACTCTCAATCTGTTGCGATATCCCTTTGGTCATCTCAATCTACACTTATGAAGAAATTGTAGGCTTCAACATTGAAGCTTCATCAAACGTGACATCTCTGCTGAGGATAAACTTCTTGTCCTTAGGATCCCAAATCTTGTAGCCTTTTACTCCTCTCTTGAATCCTACGAACACATCTTTCTTCGCTCTTGGTCTAATGATTAGTCTACAATTATACATTATCATATCGCATTTCCCACCGATTTATGAATAAATTGTCGGTCTAAACTGTGTTTTGGTCTTTATTGCAGGTAGATCCAAAGTTCAAGGGCAAAGGAGTAATAAGAGCCTAATTAAACCTCTTTTATGGTAATTAATCCCGCATTACTTGGAGGCCAAGCCAAGGATTATCTAGAAGATTCATTGAACCTAACCTCCTGCGCATGTCAGACGAATATTCGGGCGAAATTACCAGAAACGGATATACCTTGACAACCACGAAGCCAGTGGAATAAACTGACAAAAACCAGGGATGTGATTCACTGGTATTGCCGCGAAAACGCGGCAATACAGTGGAGCCACGCGTCGATTTTTGACGTGTGGCCCCGTCTCGTCTTCCAGATGCTTCTTTGGCCTATAAAAACCCTGTATTCGATCAGAGCGCGAGCAGTTTTCGTTTTTAGGAGTAGGTGCAGATTTTAGGAGTAGTGTAGGTGAGTGTTCTTCATTTCTTGTATTTTCATTTCTTTTTAGATCATTGTAGTAGGGCTGAGTGATTCATAGAGAGAGATAGAGAGGTATTGATGTAATAGATAGTGACAGTCTATTAAAGGTGCCTCCTTTCTCTTCCATTGTAATCTCCTTCACCTTCTACATGATTTCTTGCTAACTTTTTATTCTCATGGAATCTAACTACTAACCACTAACCATCTAACTAATTACTTGATAATCCACATGAATCGGGTTGCCTCTATTAAGGCCTTGTTCTTGCAAGAGCCATTGATGGCCAATGATGATGGGTTCTAACATCTAACTTGCTAACTTGCTAACCAAGCTAACTCTCTTTTATTTCATGCTTTCCTTTTAGTAGTGTAATGAGTGATGCTTGTGTTAGCTTGATCTTGATGCATGTTTGAATGTGATGAACCATCTATGTGCCATGCTTTGTATCGTCTCTTGAAGCCAAGGATTATGATGGCCGAGGATCAAGATGTGAGGCAACTATCATGAAGAGGTTAGCATGGTTAGTGGAGTATTTAGTAGTTAGTAGCCATGAGTTTTCTTTTCTCTTGTTTTTAAAGGCAATTCTTTTATCTTTTCATCGGTGTTTTTACCATCCTTCTTAGTTCATCTTTGTTCCATTCTATTTTCTATTTTGTTTTCCAAACCACACTCCTCTATTTGGTTTCGCATCGCCGTTTTCATCGCTTTCCTCACCTACCACTTTCTAGATTTCCTTTTCTTTTTCTTTTCACTTTCTTTTTCATTCTTTTAACAAAGAAGAGTTAACAAACAACGGGAATAGAAACTGTTAATGCTTCTATCGCCTCCCTTCCCTGTGGATACGACCCGTTGAGCCAATGCTATAACGAAAGTATCGAGGGTACATTAGCACGCATTCGAGCTTTTCATTGACTTTACATAAAAACACACTGTTGAGTGCTAGTTCCGCCTCGATCAAAAAATGGCGTCGTTGCCGGGGAAGGGAATGGTTTCATTTTCATGTTTTTGTTAACATTGTCTTCTCTGTTTTAGTGTTCAGGATAAGCTTTACAGGTGCTTGATATTGCAGTACATAAACTAGCTTTGCATCTCCCTGCTCTTGAAAGCAGGCCCCAGATTTTGAAGAACTTCCGCGCAAACGCGACATTTGCCGCGAAAACGCGGCAATTTTGTGATAATTGTAAATCTTGTTGTGCTGGGATGTGTGATTGTAATAGCTAGTATATTTGTGCTGCTATCTTTTCTGCTTTGATTGCCTGCACACCATAATAAACTAAAGAACTAAAATACGGTATTTGGACGCCTTTAAAACGGTTTAGACATTTGCATTTAGGCACGTGTCAATTCAATTCCAATATACTGTATTTTGTTCTGTGTTGTGATCTGGATGGAGATGTACATATGGCATTGCATATAGCATAGGACAAACACGTGGGTGATTTATCGCTTTGTGTTATATTCTTGTCTATATTGCACACTTGCACAAATTGAACTTAAGGGCAAAACCCAAACAAGATAAGGTGGGGATTTAATCACCCTTCCTTAGCCCAAAAATCATCTCCCCACTCACACAACCCAAGCCCTAATAAAATTTGATAGACGTTGGCCCCTAGGGACATCTCGGACTCATTAAGAGATTGACTGAGGGTGGAACTTGTTTTGAATCTTACTCTTGTGAAATCGGTGTCTAAGGCTGGGGATTAAGAGGTTACGCCTCGAAGATATCGTGGTTTGGCGTAATTAAGGCCCGTTGCTTACGCACGGATACCTCCCACCGTATTTTGCCCCTACCTGGCCGATTAGCTTGTGGTCGGATTCAAGTAACAACCTCCCCCGGGTAATCGACCAGTTAGGAGTCGTCTAGGTCTAGGTCAACCCTACTATAGGCTTGGTTTTGTTTCTTTTCTTTTTGTTTGTTGTTTGATTTTTTTCTTTTTTTTGTGAAATGGACTTCAACAATAACAATTCTTTCAATCCGAATATGAATCCATATTTCACACCAACCCCATTTGATTCGGATAATTCCAACCCGGCGTTTTACAATATGCACCAACCAAAAACACCGGTTGGCCTTATCCGAATCAATACAACCCATACCCACATTCTTATGACTATAATTTCCAAAATAATTTCAACTCATCACAGAGTCAATGGGGATTCACTTCCCCGAGTTTAATTTTCAACCTCCTTGTCCACAATATCCACCTTGTCCACAATTTACACAATGTTCATTCCCCGATTTCGCTTCCTATACTCCTTTTTCTGAACCTCCCATTGAAGAAAAATCTGAGTTCGTAAAGAGAGTAGAAGCCAATCTACAAGAGGCCGAGCAACAACTTCACAAAACATTGGCCTCTCTAAAACATTTTCAAGAGACTTACTCAGTTCCACCACCTCATAATGAACAACCATCTGCATTGGAAATGAGTAAGGAACTCTTGTGTGAGTCCAAGTTTCAGTCTCAACACATTTTTGACTCACATTCTTCACAAAATTTTCAAAACCAAGATTCTTATACTCCCATTCTAGAGCAACCACTTGGAGATACATTAAGTCTAGAAAAGAGAATAGAAATCTTGTAGGAATCTACTTCTCAGTCTGTTGATAGAATAGAAACACAATTGAGTGAAATGGTCAACATTCTTAAAAATGAAGAAACTCTCTCTTCACCACCTTTGACCAATTCAAATATCTCTAACTCTATCATTTGACCATGACTCCTATTGTTTTGGAAACCAAGATTCCTACACTCCTTTTCTAGAACAACCACTTGTAGATACATCATATCTAGAAAAGAGGATAAAAGTCTTGCAAGAGTCCGCACTAAAATCCAAAAAATCATCTGCCGAGTCTGTCAATAGGATGGAAACACAATTGAGTCATTGGTTAGCATTTATAGGAATGAGGAAACTCTATCTTATCAACCTTTGCCAAACTCTATTGATATGACCCAGGACTCTGGTCATTTTGAACATCAAGATTCAATTTCAGCACATCCACCTGAACTTGTCCAAATATCAAATCCCATTGACATTTTGGCAAGTTATCCTTTTCCTGAAATTGAAGATGAGCATGAATATGATCATGAACCTCAAATTAGTGATTCAATTCTACTTCCTGATTCAATTATGACTCCGGTGTCTTCACCTGATTTCAACCCTTTCCCGAGTCAATATTGGATCATGTACCAATCCATTGTGAAATTGAATCACCAATCTCTTATGATGATCATATTGAACTTGACCAATTTCATACTTTTGAAAGTCCCATTGATAAATTGGTAAGTTCTCATTTTTGTGGAATTGAACTCAATGAGGAATGTGACTTTGATCCTCAAATTTGTGATCCAGTTCAAATTCCTGAATCATTATTGACTCCTGTTATATTACCCAATTTGAGTAACATTTTAGAGTCAGTTTTGATTCCCATCATTCCTGAACTTGAATCACCACTCTTTGAAAGTCACATTCCATCATGGGAAAATAATTGTGGACTTAAGTTTCAACTTCTTGATTTGGACCCACTTCCTGAACCGATCTTGACTCCCGAACCTTTACTTGACTTGAGTCATTTTTCTGAGTCGATATTAGTTCCTATATTTCCTGAGTCCAAATCAATCATTCCATTCTGGGACAAGGGTGTTGATAAATTTCACTCCGAAATTATTTTGAAATTTTGGAAATTAGATGGGGTAAAATTGTTAATAAAAATCATTCATACATACATCTTTCTAGTGGGTTGTATCATGGAGGTCTCTGGTGGGTTCCTCAGGATTCCACGCAAGTATGATTGGGTCGCATTTCGTGGACCAATCAGACCGCCTCAGGAACCACCACCTTGAGGTGATTTTTCCTTCCCTCTCTATTTGTTTCATGCATACATATATCACGATGCATTGAGGACAATGCACGAGATAAGTGTGGGGGAGGTTTACTAACATAGAGTTTTTAGATTTTCTTTCTTTTACACTTCTTTTAGGATACTTCTAGAAATCTTCCCTTTTGTATAGAAATTTTCTCTTTCTTTAAAAACTTTTTGAAATAAGAGACAAAGTTTTGATCTATTTTTAAGAAAATTAAGATGATCTGAGAAATTAAGAAAGCCTTAATTATGACATCTTAAACCTAGTTGAAATTATGGATCTTGTTTAAAATTATAGGCTAAGTAAAATAAATTGGGGAGATAATTTTATCTTGAATTTTTTGCCTAGATAGTATGCACATCACACTTACACATTTTTGGGATGGAAACAAAGACATAAAATGCCATAAAGCAAAAAAATAAATAAAAAAATAAAAAATAAAAAAATCACTTATTAAGCTGGATAATTATGCCTCAAGAAGCATGATTATTCACGCCTAACGGTGGGCAAAAGAAAATATCACTTATTAAGCTGGATAACTATGCCTCAAGAAGCATAATTATTCACGCCTAACGGTGGTCAAAAGAAACAAATAATCCCCCTTAGTTTTGTGGCCTTGTTTACTTGAGTCCTTAACCCGAGGGATGTTTTCTCATCTGGTGCCCTAAAACCGTCTGGTTTGGGAGTCATCGGTTATAGGCTCGCTACATGGGTGAACTAGAAAGCCTAAGAAAACTAAGGAAGAAAAAAGAAGAAAAAGAAAAAGAATATAAATAAATGGCTTGATGGTTAGAGTTGAAATCCCAGAAATCTTCACTATCACAAAGTGCATATTATCTAGGTTTTATGAAAGATAAATTATTCAATCCACTTTGAATTCTTACCTTAATTTAAGACAAGATCTTGCATAGAGACTAAGTTTAAGGAAGAATGATTTGTGGTGGACTTATGACCTTAGATCACTTATATTTTTGCAAAGATATTTCGAAAGCATGTCTCTCCTTCAAAATGTGTTTTTCAAAATACTAACATTTGTCTTCTTTCTTTATGGATTTTGTGGGTACAATCCGCTGAAAACCCTCAGGAGACAACACTCCTCCTCTAGGGTAACCTAGAGGTTTAACGGCTTGTTGCACATGCTCAGTGCAATCGCGTCACCTGCGAAAGTGGTGTAATAACATTTGTAGTATAGTTTTCTTTTCCTGTTTGCTCGGGACGAGCAAAAGATAAGTGTGGGGGTGTGATTAGTCTATAATTATGCATTATCATATCGCATTTCCCACCGATTTATGAATAAATTGTCGGTCTAAACTGTGTTTTGGTCTTTATTGCAGGTAGATCCAAAGTTCAAGGGCAAAGGAGTAATAAGAGCCTAATTAAACCTTTTTTATGGTAATTAATCCGCATTACTTGGAGGCCAAGCCAAGGATTATCTAGAAGATTCATTGAACCTAACCTCCTGCGCATGTCAGACGAATATTCGGGCGAAATTACTAGAAACGGGATATACCCTGACAACCCACGAAGCCAGTGGAATAAACTGACGAAAACCAGGGATGTGATTCACTGGTATTGCCGCGAAAACGCGACAATAGCCGCGTTTCCGCGGCAATACAGTGGAGCCACGCGTCGATTTTCGACGCGTGGCCCCGTCTCGTCTTCCAGATGCTTCTTTGGCCTATAAAAACCCCTGTATTCGACCAGAGCGCGAGCAGTTTTTGTTTTTAGGAGTAGGTGCAGATTTTAGGAGTAGTGTAGGTGAGTGTTCTTCATTTCTTGTATTTTCATTTCTTTTTAGATCATTGTAGTAGGGCTGAGTGATTCATAGAGAGAGATAGAGAGGTATTGATGTAATAGATAGTGACAGACTATGTAAAGGTGCATCCTTTCTCTTCCATTGTAATCTCCTTCACCTTCTACATGATTTCTTGCTAACTTTTTATTCTCATGGCAATCTAACTACTAACCACTAACCATCTAACCAATTACTTGATAATCCACATGAATCGGGTTGCCTCTATTAAGGCCTTGTTCTTGCAAGAGCCATTGATGGCCAATGTTGATGGGTTCTAACATCTAACTTGCTAACTTGTTAACCAAGCTAACTCTCTTTTATTTCATGCTTTCCTTTTAGTAGTGTAATGAGTGATGCTTGTGTTAGCTTGATCTTGATGCATGTTTGAATGTGATGAACCATCTATGTGCCATGCTTTGTATCGTCTCTTGAAGCCAATGATTATTGATGGCCGAGGATCAAAATGTGAGGCAACTATCATGAAGAGGTTAGCATGGTTAGTGGAGTATTTAGTAGTTAGTAGCCATGAGTTTTCTTTTCTCTTGTTTTTAAAGGCAATTTTTTATCTTTTCATCGGTGTTTTTACTATCCTTCTTAGTTCATCTTTGTTCCATTCTATTTTCTATTTTGTTTTCCAAACCACACTCTTCTATTTGTTTCACATCGCCGTTTTCATCGCTCTCCTCACCTACCACTTTCTAGATTTCCTTTCTTTTTCTTTTCACTTTCTTTTTCATTCTTTTAACAAAGAAGAATTGTTAACAAACAACGAGAATAGAAACTGTTAATGCTTCTATCGCCTCCCTTCCCTGTGGATACGACCCGTTGAGCCAATGCTATAACGGAAGTATCGAGGGTACATTAGCATGCATTCGAGCTTTTACATTGACTTTACATAAAAACACACTGTTGAGTGCTAGTTCCGCCTCGATCATCTAACTTATCTTCCTTAACATGGTAGTAGGCCGGACACTCAAATAAATCATAATCCTGAGCAATTTTTCCTAACCAAACTTTCAGAGGAGTTTTACCTCCTATCATAGACGAAGGCAACCTGTTAACAAGATAGCAAGCATATGCCAAACCTCAGCCCAAAAATTCTTTGATAATCTGTTATTGGATAACATACATTGAATCTTCTCTAGTAAGGTTTTGTTCATCCTTTCGGCTACCCAGTTTTGTTGCGGTGTTTCTCTTACTGTGAAGTGCTTTACTATGCCCTCATCATGGTATAGCTTTAGCAAAGGATCACTCTTATTTTCACCTTCGTTATCTGACTGGAGCACCTTGATCTTCTTTTTCGTGCTTTTCTCCATATTCTTCTTCCACTCCACAAATAATTTAGGACTTTCCCTTTGTGCTTCATGGTATTTACCCATATTGCCTAGAATAATCATCAATAAAAGTCACAAAGTAGTGGTTACCTCCAATAGATGCCATCTTGGTAGGTCCCCAAATATCGGTGTGAACATAATCCATAATTCTCTCGGTGCAGTGAGTCGTTGTGCTAAATTTCACCTTGGTCTTCTTTTTGATGACGCAATATTCACAAAACTCTAATTTGCAGGTTCTAGTACCTTTCAATAGACATTACTTTGTAAGAGCATACAAAAAAATTTCACCTGTATGTCCGGCCCTCATATGCCACAACCTGTAAAAATCATCATCTGAATTTGTAGAAATTGCCACCTGACCTGTAACTGTACTACCCTTCAAGTAATAGAGATTATTTCGTCGGATGCCCTTTAAAATCACCATCGAGCTTTTAATCATCTTAAGAACACCATCTCTTATAGATACCTTAAGACCCAATGTTTTCAAAAACCCAACTGAGATAAGATTTCTTTTAAGTTGAGGTGCATACCTCACTTCCTTCAATTCTCGCACCATCCCATCAAACATCTTGATATGGACTATACTTATGCCTTCCATATTACATGGGCGATCATCACTCATGATAACAGAACATCCATCTAGCTTCTCAAAATTAGAAAATTAATCTCTATTTGGTCATACATGATAGGTAGCTCCGGTATCTAACATCCACTCAGGGTCTCCTGAGTAACCTATGAGAGGAGTAGTAATGAAAAAAGAGAATACTGATGAGTCTTAGTTCGATCTACCTGCCCGTGAAGTAGTGGCATGAGTACAGACCACTGTGCGAGATTTGCCCTGGTCTTCTACTCCTTACCTTTGGCCTTTGGACAATCAACATTTCACTGCCCTAATTTTTTACAGCAAACACACTGATTCTTCTTCAGATATCTAAAACCTAACCTAGATTTTGATCTCCATGATCACCTTTACCCCTCCGATTGGAACTCCTGCCTTTTATTTGAAAATCACCTAGAGGGGGGGTGAATAGGTGATTATGCTAATCAATGCACAATTTAAAAAATATGATGCAACAATCGCCCAAAATAAGACTAAGAGCCGAATGCCCCATGAAGGGTTCTGAACTCCTTCCTCCTGATTCCTCGTGAAATGAGTTGGAGGTGCACAATGCAACCTTATTGTATGGGACAAAGATTGACAAGATGAATGACAACAAGTGAATATAGCAATGACAATCAAAAGCAAGTAATAATAGCAATGAAAGTAGGACAAGAACAAGGAAAAGTAAACCAAACGCAAACACCAAGAATTGTTATCGAGGTTCGAGCACCCAGCTCTATTTCCCCGCCTTTCCCAGAAGGATTCCAACCACTTCCACTATCACAAAGATGTCACAAATACACCGGAGTACCCAACTCCACACTCTCAAGTACAAGCAATCTCTTAGTAGTCAAAAGACCACAAACTTTCTCTTTCAAAATTCTCTTCCCTTACAAAGGTCCTTAGAGAACAATGAGTAGGAATGAAGCTCTTGTGTGCAAGGAGAAAAGAAAATGAAATAAGAGAATTCTTGAAAAACACTTCAGAAATTTGAGAGAGAATTTCAGCACAAAACCAAGAAATCAAGCTCTTTTGAATGCCTTAAACTTTTGAAACTTTTGCAAATTTTTCTTGTTAAGATGGTTTTTAAACCTCTCCCCAAACACCCCTATTTATAGGAGAGGTCTAGGGTTTAGAGATAAAACATATTTAAGGCTAATCAGAAAGTATTAAAACCAAAACATGTCATTTAAACATACTTAAGTGAGAAAAGGACAAAAATAAACCAGCTCAGGAAATAGCCGTTACTGTTCAAACGGCCAGCTCGGTCGACCGCTAATTCAAAAAAATAGCCGTTGCGGACTAACGGTAGACCGCCCGGTCGACCCAAAAATACAGAGAGCAAATGTCTTCAGTCAGGCAGGGATCGGTCGACCGTGCGGTCGACCGGCAAACATGCACACGGATACGTGCTGCTGCAGAACCTCGATCGACTCGGTCGGTCGACCGGCTAAACCTGACACACAGTCGGCCGACCGGGCCGGTCGACCGGATCAGGTCAAAAGTCAAAATAAAACAGAATCTTGAAGAGACTTTGATTTTAACTAAAATATTTTTGTATAGGAATAAGTATAAATCATAAAAATGAATTTGTAGGCAGAAGATTGTATATCAAAATATTTTGTACATATTATAGGAAATAAACTTAGAAAGAAGATGTGCGCAAAAACGTGTGTGATGGAGCTTCAAACCTATTCACTATTCTTTAACAAAAACTATTAAAACTAGAAACACATCTAATGAATTATCTTGAGCAATCTTCAAGTCTTGAGCCAAGCTATGCTTTGCTAGAGCCTTCTCTTCTATGTTCCTTCTATGATGTCCAATGTGCCTTCTTTGCTTCAAGAACCTAGAAGGTTTTGCATTAGCAAATCAATGGCCTCCAAATTTGGTACAAACCTGAAACTTATCTTAACAGACTAATTAGTACCATATAGCTCTTATTTGGTTTGTTATCATCAAAACTCTCAAATGGAGAGTGTAACCTTATGGGCCAACAATCTCCCCCTTTTTGATGATGACAAAACAAATAGGCTATATATAAAAATATAGGGGAGGAATAAGCTCCCCCTCAAATTATGCTATCATAAAAACAATGTAAGGTGCAAGCAAAAACCATCAAACAAAAACCATATGATTAAAACTCATGAAATATGCTTGCAAGAAACATTTCAACTTAAAAATAAGAATTCATGAAACACATCAAAAACTTAAAAACTATATAAACTCATATGGAACCAAAACCATATGAACTTATATTTCTATCATAAAAACTCATTCTTCCCTTTTTGTCATACATCAAAAAGGGTTATGAAAACATTTTATTCAATAACACAAACATTAAGTTCACCACAAATGAAAGAAAATCTAGCAAAATCAAGTGGTTTAGTGAAAATATCGGCTAGTTGCAAATCCGTAGAAACATAATCAATCTCTATATCTCCTTTCTCAAAATGATCTCTAAGAAAGTGATATCTAATCTCAATGTGCTTGGTCTTACTATGTTGATTTGCATTCTTTTGTGAATATGTAATAGTATTATTATTACAAATATTTTTATATGGTTAAAATGCAAATCATAATCAAGGAGAGTATGTTTCATCCAAAGGACTTGTGCACAACAAGCCCCCGCGGCAACATACTCCGCCTCGGCAGTTGAGAGCTACGAAATTTTGTTTCCTAGAGGACCATGAAACAAGACAATTATCAAGAAATTGACATGTCCCACTAGTACTCTTTCTATCAACTCTACAACCCGCATAGTCGGCATCCGAATAACTCGTCATTGAGAAATCTCCGTTTTCGGATACCATAGACCCATTCCAATTGTGCCCTTAATATAACGAATAATGCGTTTTACCGCAATAAGATGGGACTCCTTAGGACACGATTGAAATCTAGCACAAAGACACACACTAAACATGATGTCCGGCCTACTTGCCGTCAAATACAAAAGACTACCTATCATGCTTCTAAACAATTTAATATCAACATTTTTACCTTGGTCATCCTTATCAAGCTTGGTTGTAGTTGCCATGGGAGTGTTGCAAACTTTAGAGTCTTCAAGGCCAAACTTCTTTACGAGTTCCTTTGCGTATTTGGCTTGGCATATGAAGTTCCCATCTTGAATTGCTTGATTTGGAGTCCAAGAAAGAAATTAAGCTCACCCATTGAAGACATTTTAAACTCACATTGCATGACCTTTTCAAACTCCTTGCATAAAAACTCATTAGTAGAACCAAAAATTATATCATCAACATAAATTTGCACAATTAAAATGTCATTATCAACATGCTTAGTAAAAAGAGTTGTGTCTACTTTGCCTTTAACAAAATCATTTGAAATGAGAAAACTAGAAAGCCTTTCATACCAAGCTCTTGGAGCTTGTTTCAATCCATACAAAACTTTATCAAGTTTAAAAACAAAATCGGGATGAACATAATCAACAAAACCGGGAGGTTGAGCAACATAAACTTCTTCATTTATAAAACCATTCAAAAATGCACTTTTCACATCCATTTGAAAAAGTTTAAAATTTTTGAAAGATGCAAAAGCTAGTGTCATCCGTATGGCTTCAAGCCGTGCTACGGGTGCAAAGGTCTCCTCAAAATCAATTCCCTCAATTTGAGTGTAACTTTGGGCCACTAATCTAGCTTTATTCCTAATCACATTTTCGGACTCATCCATCTTATTCCTAAAGATCCACTTAGTACCAATTATTGGTCTATCGTGGGGCCTAGGAACAAGGTGCCAAACTTGGTTGCGCTCAAATTGATTGAGTTCCTCTTGCATGGCTAGCAACCAATATGAGTCCGCCTCGGCTTCGAGGATGCTTTTGGATTCAAAATGAGAAATGAAAGCAAAGTTACCACATAGGTCATGGAGTTTGGAGCGAGTTGTTACCCCTTTAGATGCATCACCTAAGATGAGCTCCTTGGGATGATTTGTAGCGTATCTCCAAGCTTTAGGAAGCGGTTGAGAGCTTTCCTCTTTATCCTCTTGAACATCACCAATAGGTTCTAGCTTTTCTTCTTGAGCGGGTGAGTCCTTCAAGGATAATCTCTCCATGTCATCACCTAATGGTTCAATCTCTACAACATTCTCAACAAACACATTAGATTCTTCAAATTTAACATGCATGGATTCTTCAATGGTAAGTGAAGATCTATTGAATACTCTATAAGCTTTACTAGTTGTAGAATATCCAACAAAGATTGCTTCATAAGCCTTAGCATCAAATTTACCCAAGTTATCTTTAGTGTTCAAAACAAAACACTTGCATCCAAAAACTTTGAAATATGCAACATTAGGTTTTCTAGAATGATACATTTCAAAAGATGTTTGGAAGAATTTTTACATAAATAAATATGATTTGATATATAGCATGCGGTATTTACGGCCTCGGCCCATAGATATTGAGGGAGGTCATATTCACTTATCATTGTCCTAGCCATCTCTTGAAGTGTTCTATTTTCCTTTCTACAACTCCATTTTGTTGTGGAGTCCTAGGACAAGACATTTCATGCTTAATTCCCTTTTCATCACAATAAGTCATGAAGAGTTGGTTAACAAACTCACCACCTCTATCACTCCTTATTCTCAAAATCGAAAAACCCTTTTCTTTTTCAACTCTTTTTTGAAAAATCTTAAAATGAGAAAAAGTTTGATCTTTGTGTTCCAAGAAGAAAACCCAAGTGAAACGGGAAAAATCATTAACCAAAACATATGCATATCTACTACCATTAAACTCTTAGTTTTAGTAGGTCCAAAAAGATACATATGAATTAATTCTAATGGTCTAGTTGACATGATATCCTTGATTGGTTTGAAGGAAGACTTGGTTTGTTTCCCAAGTTGGCACGCACCACAAATGCGGTCTTTCTCAAACTTCAAACAAGGTATACCCTTCACCAATTCCTTAGAATTAATCCTAGAAAGATGGTCAAAAGATGCATGTCCTAATCTTCTATGCCAAAGCCAAGAATTTTCATCAAAAGCATTTAAACATTTAGTAGAACATTCCACATTAAGCATGTCAATGATATAAACATTATCATCACAAAAACCGGTGAGAATATAATCATTAGTTTTAACATCAAAGATTTTGCAAGAAGAATCATCAAAAATAACCTTAAGTCCACGGTCACAAAATTGACTAATGCTAAGCAAATTATGCTTCAAACCTCAACAAGTACAACATTTTCTATAATGGGAGATGCACCAATTTGAATGTTACCTATAACGATGATAGTGCCTTTGGAGTCATCCCGAAGGTGACGGAGCCACCTTCCACGTACCTTGATAGGGTTGTAAAGTTATTGATGTCCCACATCATGTGTCTTGAACAACCACTATCAAGGTACCACCGCTCCCTACGTCTTGGAGCCTTGGTGTGTACCTACATCAAATAATTTAGGACTTGATTTTGGTACCCACATTTTCTTGGGTCCTAGAGAGTTAGTTCCATGAACCCAAATAAGATTATTTGATCTATTTACTTGGTCATAACAAAATTTAGCCAAATGTCCATTCTTACCACAATATGTGCATCTATACACTCTACCATATTTAAAAGCATAGTGAGTGTGTGATTTGTGAGCGTGAGAATTGTGAGCATGAAAAGATTTAGCATGAGAAGTGTTATGTGTAGTGTGAGCATGAGGAATCTTAACATGTGAATCTTTAGCATGAGAGGTGTGCCTTTTAGAAAACATTTCTTCAAGTTTCTTAGTGTTAAAAGCACAATCCTTTAAAGTCTTTTCAAAATCAAAAATTCTAGTTTTTAAAGAAGAAATTTCTTTTTCATCAATCTTACGAAATTTTGCTTTACAAGCAACTTTGTAAGCACAAATTCATTTTGGGTAGAAATGAGATTTGAAGAGATTTCATCCTTTTCTTTAGAAATAATAGCAAGTTGATTTTTGAGAAAAGCAACTTCCTTTTCCAATTTAGAGCATTCAATCTTTTTATTATCATAGGTTTCTGAAAGTTCAACAAAGGCATGAACAAGAACTTCTTTACTTAATTGATCATCTTCATCATCAAGAGGTTGAGGGGTACCTTTGGTGTGTCTGCCATGAAACACATATTCGCTATATCCGCCTCCTCCTCGGACTCGCTTTCCGAATCCCAAGTTGCCTTGTACGCTTTCTTTTCTTTCGGTTTCTTTGGCTTGAAGGAGGAGGTCATCTTCTTCTTGAACTCCAAGCAAACGGCCATGATATGTCCGGGTTTTCGGTGATTGCAGCATATAATTCTCTCTCCTCTTTGCCTTCAAATTTCCTTCGGAAGTTGAGCTTGTTCCTCCGGTACATTCTCTTCACATTGCGAACAAGTAGTGATAGCTCCTCATCTTCTTCTTCATCTTCTTCATCGTCTTCAAGAGTGGATGAAGACTTGAAGGCTATGGATTTCTTCTTTAGTGGAGCGGCCTCTTCTCTTGCTTTCTTTTCCATCTCATGGGTTTTAAGTTCCCAATGAGACTAATGAGGTCCATCTCATCCTTGTCGTTCAACTCTTTCAAGGTGGTGGCCTTTATCTCCCATGAAGAAGGAAGAGCCCGAATAACTTTTCGCACCTTTTGATCATTGGAGATAACATCACCTAAAGAAGAAAGAGCATTGGTGATTTTAGTAAACCTTGTAATCATGCAATCAATGGATTCATCATCAATCATTTTAAAGGATTCATATTGGGACCTCAAGAGATCTATCTTAGCTCTCTTAACTTATGAAGTCCCTTCGTGTGTGACCAATAAATGTTGCCAAATCTCATAGGCGGATTGGCAATGAATTACCCGTGTAAGGTCATCCTCATTCAAGGCGGTTAAGAGGGAATTTTGGGCCTTGGAGTTAGCCTCATATTCTCTAAAGGTAAAGTCGGTCCAAGTGCTCTCATCACTATCGGGTACTACATAGGGTTTGGTCAAGGATTTAGCTACTAGGCTACCTAAAGATTGCAAGAAAATAGTCATCCTAACCTTCCAATAGGGAAATTAAGTCCATCAAATTTAGGAGGGGTTTTGATGTTATCGGCCATGTTTACTAGTGATGAATGAATGAATGAAAATGTTGATTAGCAAATTTTAAGGATCTCTCTATGGATGTTAAGCCAAAACTAGAGTCCAAGCTCTGATATCAATTGAAAATCACTTAGAGGGGGGTGAATAGGTGATTATGCTAATCAATGCACAATTTAAAAATATGATGCAACAATCGCCCAAAACAAGACTAAGAGCCGAATGCCCCGTGAAGGGTTCTGAACTCCTTCCTCCTGATTCCTCGTGAAATGAGTTGGAGGTGCGCAATGCAACCTTGTTGTATGGGACAAAGATTGACAAGATAAATGACAACAAGTGAATATAGCAATGACAATCAAAAGCAAGTAATAATAGCAATGAAAGTAGGGCAAGAACAAGGAAAAGTAAACCAAACGCAAACACCAAGAATTGTTATCGAGGTTCGAGCACCCAGCTCTACTTCCCCGCCTTCCCCAGAAGGATTCCAACCACTTCCACTATCACAAAGATGTCACAAATACACCGGAGTACCCAACTCCACAATCTCAAGTACAAGCAATCTCTTAGTAGTCAAAAGACCACAAACTTTCTCTTTCAAAATTCTCTTCCCTTACAAAGGTCCTTAGAGAACAATGAGTCGGAATGAAGCTCTTGTGTGTAAGGAGAAAAGAAAATGAAATCAGAGAATTCTTGAAAAACACTTCAGAAATTTGAGAGAGAATTTCAGCACAAACCAAGAAATCAAGCTCTTTTGAATGCCTTAAACTTTTGAAACTTTTGCAAATTTTTCTTGTTAAGATTGGTTTTTGAACCTCTCCCCAAACACCCCTATTTATAGGAGAGGGCTAGGGTTTAGAGATAAAACATATTTAAGGCTAATCAGAAAGTATTAAAACCAAAACATGTCATTTATGAAAAACACCTAGAGGGGGGGTGAATAGGTGTAATTGCTAATCTAACAATCTTTTTAAAATTATGATGGATGAATGATGCAACGATCTCTCAAAACAAGACTAAGAGCCGAATACCCCGTGAAGGGTTCTGAACTCCTTCCTCCTGATTCCCCTTGAATGGGTTAGAGGTGCGCAATGCAACCTTGTTGTATGAGAATTTGATCGAACAAAGGATGAATAATATGCAATGATGAAATGCACACAAGATATATCACAAGTATCTTAAACTAGAGGCAACAAGGTTAGAAAACTAGATCTCAAGCAAGTAATTGAAAGCAATAGAGTGCAAGAGAAATTTAAAGCAAAATGGACACAAAGCAATCGCAAGCACAAGATGTTTGTTTCGAGGTTCGAGCCACCGCTCTACTCCCTGCCTTCACTTCCGTGAAGGGTTTCCACTATCCACCGAGGACGCTTACAACGGTCTACCGAAGACCCGAGCACCGAGCTCCACAATTACAATAACCTCTACCGAAGAGGTGTCTCCACAAGAACAAGAATAAGGAACAAGTAACCAAAGTGATCACAACAAGATCACTAAACTCTTTACAATATCTCACTCTTTTACAACTTCCTTATAGAATGAGTAAGGAATTTTAGGCTCTATGAAGTGTAGTGAGAAAAACTCAGTTGTAGAATGATCTTTGCTAACAAACACAACTGAAAATAAGCTCAAGAAAGAGTTGGAAATGAAGAGCTTAAACACTTTTCTTTTCTTTTTGAAAACTATGAAAACTTGAGGATTTTTCTTGGTGTTTTGCAAGAGGCTATACTCCTCTATTTATAGGGAGAAGAAAGGGTTAAAAATATTTATTTTAACCTTATTTGACCTGAAAAGTTCTCCAAAACCTCAGAAAAAGTCTGCAAAAATAGATTAATAAAACAGTTTTCAGAATTGCACAAAAGAGGAAAGAGCCGTTGGGCTTTTGCAGGCTTGGCGGTCGACAGGTCCGGTCGGCCGCTAGCTCTGCTGGCAAAGAGCCGTTGGGCTCGGGTCGACCGGTCCGATCGACCGTCCTCTAAAAGAAAACACAGTTTTCTGAAGGCGGTCGACCAGGTGGTCGACCCAGAAAACCCGAGAGCAGACTGCTAGCAGACGGTCGAGTTGAGCGGTCGGCCGACAGACTTGCACAAACGTGCACGTCCTGATACAGGCGCCGGTCGACCGGCCGGTCGGCCGGTCAAGCCTGAAACAGAAAAACAGCAGCAGGACTTGGAAATTTTTGTTGTAAAAAATATTTTGAAGTAAAAGATATCTAAGTATCATGATGAAAAGGGTATACATGATTTAATATGATATATGTCTTTGTAAAACTTGGAGTCATGTATATTTGTCAAGTCATGAGAAAAACTTAGAAACAAAAACTTTAACTATGAAAACTTGTATACATAAATGTGTGTGTGTGTGTATCCTAGAGCCAATTTTCCAGAACTCAAACTTTAACAAACTATTTCTTACATTGGTTCTAAGTACTACAAGTGCTTCAAGAGGGCTTTCACCATATGATCTTCAAAACTTGATTCTTGACCCCAAATTGAGTTGACTTGAGTCCAAAACACTTTCCTTTAGGGAAGAACCCTTCTAGTTTGGTTAGAACCCTGAAACACACTTAAATAACAAACATTATTAGTACAAATAACTAATATGTTTTGTAATCATCAAAACACACTAAACACGGGTGATTGTAACTTGGGCCAACAATCTCCCCCTTTTTTATGATGACAAAACATATAAGTTATTTAAACAAGAATGGAAGAAGAGCTTGGAAAGCTCCCCCTCAAATAATGCTATGTATCAAGAATGACTATGAAAAGCTAAATACATAAGGCATTGAAAACACATAGTTTTATAAAAAAAACTCAAATACATCAAAATAAACCATAAACAAAATAAACAAAACTCTTTTTCTTTTTCTCCCCCTTTTTGTCATACATCAAAAAGGGTTAAACAAAGCAAACAAAACATTAAAGAAAAATTTATCTTTAAGAATCCATAATGCAAACATTCAACTCACCACAAATAAAAGAGAATCTAGCATAGTCTAAAGGTTTAGTAAAAATATCGGCAAGTTGAAAATCGGTAGAAACATAGTCTATATCAATATCACCTTTCTCATAATGATATCTAAGAAAGTGATACCTAATGTCAATGTGCTTAGTTTTACTATGTTGATTTGCATTCTTTGTCATGTGAATTGTACTAGTATTATCACAAAATATTTTAACATGATCAAAGTGTAAATCATAGTCGAGGAGAGTATGTTTCATCCAAAGAACTTGTGCACAACAAGCTACGGTTGCAACATACTCCGCCTCGACGGTTGAAAGGGCTACCGAATTTTGCTTTTTGGAAGACCAAGATACAAGACAATTACCTAAGAATTGACATGTTCCACTTGTCTCTTCCTATCTACCCTACAACCCGCATAGTCGGCATCCGAAAAACTCTTCATTTCAAATAATCCGGTTTTTGGATACCACAAACCCATTTCAATAGTGCCCTTAAGGTATCTAATTATGCGTTTAACCGCAATTATATGAGACTCTTTAGGACAAGATTGAAAACGTGCACAAAGACAAACGGAAAACATAATATCCGGCCTACTAGCCGTCAAATACGATAAACTACCAATCATGCTACGATAAAGCTTAATGTCTACACTTTTACCTTGTTCATCCTTATCAAGCTTTGTGGTTATTGCCATGGGAGTTTTGCTTACTTTAGATCCTTCAAGCCCGAACCTTTTGATTAGTTCCTTTGTGTACTTGGCTTGATTGATGAAGATCCATCCTTCCTTTGCTTGATTTGGAGTCCAAGGAAATAGTTGAGTTCCCCCATCATAGACATTTCAAATTCTTCCTTCATGCATGATTCAAAAGCTTGGCAAAGGGATTCATTAGTAGAACAAAAAATAATGTCATCAACATAAATTTGCACAATAAGAATATCATTTGCTACATGTTTTGTAAACAAGGTTGTGTCAATTTTACCTTTCTTAAAACCATTTGAAATCAAAAATGAAGAAAATCTTTCATACCAAGCCCTAGGGGCTTGTTTTAAACTATAAAGAGCTTTATCAAGTTTGAAAACAAAATCCGGATGTGTAGGATCAACAAACCCGGTGGGTTGTTCAACATACACTTCTTCTTTAATAAAACCATTTAGAAAAGCACTCTTAACATCCATTTGAAATAATTTAAATCTTTATATGAGGCAAAAGCTAGTGTCATCCGTATGGCTTCAAGCCGTGCTACGGGTGCAAAGGTTTCTTCAAAATCGATTCCTTCGATTTGAGTGTAACCTTAGGCAACTAACCTAGCTTTATTCCTAACCACGTCACCCGATTCATCCAACTTGTTCTTAAAGATCCACTTAGTACCAATTGTTGGTCTATCGTGGGGCCTAGGAATAAGGTGCCAAACTTGGTTGCGCTCAAATTGATTGAGTTCCTCTTGCATGGCTAGCAACCAATATGAATCAGCCTCGGCTTCGAGGACGTTCTTGGGTTCAACATGAGAAATAAATGCATAATGTCCACAAAAGTCATGAAGTTTAGAGCGAGTGGTTACCCCTTTCGATACTTCACCTATGACGAGGTCCTTGGGATGATGAGGATTATATCTCCAATCCTTTGAAAGTTGTTGAGTAGGCACCACTTCATTTGTTTGATTTTCATTTCCTTGGGCCTCTTCTACTTTAGCTTCACTTCCTTCATCATTCTTTGGCTTGTCTCCCATAGTAGGTGTATCTTCCAAGGTCACTTTCTCCAAGCCTTCATCCAACGCATCTATTTCTACAACATTCTTAACAAACAAGTTAGATTCTTCAAACTTAACATGTATAGATTCCTCAATAGTCAAAGATGATCTATTGAAGATTCTATAAGCTTTACTTGTATTAGAATAACCACAAAAATTGCCTCATAAGCTTTTGTTGGCCCAAAGGCCTTCCACTCTAGTTTTGATGATGATTAACTCATGTAGTTATATGTACTAATAATCTTGTGATTTAAGTTTCAGATCATTTATCAAGTTATTAGTTGGTGATTAGCTTCAACAAGATGATTTGGAAGCTTTCACATGTTGATTCAAGAGCCCGAGCGTCAAAGATCATATATAGCACTTGCTCGGTGAATCAAGGAGCTTTGGATCAAGCCGACTTGGAGATTGCGCTCTACAAGAAGACTTAGGTATCCATAGTTTTAGTTTGGGTTTAGATCCTAATTGTAAAGATTAGAATAGTATGATAAGCTCAAGTTCACAACACACACCTTTCATGATTTGATTTTCGGTTTTAGGTTTAACCGATCTTGGTTTTCATGAATAGATTTTTTATCAAAACAAGTTTACATGGTTTATGTATATTAGATTTGTTCTATATACATGCATGCTTCAATTGCTTAGACAAACTTTGTTTGATAATCTATTCCATGTGTTTTATGTTTTGGTATTTACAACAAAACATATTTTTGGACTTAATGACAAAAATCATGATATATATATGTTTCTTGTATATTGAATTTCTATTCATATACAATATGCTTCAAAGTGTTTAAGTATCATATTTTTGTATCATGGATAGGTTTTGGACAATGTGTATTTTCTATTCAAAATCCGAGTTTTAGAAAATACAAGTTTTGGTTTTTGATAAATATGATAAGATACAAAAATAGTTTTAATTGCTTGATATTTGAGTCAAAACTTTTATCACATGTTTATATATCAATGCAAAATGCTAAAACTATTTTTGGGGATTTTTAGTAATTTATAAGAATTTATTTGACATTAATTCTCCTCAGATTTCAGACCTGATTTTTGTCTGCCAGGCTTGGCCGGTCGACTGGTACGGTCGACCGCACCAAAGAAGCCAGTTGACCGTTCCGGTCGACCGACGTGCACGGATACGTGCACGCTGGCTGACTCTGTAGCCGGTCGACCGAAGCGGTCGACCGACGGAGAGCTGTTGGCTCTCAGGAATTCTCGGTCGACCGAGGCGGTCGACCGGTAGCCACAACGGTTCAAATTTGACCGTTGGGCGGTCGACCGTCCCGGTCGACCGGAAGGCTATTTCTGGCAAAAGTTCTGTCAACGGCTATTTTCTGTAATTGCCTATAAATACCCCATTTGAGAGAGGTTTTCTCTAAGGTTTTTGGTGCGAATTTTCCCTACACTCTGGTGTTTTCAAAGCAATCAAAAGAAGTTTTTGGACTTGAATTGAACAATCATTTTGGTGTTTTTACTAGGGTTGGAAAATCAAAGAAAGGGCTTTTGGGAAAAGATTTTGATTGAACTTCTCTATCTTGATTTCAGTTTTCCCAAGGATTTTCTTTGTGATTTCTGATTTCCATTCCTTTGGTTTTCTCCACACTTGAGCTAAAATCTACTATCTATATCTATAGGTTATTTGTGTGGAAGAAGAAGATTGTTTGTGGTTGTTGTTGTGACCACCAAGTTGTAACCCAATCTTTTCTTAGCTTTGTGCTTTGGGTTGTATCCCTCTAGTTGAGAGGTGATCCTTGTATTGGTTGGTGATTGGGAGTTTGTTGTATTGGCTTGGATTTGTGCCTCAAGGAGGAGGTTGTAAAGAGAGGAGTTGGGTACTCCTTGTAAAGGGTCCTAGGTGGACGAGCTAGTGGAAATCCTTCGTGTGTCGAAGGCGGGGATGTAGAGCTGGGTACTCGAACCTCGATAACATATCTTGTTGTTTGCGCTTGATCCATTGGCTCTCTCTCTCTCTCTCTCTCTTTACTTTGTGCCTTGCATTTATTTATATTGTGCATTCATACTTGCTTGGCTTGGTTGTGTGTGAATCATTTGTTGATCACACTTGAGTGTATTTTGCATTAAGTTATTAAATTCCGCATTTAGTTCATAGATTAGCATTGTCACCTATTCACCCCCCCTCTAGGTGAATTTTCAGCTTTAGCATCAAATTTCCTAAATTATCTTTTGTATTTAAAAC
The DNA here is from genome assembly GCA_038442645.1 of Agave tequilana. Lineage (NCBI taxonomy): Eukaryota > Viridiplantae > Streptophyta > Magnoliopsida > Asparagales > Asparagaceae > Agave > Agave tequilana. The sequence goes on along the minus strand of JAVJIF010006304.1, from coordinate 140,779 downwards.
AAAACATTTGCATCCAAAACCTTGAAATAAGAAACATTTGGTTTTTCTAGAGAAGTACATTTCAAAAGAAGTCTTTGAAGTATTTTTACATAAGAAAACACGATTTGATATATAGCATGATGTATTAACGGCCTCGACCCACAAATAATGTGGTAGACCATATTCACTTAGCATTGTCCTAGCCATCTCTTGTAAAGTTCGATTTTTCCGTTCAACTACTCCATTTTGTTGTGGAGTTCTAGGACAAGAAAGTTCATGCTTTATTCCATGTTCTTCACAAAAAGTGGTAAAAGGTAGGTTAATGAATTCACCTCCTCTATCACTTCTTATCCTTAAAATTGAAACATCTTTTTCTTTTTCAACTCTTTTCTTAAAAGATTGGAAATATGAAAATGCTTGATTTTTGTGTTCAAGAAAGAAAACCCAAGTAAACCGTGAAAAGTCATCAACCAAAACAAATGCAAATCTATTCCCACTTAGACTTTTGGTTTGTGTAAGGCCAAATAGATCCATATGGATTAGCTCCAAAGGACGTGATGTCATGATATCCTTGATTGACTTGAAAGAAGACTTAGTTTGCTTCCCAAATTGACATGCGTCACAAACTCGGTCCTTTTCAAAATTCAAATAAGGAATGTCTTTCACCATTTCCTTTGTGTTTAACCTAGATATATGGTCAAAAGAAATATGGCCAATCTTCTATGCCACAACCAAGAGTCATCATTGAGGGCTTTTAAACAAGTAATATTACAAGACATATTAGACATATCTATCATATAAACATTACTTTCACGAAACCGGAAAACACACAAGTATTAGATATTCTATCAATTACTTTACAACTACATTATCAAAAACAACATCAAAACCTTTATCACAAAGTTGACTAACACTCAAGAGGTTATGCTTGAGGCCATCAACTAAAACTATATTCTCAATTAAAGGGGATGTGCCGATTTTTACATTACCAATACCGATGATTTTAACCATGGCATCATCTCCGAAGGTGACGGTGCCACCTTCATGGTATCTTGATAGGGTTGCAAAGTTGTTGATGTCCCAAGTCATGTTCCTTGAGCAACCACTATCAAGATACCACAATCCTCTACGTCGTTGGGCCTTGGAAGGTACCTACATCATTTAACAAAATTGTTGACTTTGGTACCCAAATTTTCTTGGGTCCTTGAAAGTTAGTGTTTCGAACCCAAACATTATGACAAGATGCACTTAGTCTACATAGCAAAAATTAGCTAAGTGCCCTTTCCGCCCACAATGTGAACATGAGAACACTCTTCCATACATGAATGCTTGATGTGTGTGTGAAGTGTGAGCATGTTTTGGGGGTTTGCCACGATGTAAAGGTTGTGTGGTATGAGCATTGTTGGCCCAATGGCCTTCCACTCTAGTTTTGATGATGATCAACACTCATGTAGTTATGTTTACTAATATTCTTGTGTTTCTAAGTTTCAGATCATTAACAGGATATTAGTTGGTGATTAGCTTCAACAAGATGATTAGAAGCTATTCATGATGATTCCGGTGCCAAAGCTTAAAGATCATACCTTTGCACTTGGAGAATCACGGAGTTTGGAGCAAGTCTACTTGAAGATGAAGATCGTCAAGAAGACTTAGGTATCCTAGTTTAGATAGAGTTTTAGATCCATTTGTAAAGCTTAGTTTAGTTGATATGCTCAAGTGCACAAAACACACACGTTTTATGTTTGGTTTTTGGTTTTCATGAATAGTGATCAAAACAAGTTTTAATTGATATATGTATAGTTGTTTCATTCTATACATGCATGTTTTAACTTTTAAACAAACTTATTTTGACTATCCTATTCATGTGTTGAAAAATCAAGTTTGATAAAAATACAAGTTTTGTTTTTGATAAAATTGGCAAGACACAAAAATGAATTGATATGATTGATATATGTCTTGAAATTTTTATCACAAGATTGGTTATCAAAGTAAAATGATAAAACAAGTTTTAGAAAAACATATTTTTAGAAAAAACAGTTTTTATTGTGATTAAAACTATTTTTTAGATTTACTATGAATTTATGGGATTTTTATTGAGTGAAAAGACCTATTTTCAAATCCCGTATCTGTGCAGATCTGCACTGTGCCTGCCAGGCCAGTTCGGTCGACCGGACCGGTCGACCGCACCAAGTGGCCGGTCGACCGGGTCGGTCGACCGATGTGCACAGACGTGCACGCTGGCTACACATTGTAGTCGGTCGACCGGACCGGTCGACCGAGTTGAGAGTTCAACTCTCAGGATGTTTCGGTCGACCGGGCCGGTCGACCGCTAGTGCCCAACGGTCACTTTTCTGACCGTTGGCGGTCGACCGGGCCGGTCGACCGACGCCTGTCAGAGCTGCCAGCTCAGCTCTAACGGCTAGTTTTCTGTTTGGCCTATATAAACTCCATCTCTTTGGGGATTTTGGCCAAGTTTTTAAGAGAAAAAATACTGGTTTTCTGAGGTGTTTAAAAGAGTTTAAAAAGAGTTTGTGGGCTTTAAAACTTCTCATCTTTATTTGTTTTGGGTTTTTGGAAAATCAAAGAAAACTAGGTTTTGGGATTTTGATTTGGTATTTCATTTTCTATCATATACAAGAGATTTCCCAAGTAGTTTTTCTTTGTTGCTTGTTTTCAAAAACACTTTGATTCCACACTTGAGCTATATCATACTATCCTAAACTATTAGGATCTTTGTTTTGTGAAAAAAAGAAAAGAGAAAGGAAAGAGAAGAGTTTGAGGTTGTTTGTTGTAAACCTCTTTGTTGTAAACACCCTTTTATTTGTGAATCCCTCTTCGGTAGAGGTGATCGGGTGATTGAGTTGTATCCCTCAAGTGTGAGGTGATAGAGTTTGGTTGTGAGCCTCTTCGGTAGAGGTGTTGTGGTTGATTGTTGTTGGCCTCGGTGGAGGTTGTATTGAGAGAGGAGTTCGGTACTCCTAGAGTTGTAAGAAATCCTCTTCGGTAGAGGTTCCCTCGGTGGGAGTTGAGATAGTGGAAATCCTACACGGTGGTGTAGGCGGGGATGTAGAGCAAGGTGCTCGAACCTCGAAACAAATCTCGTTGTTAGCGATTGCTCCCATTGTCTCTCTAACTCTCTCTCTTATAATTGTGCAAAGCATCATACTCATATCATATCATATTTGCTTGTGTTGAGCATAATTCATATTGTCATATCATATCTATTTGCTTGTATTGTGCCTTGCATATTTCATATTGCTATATCTTGTATATGCTTGGTTGTTTGTGTGTATACATTGCTTGGATTGCTTGTGTGCGTGTGCCTAACTCACTCTCATCCAACAAGAGCTTCACATAGCGCCTCAACCCATTTTAAGGGGAATCAAGAGGAGTTAGTCCAGAGCCTCGCAAGGGAAATTCGGCTACACTTGTTGTATTGTATTAGTTTGTGCATAATTTGCATTAGCTTCCGCATTTAGCGCACTTAGTTTGCATTTAGTTTCTTAGATTAGCACTTACACCTATTCACACCCCCCTCTAGGTGTTTTACAATTGGTATCAGAGCTAGTGCTCCTGATACTTAGGCTTAACATCCTAGGAGTGATCCATTTGCTTGCTAATCTCATTTGCATTTGTTTGTTTGCACATTCACATTTAGTTTATACCATGGACTTCATGACCCCACCTAGCTTTGACCCTTCCAACATTGATGTTTGGAAGTATAGGATGTCCATGTACCTAAAGACCCTAGGTTTGCATGTTTTCCTTGCGGCCACCAAGAGATGTTATCTTGGTGATTGCAATCATATAGGGGCCAATGCACAGGCCCTAGAGGCCATTAGAAGCACTTTATCTAAAGATTATCTTTTATGTGTTTCTAACTTTGATTCCGCTTTTGTAGTGTGGAACAAATTGACAACCACCAACACCTCCAAGCTTCAAGTCCAAATCCAACAAGAAGAGGAATCTAGTGGAGAATCCGAACCACAACAATGCTACATGGTCCAAGGGAATGACTCCCTTGAGGTACAATCGGAAACTCAACTAGATAGTAATGATTGTGCAAGTTCTTCAAATGATTTTGTTGATCCCCATGCTTTGAATGAAGAACTTTTCATTGTTTGTGAAAAATTGTTAGAAAAATATAATTTGTTGAAAAAGAAGAGTCTAGGCATTAATGATGAAAATAAAAATTTGATTGCTAGACTTGATGTTGTTTTGCAAGAAAAAGGGGAGATTGCTAATGAGAGGGATTCATTAAAATCTCAACTTGATCTTGCACTTAAAGAAAATGAATTTTTAAAATCTAAAAATGATTGTCATGCTATTTTGAAGAAAAATGAAAATTTGTCTTCAAAAGTAGATTTTGCTCTAAAAGAAAATGTTGCTTTGAAAAATAAAATCATTTCTATTTCAAATGATTTAGATGTATGTTTAAAGAAAAATATTGTTTTGCAAATAAAATGGATGCACATGTTTGCCATGCTAGTGTAGCCTCTTCATCTAGTCTACCTAATGCATGTACCTCTTCTTCTAAGATTAATGATGATATTTGCATGTTAAAGAAGAAGGTAGATTGTTTGGGCTCCACTATGAGCCAATGTGCCATGAACCACTCACGGTTGGAAACCTTGGTTCGAAAGAAACAAGTTCCATCCTTTATGCATGCACACCCATCACGGCATACACATGCTTCACACGGACACCATCAACACAAGTATGCTCATGTGTACACATGTACACATTGTGGCCGAAAAGGCCATCTTGCTAAATTTTGCTATGATCGTTTACATGTTGAAAATTTAGCCAAGAAATTTGTTTGGGTTAGAGAAGAGACTAACCCCCATGGACCCAAAAGAGTATGGGTACCAAAGACCACCCCTCCTTTTGTTTATGATGTAGGTGTGGGCTCTCACATGACGTGAGAGTGATGACACCTTGGAGTGGATGCGTTCCGTACTTAAAGGAAATCAATTGGATGCATCACTTTCAAGGGATGGTTTGGTGGAGAGGACCACCATGTTTTGGAGACAAAGGAAAGTTGCTTTTTCGTTTTGGTAACAATCCTTTACTCCCATTTATTGTTTACATGCTTTCCATGTTTTAATGTTTTGTAGCATGTTTTTGATGTCTATGGATTAGTATGTTCATTCCATGTCTATTAGATCCTTGACATACATGTATAGTATTTGAGACACACATGCTTATATGATTCCATACTTAGTGTTCTCACTTTTGTTTAAGCTATAATGTACATCATGAATCTAATACATGTGAATTTACATAGTAGTCATGTTTTAGGTTTATCATGATGATTTTCATATTTGTTTTGATGCTTCTTGTTAAGATTACTTGTTTAGATGTTAGTTTTCATTAAGACTAGTTATATACTTGTACATAGAGTGGGCTACAAATAAATCTATATATGTTTGGAATTGAATGCTTATTTGAACCCATTAGATGTGCTAGTATAGTCTAGTTTTGATGATTCATACATATGAAACTTGTATTCTCATTTTTGAATTTGCTTTATGATTGTGTATTTCACTTCATGTATATGTTTGTATTGCCAAACTTTAAGATATACATGTATACCCCTTGAGTCATTTGCCTTTCATGCAAATATCTATTATGGACTCAAAGTGTGTTTAAGGGATATGTATGTATACTTCTTGTATTGACAATTCATACATATACCTTGAAATGAAAATTGCCTTGATGAAAATTTAGCTTATCATGATTTTCATGTTTTTCATGTGTTCAATATTTAACTTCATGTATATGTCTATCTTATCCAAACTATTGACTATACATGAGTATCCTTTTTGAGCCACGTGCCTTAATGCATATATCTTGTGGACTCTTTATGTTTTGGATATGTATGTATACGTTAGTTTGTATTAGACATACATATGCCTTGAAGATTAGATAGTTTTGATGATTTCGTGTTTTAAGGAATAATTGAGCTTAATGAAAATATTTTTCATGATTATGATCTTCACATATTATTTGTACACTCATATCTATTGCTCATGTTTTGTTTCTCATGAGTTATGCTTTATTGGTTAGAGTGATGATTATCATGTGAATTTCATTTTTGTTTTATTCCTTGCTTGAAGGATTTCGTGCTAGTTAACAAGTTTTCCATTTAACTAGTTGTTATGTTCTTCACTTTGGTAGAGATTTTCAAACAAAACTACATTTTCAAATCTATCTTTGAAACCCCTACCATCTAAGGGCGGTAGGATGGGAGATCATGTTCATGTATGCCCTAAATTGAAAATCTTTAAAACTTGAATTATGATTGGGTGGTAGATAATATGATGTATGCACTTGAACTTATTGTTATGTCAATTGGTATCATTGAACTTTTTCAATTGGTATCATTTTGATCTTTTTGTATACTCATATGTTTATTGTGTATGTACGTTTTCAAATTGGTATCATCTATTGTGATTGGTACATATTCTATTTCATACACATATACTTGTTTTATTTGTGCTTAAGATTTAAGTATTAGCACAAATAGTTGTTTATGCTAGAGCTTGTTAAAATAAAAGTGTTCTATGTTTCTTTGGTATTTCATAAAGGGGGAGAAAATGTGTACCTCATATTTTTATTTCAATTGGTATTTGATTTCCACTCCCTTGCTTTATGATAGAGAATATTGAATTTAAATTTGGTATCATATGTTCAAAATGAAAAATATTTACAATTGGTATCATATTTGAGAAATTCAAAATTTGGTATGTTTAAATTACAATTGGTATTTTCAAAATGTTGTTTAAAGAAAATATTCAAGTTTTTGATTTGTATTGACTATATGCAAGGAGAGCTTAACATCTTTCCATATAGATTCATGTTGAGTGTATTGTGTATTGAAGAGCTTAACATCTCTTCTTTATGTGGTACACGTGTGTAGGGGGAGCTTCACATCTCCTCTTATTCATTACATAATGTGTGTTATGTGAATTAGGGCTTAACTTCCCTCCTTCATGTAATGCATATGTGTAGGGAAGCTAACTTAGCGTCTTCCTCTTCATGAATGTATATAGCATATAACATTTATTGATCTTTGTTTATTGGTATCAAGATGCTTCATTGACATATTTTCAATTGATATCATGTTTGTAGTCACCCCTTATTGACTTTGTTTTTGTTTTAGACAAAAAGGGGGAGAACATTGTTTGTATTGTCTTGATTGACAAAAAGGGGGAGAAAGATTTTTACCCCTCATTTTATTTATGGTTTTGATTGTTTACCCCTTTGTTGATGATTGACAAAAAGGGGGAGAAAGATTTATGAAGTGTTATATGCATGCTTATGTTTATGCATATATTATGTTTTAATCTCAAGAATATTAAGTTTAATTGATATATAGAGTTTGTTTTGTAATTGGTATCTAGAGCTTATACTTATTTTCCATTTGATATCTAGAACCATTTATTATTTATGCATATGCATGTTTCATATTTAATATTCATTGCATATATTTATTGTTTATCCCTATGCATGAGTTAAGGGGGAGCTTCTTTGAAGCTTATCTTTAATCCATGCATATATAACTCCATGAGTTTTGTCATCATCAAAAAGGGGGAGATTGTTGGCCCAATGGCCTTCCACTCTAGTTTTGATGATGATCAACACTCATGTAGTTATGTTTACTAATATTCTTGTGTTTCTAAGTTTCAGATCATTAACAGGATATTAGTTGGTGATTAGCTTCAACAAGATGATTAGAAGCTATTCATGATGATTCCGGTGCCAAAGCTTAAAGATCATACCTTTGCACTTGGAGAATCACGGAGTTTGGAGCAAGTCTACTTGAAGATGAAGATCGTCAAGAAGACTTAGGTATCCTAGTTTAGATAGAGTTTTAGATCCATTTGTAAAGCTTAGTTTAGTTGATATGCTCAAGTGCACAAAACACACACGTTTTATGTTTGGTTTTTGGTTTTCATGAATAGTGATCAAAACAAGTTTTAATTGATATATGTATAGTTGTTTCATTCTATACATGCATGCTTTAACTTTTAAACAAACTTATTTTGGCTATCCTATTCATGTGTTGAAAAATCAAGTTTGATAAAAATACAAGTTTTGTTTTTGATAAAATTGGCAAGACACAAAAATGAATTGATATGATTGATATATGTCTTGAAATTTTTATCACAAGATTGGTTATCAAAGTAAAATGATAAAACAAGTTTTAGAAAAACATATTTTTAGAAAAACAGTTTTTATTGTGATTAAAACTATTTTTAGATTTACTATGAATTTATGGGATTTTTATTGAGTGAAAAGACCTATTTTCAAATCCCGTATCTGTGCAGATCTGCACTGTGCCTGCCAGGCCAGTTCGGTCGACCGGACCGGTCGACCGCACCAAGTGGCCGGTCGACCGGGTCGGTCGACCGATGTGCACAGACGTGCACGCTGGCTACACATTGTAGTCGGTCGACCGGACCGGTCGACCGAGTTGAGAGTTCAACTCTCAGGATGTTTCGGTCGACCGGGCCGGTCGACCGCTAGTGCCCAACGGTCACTTTTCTGACCGTTGGCGGTCGACCGGGCCGGTCGACCGACGCCTGTCAGAGCTGCCAGCTCAGCTCTAACGGCTAGTTTTCTGTTTGGCCTATATAAACTCCATCTCTTTGGGGATTTTGGCCAAGTTTTTTAGAGAAAAAATACTGGTTTTCTGAGGTGTTTAAAAGAGTTTTAAAAAGAGTTTGTGGGCTTTAAAACTTCTCATCTTTATTTGTTTTGGGTTTTTGGAAAATCAAAGAAAACTAGGTTTGGGATTTTGATTTGGTATTCATTTTCTATCATATACAAGAGATTTCCCAAGTAGTTTTTCTTTGTTGCTTGTTTCCAAAAACACTTTGATTCCACACTTGAGCTATATCATACTATCGTAAACTATTAGGATCTTTGTTTTGTGAAAAAAAGAAAAGAGAAAAGGAAAGAGAAGAGTTTGAGGTTGTTTGTTGTAAACCTCTTTGTTGTAAACACCCTTTTATTTGTGAATCCCTCTTCGGTAGAGGTGATCGGGTGATTGAGTTGTATCCCTCAAGTGTGAGGTGATAGAGTTTGGTTGTGAGCCTCTTCGGTAGAGGTGTTGTGGTTGATTGTTGTTGGCCTCGGTGGAGGTTGTATTGAGAGAGGAGTTCGGTACTCCTAGAGTTGTAAGAAATCCTCTTCGGTAGAGGTTCCCTCGGTGGGAGTTGAGATAGTGGAAATCCTACACGGTGGTGTAGGCGGGGATGTAGAGCAAGGTGCTCGAACCTCGAAACAAATCTCGTTGTTAGCGATTGCTCCCATTGTCTCTCTAACTCTCTCTCTTATAATTGTGCAAAGCATCATACTCATATCATATCATATTTGCTTGTGTTGAGCATAATTCATATTGTCATATCATATCTATTTGCTTGTATTGTGCCTTGCATATTTCATATTGCTATATCTTGTATATGCTTGGTTGTTTGTGTGTATACATTGCTTGGATTGCTTGTGTGCGTGTGCCTAACTCATACTCATCCAACAAGAGCTTCACATAGCGCCTCAACCCATTTTAAGGGGAATCAAGAGGAGTTAGTCCAGAGCCTCGCAAGGGGAATTCGGCTACACTTGTTGTATTGTATTAGTTTGTGCATAATTTGCATTAGCTTCCGCATTTAGCGCACTTAGTTTGCATTTAGTTTCTTAGATTAGCACTTACACCTATTCACCCCCCCCTCTAGGTGTTTTACAAGCATGAGCATGGTAAACAATTTTCTTATGGGCTTGTTTCTTAGGAAACTTGGCCTCTATCTTCTTCTTATCAAACTCACAATTTTTCAAAACAATCCTAATGAGTCTATTCTTTCTTTAAGCATGGTAATCTCATTAGAATCAACTAGTGGGGACTTGCCTTTACAAGAATTCTTATACTTGTCAAAATCATTTTGAGTAGTAACTAAAGTAGAGAGCAAGTCATCTTTTTCTTTAGAAAGAGTAAAAACTTGATGATTAAGTGACTCATTTTTCTTTTTCATTTTTAAATACTTTTTCTTTAGAAAATCATAGTTATGTGATAATTCTATAAATGCTTCTCCTAATTCATCCATGGAAAGTTCATCATTAAGAGAAGTGGAAGGGGTTACCTTGCTTGTGCTTTCATTTACCATGAAGCACATGTTGGCGGTATCAATCTCCTCCTCGGATTCGCTCTCGGAATCCCATGTAGCTTTCATTGCCTTCTTCTTGGAGGGCTTCTTGGAGGTGGAAGGCTTTACTTTATCCGGACACTCCGCCACTATGTGTCCCGGCCTTTGACAATTGAAGCAAATAATCTTCCTTTCTTCTTTACCTCCTTGCCATCTCTTTCTACCTTGGAACTTGGCCTTGTTATACATCCTCCGAACATTCTTGACAAGAAGTGAGAGCTCTTCGTCATCTTCTTCTTCATCATCTTCGTCGGAGTGTGATGATTGACTTTTGAAGGCTATAGTCTTCTTCTTGGAAGGAGCCATGTCCTCCCTTGCTTTTCTTTCCATCTCATGGGTTTTGAGGTTCCCAATGAGACCAATAAGCTCCATCTCCTTCTTGTCATTAAGTTCCTTCAAAGTAGTTGCCTTTACTTCCCATGAAGGAGGAAGAGCCCGGATGATCTTTCTTACTCTTTGATCGTTGTCGATAGCATCACCTAGAGAAGAAAGTCCATTAGTGATCTTTGTAAATTTTGTAACCATATCATCTATGGTTTCATTTTCTTGCATGCAAAAGTTCTCATATTGGGACCGAAGAAGGTCAATCTTAGCCCTCTTCACTTGAGAAGTCCCCTCATATGTAACTAGTAAGTGTGTCCAAATTTCATATGCGGATTTGCAATGAATAACTCTAGCTATATCATCATCATTAAGGGCTTGAAGGAGTGCATAATGAGCCCTAGCATTGGCATCGAATTCCTTAGTCTCAATTTCGGACCAAGTAGATTCATCACCGGGGGGTGCACTAAAGGGTTTGGTCACGGCCTTTGCAACTCGACTTCCTAGAGATTGCAAGAAAACGGTCATCTTAACCTTCCATATGGGAAAGTTAAGTCCATCAAACTTAGGAGGGGTTTTAATTCCATCGGCCATTTTTACTAAGTGAGAATGAATGAAATGATTAGCAATATTAGGATCTCTCTAAGGTTGTTAAGCCAAAAGCCTAGAGTCCAAGCTCTGATACCAATTGAAAAACACCTAGAGGGGGGTGAATAGGTGTAATTGCTAATCTAACAATCTTTTTAAAATTATGATGGATGAATGATGCAACGATCTCTCAAAACAAGACTAACAGCCGAATACCCCGTGAAGGGTTCTGAACTCCTTCCTCCTGATTCCCCTTGAATGGGTTAGAGGTGCGCAATGCAACCTTGTTGTATGAGAATTTGATCGAACAAAGGATGAATAATATGCAATGATGAAATGCACACAAGATATATCACAAGTATCTCAAACTAGAGGCAACAAGGTTAGAAAACTAGATCTCAAGCAAGTAATTGAAAGCAATAGAGTGCAAGAGAAATTTAAAGCAAAATGGACACAAAGCAATCGCAAACACAAGATGTTTGCTTCGAGGTTCGAGCCACCGCTCTACTCCCCGCTTTCACCTCCGTGAAGGGTTTCCACTATCCACCGAGGACGCTTACAACGGTCTACCGAAGACCCGAGCACCGAGCTCCACCAATTACAATAACCTCTACCGAAGAGGTGTCTCCACAAGAACAAGAATAAGGAACAAGTAACCAAAGTGATCACAACAAGATCACTAAACTCTTTACAATATCTCACTCTTTTACAACTTCCTTATAGAATGAGTAAGGAATTTTTGGCTCTATGAAGTGTAGTGAGAAAAACTCAGTTGTAGAATGATCTTTGCTAACAAACACAACTGAAAATAAGCTCAAGAAAGAGTTGGAAATGAAGAGCTTAAACACTTTTATTTTCTTTTTGAAAACTATGAAAACTTGAGGATTTTTCTTGGTGTTTTGCAAGAGGCTATACTCCTCTATTTATAGGGAGAAGAAAGGGTTAAAAATAATTTATTTTAACCTTATTTGACCTGAAAAAGTTCTCCAAAACCTTAGAAAAAGTCTGCAAAAACAGATTAATAAAACAGTTTTCAGAATTGCACAAAAGAGGAAAGAGCCGTTGGGCTTTTGCAGGCTTGGCAGTCGACCGGTCCAGTCGGCCGCCAGCTCTGCTGGCAAAGAGCCGTTGGGCTCGGGTCGACCGGTCCGGTCGACCGTCCTCTAAAAGAAAATACAGTTTTCTGAAGGCGGTCGACCGGGCGGTCGACCCAGAAAACCCGAGAGCATACTGCTAGCAGACGGTCGACCCGAGCGGTCGGCCGACAGACGTGCACAAACGTGCACGTCCTGATACAGGCGCCGGTCGACCGGGCCGGTCGGCCGGTCAAGCCTGAAACAGAAAAATAGCAGCAGGACTTGGAAATTTTTGTTGTAAAAAATATTTTGAAGTAAAAGATATCTAAGTATCATGATGAAAAGGGTATACATGATTTAAATATGATATATGTCTTTGTAAAACTTGGAGTCATGTATATTTGTCAAGTCATGAGAAAAACTTAGAAACAAAAACTTTAACTATGAAAACTTGTATACATAAATGTGTGTGTGTATCCTAGAGCCAATTTTCCAGAACTCAAACTTTAACAAACTATTTCTTACATTGGTTCTAAGTACTACAAGTGCTTCAAGAGGGCTTTCACCATATGATCTTCAAACTTGATTCTTGACCCCAAATTGAGTTGACTTGAGTCCAAAACACTTTCCTTTAGGGAAGAACCCTTCTAGTTTGGTTAGAATCCTGAAACACACTTAAATAACAAACATTATTAGTACAAATAACTAATATGTTTTGTAATCATCAAAACACACTAAACATGGGTGATTGTAACCTTGGGCCAACAATTTAAACATACTTAAGTGAGAAAAAGACAAAAATAAACCAGCTCAGGAAATAGCCGTTACTGTTCAAACGGCTAGCTCGGTCGACCGGTCGGTTGACCGCTAGTTCAAAAAAAATAGTTGTTGCGGACTAACGGTCGACCGCCCGGTCGACCCAAAAATACAGAGAGCAAATGTCTTACAGTCAGGCAGGGATCGGTCGACCGTGCGGTCGACCGGCAAACATGCACACGGATACGTGCTGCTGCCAGAACCTCGGTCGACTTGGTCGGTCAACCGGCTAAACCTGACACAGAGTCGGCCGACCAGGCCGGTCGACCGGATCAGGTCAAAAGTCAAATAAAAACAGAATCTTGAAGAGACTTTGATTTTAACTAAAATATTTTTGTATAGGAATAAGTATAAATCATAAAAATGAATTTGTAGGCAGAAGATTGTATATCAAAATATTTTGTACATATTATAAGAAATAAACTTAGAAAGAAGACGTGCGCAAAAACGTGTGTGATGGAGCTTCAAACCTATTCACTATTCTTTAACAAAAACTATTAAAACTAGAAACACATCTAATGAATTATCTTGAGCAATCTTCAAGTCTTGAGCCAAGTTATGCCTTGCTAGAGCCTTCTCTTCTATGTTCCTTCTATGATGTCCAATGTGCCTTCTTTGCTTCAAGAACCTAGAAGGTTTTGCATTAGCAAAGCAATGGCCTCCAAATTTTGGTACAAACCTGAAACTTATCTTAACAAACTAATTAGTACCATATAGCTCTTATTTGGTTTGTTATCATCAAAACTCTAAACAAATGGAGAGTGTAACCTTATGGGCCAACATTATCGTCAATGCCTTTGCTGATGCACTCCTAGAAGAAGACAGCTTGTCCTAGTGATCGGGGTGGAACTAGCACTCAAAAATGTGTTTTATGTAAAATCAAATGAAAAGCTCGAATGTGCTAATGTACCCTCGATACTTCCGTTATAGCATTGGCTTAACGGGTCGAATCCACAGGGAAGGGAGGCGATAGAAGCATTAACAGTCTCTATTCACGTCTTTTGTTAACACTTCTTCTTTGTTGAAAGAATGAAAAAGAAAAGAAAATGAAATCCAGAATGTGGTAGGTGAGGAGAGCGATGAAAACGGCGAAGTGAAAACAAAATAGAAGTGGTTTGGAAAATGAATAGAAAAGAAGATGGAACAAAGATGAACTAAGAAGGCGATGAAAACAACGAAGAAAATGATAGAAAGAATTTTGGAAAACGATTTCTAAAACAAGATAAAAGAAAACTCATGGCTACTAACTACTAAATGCTCCACTAACCATGCTAACCTCTTCGAGATAGTTACCTCACATTTTGATCCTCGGCCATCACAATCCTTGGCTCCAAGAGACGATACAAAGAATGGCTCATGGATGGTTCTTCACATTCAAAACATTGCATCAAGAACAAGCTAATACAAGCATCAGTCATTACACTACTAGCATGAAATAAAAGAGCATGAAATAAAAGAGAGTTAGCTTGGTTAGCAAGTTAGCGAGTTAGCAAGTTAGATGTTAGAACCCATCATCTTTGGCCATCAATGGCTCTTGCAAGAACAAGGCCTTGTAGAGGCAACCCGATTCATGTGGATTATCAAGTAAGTGGTTAGATGGTTAGTGGTTAGTAGTAGATTGCCATGAGAAGAAAAACTAGCAAGAAATCATGTAGAAGGTGAAGGAGATTACAATGGAAGAAAAAGGAGGCACCTTTACATAGAGTGTCACTCTCTATTACATCAATCCCTTGCTTTCTCTCTCTCTCTATGTATCACTCAGCCCTACTACAATGATCTAAGAAAAAGAAATGAAAATACAAGAAACGAAGAACACTAACCTACACTACACTAAAATCTGGACCTACTCCTAAAAACGAAGACTGCTCTCGGTTTGACTCTCTGCAGGGCTATTTATAGGGCTCAAAGGATCCAGAAGACGAGACGGGACCACGCGTCGAAAATCGACGCATGGCACCACAGGATTGCCGCGGATCCGCAAGGATTGCCGCGGATCCGCGGCAATACCAGGGACTCTGGTCCCTGGTTTTGGTCTATGGTTCCGTCTGGCTTCGAGACGCTTTGTGGTATATCCAGTTTCGGGTAATTTCGACCGCAGATTCGTCTGATGTGCGCAAGAGGCTAGGTTCAATGAATCTTCTAGATAATCCCTTGCTTGGCCTCCAAGTAATGCGGATTTAATTACCCTTAATTGGGTCTAATTAAGCTCTTATTACACCTTTACCCTTGGACTTTGGATCTACCTGCAATTAAGACCAAAACACGGTTTAGACCGACAATTTATTCATAAATCTGTGAGAGAATGTGACATAATAATGCAGAATTGTAGACTAATCACCTACCTCCTTAGTTTATAATTTACGAGAGCAACCGACACCTCACTGTAGTTAAGTATGAGTCTACCATTGATCAAAGTTAAGATAAAGGTATCATACTCTTCATCAGGAAGAGAACTCAGTAGAATCACCGCCTTATCCTCTTTATCAATCTTGACATCTATGTTTACTAAGTCTGCAAAAAGCTTGGTGTAGTTGTTCATGTGTTCATCAACGGAAAGTCCTCTCTTCATCTGCAAGTGATAAAGCCTCCTACTTAATTGCAAATGCAATTCGATGCTTTTTGTTAGATATTTCTTCTCCAGGATCTCCCACAATTGCCTTACAGATGTTTCATATAACACATGATACTTGATGTATTGTGTCAAACAAGACCTAATCAGATCACACATCATTCGATTTATCTTGTCCCAATCCTCTTCAAAAGTAGTCTCGCGTTTTTTCTCCAATCATAGAGTGTCTTCGAGGTTTGATGTCATCAATGCATCCATCGTCTCTCATCTCCACATCTCAAAGTTATTCTTACCCTCAAACTTTATCACATCAATCTTCAATGGATGTGAATTCATGATTTTCATCATAGATGTACTATCTCCAGCCATTTTCTCAATAGATTTCTCAAAAGACAATAAGGAAAACAAATGGAGTTAGATAAAAAACTATATAAAGATAGGACATTTACCTCAAAGTGAAACCCTAGAAGAGTTTCTACAATCTACTTCACCAAATTTGATTCCTTGTGCAATCCAAATATTGTTCTGAGATCGACACACGATCTCACAAATAGTCCTAATGCTACTCTGAGATCGACACACGACCTCCCCCAAATAACCACCAATGCTCTTAGAATCGACACACGATCTCACAACAAACCTGGGAATGCTCTGATACCACTTGTTACGCATGCTTTGGCAACAACCAATGAGGAACCTCTACCGACAAAGAGATATGCAGTATAGAAGTACCCAAAAGACAGGAACAAAGAAATAAAAGAGAAAGAAAACACAATATTTAACGAGATTCAGCAATTTACCTACATCCTCGGGCAAGTGAGAGAGAGAACTTATTGATTCAATGATCAAGTACAAATATTTCAAAAGATAAAATTCATGAGGGTTCTACCCCTTTATTTATAGCCAGAAAGTTTCAGGGTTTCAAGAAACCATAATTGGATTTGACTCCTTTTCAAAAATGAAGTCTGAATTCCAACAGGAGAAGCAGATTCATTTGTCAGTCGACTGGGCCTCGGTCGACCGACCCTATCCTTCAGTTGACCGATCGGTCGACCGTTGCCAACAGAAACTTATGCATGTCAGTCGGTCGACCGCTCCCTGCTACGGTTGACCAGGCAGTCGACTGGGCTGCTCCTGTGCACGTTGTGTAAGAAGAGGAGAGGGGAAGTCGAGGAAGTCGATGATGATCCAAAGATTCAGCAACAGCAGCAGTAGCACGGTCGACCGACAGGGTCGGTCGACCGTTGTGCACCAACGTGCACAAGGTTGTAGCGGTCAACCGCCTGGTCGACCCACTGAAAGTGCTTAACTCTTGGTTAGGCACGGTCGACCGGCACGGTCGACCGACCGACCAGTCGACCAACGGTCGGGTTTAGGCTGTTTCGGAAAGTTTGCTGAATTAGAATTCAGCCCAAATTGAAAACTGATTCCTAGGGTTTTCTTTTGGGGTATATGAGAGAGGCAGAGCTCTCTTAATTGTAATGCTGAAACACTTGTATTGATTATAAATTAATAGAAATCTTTCTTCCTTGCCCCGAGAACGTAGGCGAAATTGGCCGAACCTCGTTAAATCTGATTTTGTGCTCTTCTCATTGATTGTTTGTTATTTGCTGTTGGTGGTATGCTATTTTGCACTGCTATTTTGCATCTAGGATCTAGGGTTTCCTCTACGTGATTGTTGTTCAGCGCACAACAAGTGGTATCAGAGCATCCCAGATTCATCGTGGGATTATTTGGAGATTCGAAGGGCATCGATTGCTGATTTGGTAGAGATCGTGTGTCGATCTCAGATCAGCTTTGAGACTATTCATGGGATCATGTGTCGATATCAGAACAGCACGTGGAGTGCTCAAGGAATCATTGGAGCAGTAGATCTGGTCAGAAACTCATCTAGGGTTTTGTAGAAGGTAAAGATCTGATCTTTATCAAAGTTGTTTATCTATCTCTGTTTAGTTTTTCCACATTACATAGAGGATCTAGTTAGAAAGATGGCAGAAGAAAGTACTTCAGTGAGGATCATGAATCCTCATCTAAGGATTGACGTGATGAAGTTTAATGGCATTAACAATTTTGGCATATGGAGATGCGAGGTGATGGATGCCCTGAATGCATCTAACCTCGAGGATACTCTACGTCTGGAGAAGAAGCGAAGCACAACTACTGAAGAAGAGTGGGAGAAGATGAACCGATCTGCGTGTGGCTTAATTAGATCGTGTCTAACACAAGACATCAAATATCTTGTGTTACACGAGACATCTGCGAGGTAGTTGTGAGAGATCCTTGAAAGAAAATATCTGACCAAGAGTATTGAATCTAGATTACAGCTGAAAAGCAAGCTGTACGGGTTTCAGATGAAGAGAGAATGCTTCGTAAATGAACATCTGAATCGCGACACGAAGCTTCTTACGGATTTGGTCAATGTGGATGTCAAGATAGATGAAGAAGATAAAGCGGTAATTCTCTTGAACTCTCTTCCTGCAGAGGAGTACGAGACGTTTACCTTAAGCTTCATAAATGGGAGACAGTCCCTTGACTATCATGAAGTGACGTCTGCTTTGGAAAATTATGAGACGAGGAAAAAGAAAAGACATCATTCTCAGGCGAGCTCATCAACAGAGGCGCTAGCAGTAAGAGGCAGGGGTTCATATAGGAAGAGCAAAGATGATTGAGGGAGATCGAAGTCCAGGCCAGGTTATCGAGATCTGAAGAAGAACCAGTGTGCCTTCTGTAGAGAATTAGGGCACTGGAAAGTTGATTGTCCAAAGGCTAAAGGGAAGAAGAAGGAGTCTAAGACTGAGGCGAATCTTGCAAAGGTGGTCAGTACTCAGAGCAGTACTTCACAGGCAGGTGGATCAGACTCGGACTCGTCGGTTTTTTCATTCTCTGTCACTACTCCCATCGTTGGCTACTCAGGAGATAACGAGTGAACTTTGAATACTGGTGCTACATACCATGTGTGCCCTAATCAGGATTGGTTTTTTAGTTTTAAGAAGCTGGAGGGATATTCAGTCGTTATGGGCGATGATCATCCATGTATCATGGAGGGTGTAAGAACAATCCAAATAAAGATGTTTGATGGGATGATAAGGGAACTGAAGGAAGTGAGGTATGTACCTCAACTGAAGAGAAACCTAATCTCTATTGGAGCTTTGGAGGCATTGGGCCTTGTGGTGTCAATAAAGGAGGGAGTCCTTAAGATGACCAAAGGTTCGATGGTGGTATTGAAGGCCGTTCGCAGGAACAATCGTTACTACTTGAATGGTAGTACTATTACAGGACAAGTGGCGGTTTCTACTAGTTCAGATGATGACTCAACCAGGCTATGGCATATGAGGCTGGGACACGTAAGAGAGACTTCTTTGCAAAATCTTGCAAGACAAGGCGTATTGAAGGGTGTCGGAACCTGCAAGCTGAAATTTTGTGAACATTGTATCATCGGGAAGAAGACCAAGGTGAAGTTCGGCACAGCAACACATTACACCAAGGGGATTCTGGATTATGTTCATACTGACGTTTGGGGACCTACCAAGACTGCATCAATTGGAGGTAACTATTACTTTGTGTCATTTATTGATGATTATTCTAGGCGTTGTTGGGTATATACCATGAGACACAAAGGGGAAGTCCTAGAATTGTTTGTGAAGTGGAAGAAGAACTTGAAAAGAAGTAAGGGAAGGAAAATTAAGTTCCTCCGTTCAGATAATGGGTGAGAATATAAATCTGATCCTTTCCTTCAGCTATGTCTTGATGAGGGCATAGAGAGACACTTCACGGTGAGGGAGACACCGCAACAGAACGGGGTAGCAGAAAGGATGAACAAGACTTTACTAGAGAAAGTCCGGTGTTTGTTGTCCAATGCCGGTTTATCGAAGAACTTCTGGGCTAAGGCTTTGGCATATGCATGCTATCTTGTGAACAGGTTGCCTTCATCTGCGATAGGGGGAAACTCCTCTCGAGGTTTGGTCAGAAAAAGCAGCTGCTGATTATGATTTGCTAAGGGTGTTTGGTTGTCCAGCCTATTATCATGTCAAAGATGATAAGTTAGACCCAAGAGCAAAAAAGGGCGTGTTCGTCGGTTTCAAGAAGGGAATCAAAGGGTTCAAGATTTGGGATCCAACGGACATGAAGTTTCTTCTCAGCAGGGATGTCACATTTAATGAGGCTTCTATGTTGAAGCCTAAGGTCTCTCAGCAGGTGGAGATTAGTAAGACCAAAGATGTATCGCAGCAGGTAGAGAATGATGCAAATCCACTATCTCTAGAAAGTTCAACATCGGTGAGGATCATACCTAGGGTGACACAGGGTAATGATCAAGCAGATGAGGGAGATGCTGATGATGAAGAGGGTCAAGAATAGGTCATGGGTAATGTTCCTGACTCTACTGCAGCTGGAAGACCAAGGAGAAACACAAGGAAACTAGGTTGGCTCACTACAGATATGGTCGTAGCGTATGCACTTTCGGTCATTGAGGAGGCTATCCCATCCACCTTCAGAGAAGCTGAAATCAGTTCAGAGTCAAAGATGTGGAAAGAAGCCATGGAAGAAAAGATGAAGTCTATCTACAAGAACGACACTTGGGAACTCACCAGGTTGCCCAAAGGGAAGAAGGCGATAGGCTGTAAGTGGGTGTATGCAAAGAAGAAAGGATCTCATCAAGAAGATATGGTGCGCTACAATGCCAGATTGGTAGCAAAAGGCTATACTCAAAGGGAAGGAATTGACTACAATGAGGTATTTTCTCCAGTTATAAAGCATTCGTCAATTCATATCTTATTGGCTTTGGTGGCATAGTACGAGTTGGACCTTGATCAACTCGATGTAAAGATAGCCTTTCTCCATGGTGATCTGGATGAAGAGATCTACATGTCTCAGCCGACAGGGTTCAAGACTACAGGGAGAGAAGATACGGTGCGTAAGTTGAAGAAGTTGCTGTATGGACTAAAACAGTCTCCAAGACAGTGGTACAAGCGGTTCGACAGCTTCATCAGAGGAAGGAAGTACACACGTCGCCACTATGACCCATGTGTGTATTATAACAAGCTACAAACAGGGGAGTATATCTATTTACTTCTGTATGTAGATGATATGCTTATTGCTTCAAGGTCTAGATCTGTAATTGATGCACTAAAGAGGGACTTATCATCTGAGTTTGAGATGAAGGATCTTGGTGAAGCAAAGAAGGTGCTAGGCATTGAAATTACTCGAGACCGAAGGGTTGGCAGGGTGAGCTTGACAGAGAAGGGGTATTTGCAAAAGGTACTTCAGAGGTTCAACATCGGCAAGGATGCGAAGTCTGTAAGTACACCACTGGCTCCTCATTTCAAGTTATCTGCTACTATGTCTCCAAAGAATATTGAAGAACGTGAGTACATGACTCACATTCCATATGCTAGCGCAGTTGGTAGTCTTATGTATACTGTGGTGTGTACAAGACTAGATCTATCACAAGCTATCTCTATAGTCAATAGATATATGCATGATCTGGGACAGGGTCATTGGGAGACAGTTAAGTGGATTCTGCGGTACATTAAAGGTACCATTGATGTTGATCTAGTATTTGAGAAGGACTCCACAGGTAAACAGGATTGTATCGGGTATGTCGATTCAGATTATGCTGGTGACCTTGACAAGCGCCGGTCTACGACGGGGTATGTTTTTACATTCTCTAAAGCACCGGTGAGTTGGCGCTCCATTTTACAGTCTACCGTCGCATTGTCTATCACAGAGGCTGAGTATATGGCCATGACGGAGGCTATGAAGGAGGCAATTTGGCTTCAAGGCTTGCTTGATGACTTGGGGGTGGATCAGGATCTACTGAAGATTAATTGTGACAGTATGAGTGCTTAGCCAAGAGCTAGGTCTATCATGCACGGACGAAGCACATCGATGTCAGGTTTAATTTTGTTCGGGAGATTCTCGATGAGGGTGATATTGAGCTGCTAAAGATTCACACAAAGGAGAATCCCGCCGACATGCTTATAAAGGTGGTGTCAGGAGTCAAGTTTGTACATTGTAAAACTTTGCTACATGTCCTTCATGTATCATGAGCTTGTTGAAGCTCCTTTGGATGAACTACGGATAGCTTGATCCCTTGGGCAGGGTACGTAGACAACCACACTGGTGCAGCCACTTTTGAGTTGATGGTTCATATGTTTTATTTTGGCTCAGATTTGAGAAATCTTCACCGAGGTGGAGAATTGTAGGAAGAGGAGAGGGAAAGTCGAGGAAGTCGACGATGATCCAGAGATTCAGCAACAGCAGCAGCAGCAGCACGGTCGACCGGGTCGTCGATCGCAGCAAGGAAACAGCAGCAGTAGTGGCGGCACAGTCGACCGGGTCGGTCGACCGTTGTGCACCAATGTGCACAAGGTTGTAGCGGTCGACTGACCAGTCGACCGACAGTCGGGTTCAGGCTGCTTCGGGAAGTTTGCTGAATTGGAATTCAGCCCAAATTGGAAACTGATTCTTAGGGTTTTCTTTTGGGGTATATGAGAGAGACATAGCTCTCTTAATTGTAATGCTGAAATACTTGTATTGATTATAAATCAATAGAAATCTCTCTTCCTTGCCCGAGGACGTAGGTGAAATTGGCTGAACATCGTTAAATCTGGTTTTGTGTTCTTCTCATTGATTGTTTGTTATTTGTTATTGGTGGTATTGCTATTTTGCATGTGGGATCTAGGGTTTCCTCTACGTGGTTGTTGTTCAGCGCACAACACGTTGTGCACGTCGGTCGACCGGGCAGTCGGTCGGTCAATATTCTGGCCTGCATTTAGACTGCCTTCTCGCTCCTTTTGAATTCTGATCTCTGTACTACTTCTGCCGATGAGTTAAAAAACTCTACCATTAAGTTTTTATCTCCTCTCTCCCTACATTTATACGCTCTCCGCTCAATTAGTGAACATATCCGCTAAGTTATCTTTGACACCATAAAGTCAATTGTGATAAATTCATTTGAAAGTAATTGCCTAATGGTATTATGCTTATGATAAATGTGCCTAGATTCACTGTTATACACAAAAAATTGTGCCCTAAATATCGCTGCTTGATGCCTTCTAGCTACGCCTGTGAGCACGAGCTCTGCCTGCGAGCGTCGGCAACCAAGCCCGAGCTCCGCCAAATCTATGGCCTTATCCATGGAGGAGGAGTGGAGGATTAGGAATCTGGTCAGTGGATCTAGTTAGAGTTCTGCGAACACATGATCCGCCTCCTGCCTCCAAGCGATGCCTCTCCGAGCTGGAGCACGAGCTATGCCAGCGATCTCCTCCTCTTGTTCTTCCTTTCTCTCTTTTACACTGTTAAAGCCAGCAACCACCAGAAAGGAGAAGCCTGCAAACTTAACAGACAGCTTGAGGAGAGGGTAGTTTGGACATTTCACTGACCAAACAGACCCGCGTGACTACAGATTGTTTACACAAGCCCTTGAGTGCACAAAAATCAGTATTGAGAGCCTTTTAGGCCGCAATTGATAATACAAGCCCATTTTGGACATCCGACAGTTTGTTGGGCTCTTAAAGGAAATTTTCCATAAAACATAAGAATATATATGCTAATATCCTTGAAATATTATTGTTAATAATTCCTTACCGAAGCCATAATAATCAACAACACCTGCCTAAATCACCAGAACCTGAACAACATTAACCAAACACACATACAAAGCCATAATAATTAACAACACCAGCACAAGACCATATTATTTATTTAACCAAACACACATACAAAGCCATAATAATTAACAACACCGGCACAAGACCATATTACTTATTTAGCCAAACACACATACACTGCCACGTATTTATTTAAGGGGATAAGTGGCTAGATAGATATCTGACAGTAGTGGAGGGGAGGTCACTAAACGACGGCACGATCATCAGCATCACCGGCACGAGGCATAGAATAATTAGCAGGAAGAGGCGATAGAAGAGGGTCGTTCGTCGCACTTTTGAGCAGTTCATCATCACAATCCTCACCGCATTCAGCTATCAGAGTGTTCAGTACGACGCCTAGTCTGCTGCGGGGATCAGTATCCGTTGGTATCGGGGCCCTTCACGAGTCATAACACAGCAAAACGGCGGAGAAGTCTCTCCAGTTTCCCTCTAGACAATAAAGCATCCATTTCTCGAGTTTGGTATCCGGCTTGCCGAGATTGGTGCCGAAATAATCGGCGATATAAACAAATCTGCATGCTTCGGAGACCATCTGAGCCACGATGATCACGGCTTTGGCAATAATAGTCTCATTAGAAGGTTTGGGACCGGCGAGTGCTTCTACAGCTCCAATGAATGCGCTCCTGCTCAGTGGTACCTCGGTAATACTCATCCCTGCTGCCCTTGACAAGTCGCGGTAGTCACCACTGAAGCTCAAGTGCGTGGCTCCTGGGATATAATTGGGGCCTTTAAACACATACCACTTCGGAGGAGTTTCCTGGGTCTGATAACCTACCACGTTAAGATTGTTCCCGCGAATCTTTACTGTAGTTTCTTTGCCTTCTATTCTGAGCTTCAGGTCCAACCAGAAGGGATCCTTGAGTATGGGGGGCAACAAAGGAACTCCTCCTATATATGTATCTGTTGCCAACAATTTGCGTACATCCTCAAGGAATTCGACGTATTTTGGTTTGTCTAGCTGATCAACATTAAGAGTGTAATTTTTGATGACCGGGGTTTGCTCGTAGCTGGTGTCTGCAGCAGTTGCAGTTGCTGTTGCTACTGAATCATAATGTTACGAAATGATAGTGATCATATCAGTCATGAATCTTCGGCGGAAGGACATAACAAAGCACAAGTTTAAAGAAAGCATATAAAATGTTGTGAGTTTGTCGTTAATCTACAAACAAATACCATGAAGGAAACCATGTTTTCAAAATAAAAATAAGTTTCATCAGGTCTCAAGGGGTTGTCGGGTTTTCACTTTTAAATGGAGACTATATCCTATGCCTGTATGAATTGTAGATCTAAGATTTTAGACCCATATTCAATCCACTGGTTTGGGTTGCAAATATATAAATGAAAGTCAAAGCGGGTCCGGACAATCCCAAACTCATTTGTAAGCTAAGCTAAAGTCAGACAAAAGTTAATTTTTTTTTTCCCCCAATATTAAACTTAGAATTATAAGTTGGGACAATAACCCACTTGTTGATAGTCATTATACATGAAAAGATTCCTGAAACATTTTATTTTTAGTTTCTCATCAAATATAATCTTTCTAAAATAATGACCCTTACACTGGCATAAATTTAGAAATAGACGGCGCACGTTTCAGCATTGCAAAGCTGTGACATAAAAAATAGTGACATTTTTAATTTTACAGCAAATTTTTTTAAAAACTGCGGAAAAAATAAAATTGTTCTCATCATTTGGCTGATAACGAAATCGTCCTCACGCACGTCTCAAAAACTAGGACCCACGCCAGTACTCTCTCGCGGATCGAGTTGATCTTGGGCAGAGGTAAGAGTTCTCATTCTAACGGCAGAACTCGACTTTGGGATCCACACTCTCTATTCTCAAAGCCGCCCCCCCTGCTCGATGAACCTCACTTCGTCTCTCTCCCCCTCTCTGCTTCACTTCTCATCAATCACCATGTCTTCCCTCACCCACCAGATCCTCTCATGCTGCCTCACAAAGCCCTCACCACTCCCAACCACCACCACCCTCTCAGGAAGTTCGGCGATGGGACCCCGAACTCGGCTAGCGGGAGGATCGAGGTAGAGGAGATGGTGGTCAAAAGGGAAGGCGAGGAGGCCAAGGAGTGGGCCGCGCATGTGGAGCCCTAACCACCCCCAACCTCCGCAAAACCCAAGCTCCACCACCCCCTCTCTCCCCGACGCCGACGACGACATCGACACCTCCACCACCTGCCAAACCCTCACTTCTGCACTTCTCCTCATCAATCGCCATGGGGTTCCATCACCTTCGTCGCTATTCCGGAGGGCTGCAACGATCTCAATCGCCATGGGGTACTTTTGCTTTTAGTTTGCTTTTACTCCTAGGATCGTGCAGAGTAAGTTCGATGTAAGTGTGGGAGTTGCTTTTTTTTTTGTTGTTGTTTATTTTCTTAATTTTTTTTCCTGGGCAAATTTGTGAATGTGGGAATTCTTTGGAACTGTTAGGAACTAAGCAAATTTTAAAATTGATCTATTAATTCATAAAAGCAAATTTTAAATTTTCTGAGCAAGTTCAATGAAAGTGTGGGAGTCGTTTGGAACTGAGCAAATTTGTGAATTGTTTGGAACTGAGACGGGTCTTATGACGTTTTATTTTTTTAATTAAACTCAGGTATCACGGCGGTTCCTATATGAACGCTGTGATATATTTCCCTTCATTTAAGAACCGCCGTTATCAGTAACTTATCACGGCGGTTTTTGCAGTTTTCCCAAAAACCATCGTGACAAGTTTAAGGGTAGGATTCAAATCCAGAGTTTTCACGACGTTGAAAAATCGCCGTGAAAGGTCCCAGACATTTCACGGCTTTGACATAAATGGCGGTTTTTGAACCTCTATCATTTTTTTAACGGTAGTTTTAAACCGCGCTCCTCTTCTCATTTCCTCAAACCAAACCCAATTAACTCTCTCTAACTGGTGTCCTACCCCACCCCAGTGGTTCTCTTCCCTCTCCCAACCCCTCCAAACATTTATTATTAATTTGGAATTCCATTTTGGTGAAAGCTGCGCTGGGTTTTCTCCTAATGGGGTGGAGAGAGAGGGAGTACTGAAATTGGGTTCGGCAAGAGGGCTACTGCAAATGTACCCTCTTCAATGCCTTGATGGTAGTTTAGTCTTCTTACCTTCTTCCCCCTAGAGAACAAAAGATAACTAAAAAAAAGAGTTTGTGCCGGGGTTCGGCTTATATGTGTGTGCCACACACACATACACATACAATAAGATGGCCAATCACGCATTGACACGTGTATTAATCCTTTTATAATATGTTATGTGTGTGGGCCTCACACGCATATTATAAGAGATTATAAAAAGTCTAATCCACGGGTAATTGCGGGATTGACTCTCTTATTGTATTGTATGTGTGTCTTTTTATGTTTTGGGGCATGGATCCCCCGAGGATAGTGTAGTCTTTTTATGTTTTCTTATTAGAGATAAAATGATAACTGACAACAGGTTGGATCAAAATGAAAATATAAAAGTTGTAGGGATAAAAATGAAATTAATAAAGATTTTAGATGTCGATATGAAATAAACTCCAATAATTTTAATATCCTATTTTATTATAAGTTTTTTTATATATACCACTTTAATCTTTGGTACTAAGAAATTTATCATCAAAATCTTTGATATTAGAAAATTACCTTTCAAATCTACTAAATCTTAAAAATTTATCCGTCTAGCTAGATTTTGAATGAATTTAGAGTGTTTTATTCATTATGTTTTTTTCTTCTTTACCACTCTTCTTCAGTATTTTTTATGACCTAACTCAAATTCTATTAACCCGAAATTCTTATATCTCCTAACTATCTTCTTCTTCTTCTGGTCTCTCATTTAAAAGTACACCAATTTTCTCTTAAATTTTACTTAAATTTTCTTTTGAATTTTTTCTCAAACTTCTTAGAGGGTTTTTGAATGATTTGATATGGATTTTATGATTGATGAATAAAATATAAATATGTTGGTTTAAGAGAAAGTGAGAGATGGAGAAGGAGACAAAATAAGAAGAAAAAATAATTGATCTATAGCTTAAGTTAGGATATAAGGTATAATTATTTAAATAAGAATATTTTTGTCATTTATCAAAAATTAGACAAGTTAACAGGTTCAAAACAGAATATAATCTTTTTATTCTAAAAGAGAGGTAAACTTTCAAGATCTAAAATATGTGGAGGGCTCATGTCTAATGTCAAACATTTGTAGGGAAAATTTCTAAATAACAAAGATTGAAGGGTATATATCTAAAAAAAAAGGCTTTATTATATTATTTCTGGAGACAGTTCACATTTTTCTTTTCTTTTTTTTTCTTTGGATCAAATGCCATAGACCAATCTTAATCATCTTGAGGCCTCTAAAAATTCAATTTCACGTTCTTACTTGATGAATTGTTCAACAGGGACTATTTCGTAGGTTATTTAAAATAGCATAAACAATTTTAGGGTTTATATCAAAACAAGCAAGATGTACATGCAGTTGTTGTTCTGACGAAGCCTGCAACGTTTAACTCAAATAAAGCAGAAGTTCCAAACAAGTAGTAAAATAGAATAGCGCAATGAATCAAATTGCGGCTTTGGAGTCTGAGATCCCACACTTCATCTAAAAAAAAATAAAGTACTAAATATAACAGAATTTCATAAAGACAAATAGATTTAGAATATTACCAATGATTGCAAGAAATATTGCAAAGTGATAATGAGAAGACATCATGGTCGGAAACTTGAGCTTTAGCCGCAGCTTCTTTTGGGTTTTGAGTATGGATCCTCTTTGTGGTAATGCTGATATTTATAGGCCTGGTTGTCACCAAAGGTAAACAATAAATTAAAACTTATAAACAAAGACTTGGTCTCGTGACCTTCCCAGACCGGTAAACAATAATTTAAGTCGTGGTCTTTTGCGCACATGAAATGTGCTCAAATTATGACTCCAGTAGGATGTGCCATTATAACACTTCTCTCTCTTGGGCCTACTGGGTCACACATCCAATTAAATCCATCTCGTCAAAATAACTCTCTCTCTCTCTCTCTCTCTCTCTCTCTCAAAGAGGAAAAAAAAGATCAAGATCTCTTAGTCTCTTTTGAGAACATCTCCATGCCTCCCGTCAACACAATAAAAAAAAAAAAAACAATCTCATATACAAATTTTTTCTCTCCCAAGAAATTAAATTATTGAGAAACTTTTTGCATAATTACGTAAACTTTACGCAAACACATATGGGTGCAAACACAAACATCAGATATTGTTGTATGCTAAAAGTGTTGGACTTGATTTTTTTTTCTTTTTTTTTTAATGCTAAATTATGAATATCAAATATTGTTCTTGTGTTAGACAGTTATAAAAATTTTTGTATGTTAAATTACTATTAAAAATGATTGATATTATTGAATGTTATTTTGCGTCTCCCGTCTTGGAAATCCTGACTAGGCCACTGAGTGTTAACCATTAATTAGTGTTTAAATACAAACACTATGTCTTGAAGAATCAAGCCAAGAATTAGAAAATGACCCAATAAATTAAGTTCTTCACCTTGTAAATTTTTTGAATTAATATTGACAGCCTTAACACAAGGCAAATTTAATTAAAACTGGTACAGTTTCATTAATCCGAAGCAAGAACCTGCTCTGCATATTTTGTGCAACATAGAATATAATGAGATATAATGTGAGCACACAGTTCTTATTTATCTCCTTTTTGTGTGACTAATTGAGATGTGCTGGATACGATTCAGTGAGCACACAGTTCTTATTTATCTTCTTTTATTTTGTTCGCAATTATCTTTTAGAGTATGCCTTCTGTTGTGTTCCGTTTCCTTGGTGAAATTTATATATGCTTGCTTCTCTCCGGTTTTCTACATGTGTTGGTAAATGAATAAAAGAAGTTGCCTTCAGTATTTTGGAACACAGTCTTCGTACTTCTCATATCCTGGCTTCTTTGATCACCGGAACGGCCCATGTGATGTTTCCTTTGGAACAAACCTCAAGCAGAAGGCTTGTATCCTGCTTGCATGGGCAACACTAACACTACCTATGTGAAGAAATTGAGAAATTGATGATATTACTATTGGTAACTTAGCTAGGACCATGTTGCTGTTTATTTATCAACTTCAGGACACAAATCTGCGCCTTTATCTAAAAGTCCTGTTTATTTATTAACTTCAAGATACAAATCTATAACTTTATCTAAAAGTATTATTAATTAAAGAAGGGGTTGTCCACAGAGAAAAAATCATGTGAAGACTACATATATAATTTGAATCAGTTCAAAAAACGTGGGTCAAATGCAATAACCCATGTGAGCACAGTCGACACCTTCGGAGAAATTGATGTAATTGTAAGGACCAAATTGCTATTATTTATGAATTTCGAGACAAAAATATATAATTCTATCCAAAAGTCGTATTAATTATTAAAAAAAATAAAAGGATTGGCATCTTCGAGGAAATATAATATAAGTGAGAATATGATGAAACTTATCAGAGAAATTATCTTTTTTCAACAATGCTTTAACTTTATTAAATTCAAGAAATTGTGAATCACCTGCATTTTAATCCAATTAGACATCATGAAACGTTGTGACAAACTGGTCTAATTGAGATATAAACTAATGAAGACGCAAATATGAGCTAATATTTTATCTGAGGTAAACATTTAAGCTGATAGGTGGAGTCCCAACTCCATATTTATTCATTTCACTTTTTACTCAATTGTTCGATGTCGAATTATCTAGACCACATATGACACAACATATATGCCTAAAAAATTTCCTCCTTTTGATGCTTTTTGGTTACTTTGTCATGAACTCATTGACTAAAGGCTTTTTGTTCAAAACTTCTTCTTTTTTTTCCACTTGTAAATAAGGGTGGTAATCAAAACACAATCTACTAATTTAACTCGTACTCAGCCTGCCCTAACAAGGTATGGGGTCAACACTATTCGGTACAACTTGTCTATGATCTGACCAATCAATTCAATAAGCAGGTCGGATAATGGGTTAACTTGTCAACCCATTTATAACGTGTTTCCCTTTAATATACTGGTGCACGCCTTATCGAATCCTGAGCTTGCAGTACGAGTGCACAGTGTTGGAAAACAAAAACAGTCCCTGCCTAAGATTTATGTGAGATTATGATAGAAAAGTATAAACTTACTGATAATTTGGAGAAGAAATTTTTTTGTATATTTATTCATAAAGTAATAACATCAACATATATAGATACAAAGAGAGTAGATAAGTAAGAAAACGAGTAGTAAGATAAAATAAGATAAGGGTATCTAAAGATAAGAATATCTAGCAATAGGATAAAAATATCTAAAAATAAAAGTATCTAACGTCTTCCCTCAAACTCATGGTGGAGCAAACATCGAGAGTTTGAATAAAATCTCGCGCGAAAACTGATGGGAGTCTTTGATGAGCTGGTCAATGGAGCAGATTGCAATCGAAGGTGGCATAGCGAGATCCAGATGTTCGAGAGGATGGAGAGCTCCATAGGGCGAGATCCAGATAGATCAGGCAAGGCGAGATCCGGATGGATCAGGTGAGAAGGCGATATCCAGATGGATCAGGTAAGACGAGATCCAAATGGATCAGGCAAAGCGAGATCCAGAACGATCTGGTGAGAAGGAGAGATCTAGAAGGATCAGGCAAGGCAAGATACAGATGATCAGGCATCAGATAAGACGGTGAGATCCAGATGGATTCCGAGCAGGCAGGGCGAGATTCGAATGGATCAGACAAAAGGAGGTTTTTGTGAGTTCCTCGAACTCGACTAGCGGCGTGTTGGAAGGCAACCGATCATCTGAGTAAAAAGAAAAGCCCAAGAGGGCTAAATTGATAAGAAAACCTTAGAGGGTTAAAATAGATCTCAAAAAGGCAAAAATGATGAGAAAGCCTATTAGGGCTAAAATAGGGCCCAAGAGCGCTTAGATCGGATTCTGCAATGTTGGAAGAACACGGGAAATGGTAGAGCCAACATCAGTGGATGCAAGAGGATCAACGAGGACTCGGTCTTAGCTGAGGTGGAGAAGGATGCGCGAGGACGATGAGAAAAACTCTGATGTTGTACGAGGCAAAAGTGACCCGGCGCTGTGCACACACTATGCGAGCGCGACCCAACGCAGGCTCGAGAACACCGAGAGAGCTTTGATCAGTAGAGAAAAATTTGAGAGGCTCTGATACCATGATAATTTGGAGAAGAAGAAGTTTCTGCATATTTATTCATAGAGCAATTAAATCAATATATATAGATACAAGACAGACTAGATAGATAAGAAAACAAGTAGTAAGATAAGAATATCTAATAATAGGATAAAAATATCTAAACATAAGAGTATCTAACACCTACAATCGGTCGGACCCACTTAGGCGGGATACGACCTGACCTAGCCGAAACCCAAGACTGAGAAGGACCCAGATTGCAGTGATATTAGGATCGATAAGTGTAGACCTATAATGGATTGGACTTGCTTAGGTGGGCTAAGAGACCCAACCCGGCCCCGACCCAAGACCAAGAAGGACACTCCGATTGCGTGTGCAAGCTTGCGTGTACAAAAATGTCTCTAACTTGGTTTTTTTTTGTAAGCTAAATTGTGAATATCAAATATTGTTCGTGTTACAAAATTAGAGAGATTTTTGCATGTTAAATTACTATTAAAAAAGTATTATATTGGATTGAGTAATATTATTAGATGTTGTTTTGAGCCTAACATCTTTGAAATCCTGGCTACGTCTCTGAGCGTTAACCATTGATTAATCTCCAAATACAAACACTAAGTCTTGAAGAATCAAGCCTAGAAATAGAAAATGACCCAATAAATTAAGTCCTTGACCTTGTACATTTGTTGAATTAATATAGACAACCTTAACAGAAAGCAAATTTAATTAAATCTGATATAGTTTCATTAATCTGAAGCAAGAAACAAATCTGCATATTTTGTACAATCTAGAATATAATGAGATATAATGTGAGCACACAGTTCTTATTTATCTTATTTTTGTGTGACTAATTGAGACATGCACGATACGATTTAGTGACCACACAGTTCTTATTTATCTTCTTTTTTGGGCAAGACATTGTATTATTCTCGTCGCAGTTATCTTGTAGCATGTCTTTTGTTGTTTTCTATTACCTTGGTGAAATTTATATATGCTTGTGTTCTGCTCAGTTTTCTGTTGGAAGAGGGTATGAATCTTTAATTGATATTGAGCTTAAATGTCTTATTTTCATGATATTGATTACATGACTTTTTACACTCTATGTTTGATGTTTACTCATGATTTGATTTCATGAGATTATATGAGCTTTATTGCTATTTGAGTGTTGATGATTGTGTGATTTTCAAAGTTTCATGGATATATTCTTGTTTTATTTCTTACTTGAAGGATTTCGTACTAGTTTTCAAATTTATCATAAAATTAAGTGCGTATTTCTTCATTTTGGAAGAGTTTTCAAACTTAAGCTAAAATTATTTTCAAACTTATTTTTGAAAACCCTTCCATCGAAGGGTAGTTGGATGGGCGACCATGCCTTGTATACTCAAATTGAAAATCATTTTAACATGTGCATGAATAGGGTGGTCTTTATGAGTTATACACTTGATTCTCATTGTGTTTTCAATTGGTATCACAATTGATATTTATTTTGTATACTCATATTTTTTTCTATATATGTATGCTTCAACTTCAAATAGTATCAATTTTGATTGGCATTTAATTTTTCATATATATATGTGTTTTGATTGTGCTTACTATATCTCTATATCTTTAAGCACAAATTTTGCTATGCTAAGCTTAATTTAATCCTTAATGACAATTATTTTTCAATTGGTATCTTATACAAGCTTATGCATTATTTTCATTAGTATTTCATAAAGGGGGAGAAAAATTCATGTTTTTACCTTTCAATCGGTTTTGTTTACAATTGGTATCTTACTCCCACTCTTTATGTTAAAAAATGATATCTTAGTTTTAATTGGTTTCCTACGGTCCTAATAAAAAATATTTTCATTTGATATATGTTTCATTCTCAATATTGGTATCAAGAATATTAAATTGATATTATTCTCTATTTGATATCTCTATTGCAAAATGATTTTAGTGTTTAACCAAAAAGATTAGTTTATGTTTTTTTAATTGGTATCATGTTTTAGTTTCTATTGGTATCTTAATTTGGTATCAAAATGTTTTAATATTTATTGTTTATATGCAAGTGAAGCTTAACATCTTCTCTATATATATATATTCATGTTGAGTGTATGTCATATTGAAGTCATTGACCTTTCTTTGGTATGTAGTATACGTGTGTAGAGGGAGCTTCACAACTTCTTTTATACATTGTATATTATGCTTTATGTGGTTAGGGTTTAGTCATCTCTTTTCATATAAATGCATTTATGCAGGGGGAGTTAACTTTACGTCTCTCCTCTTCATGAATGTATATAGCATATACACTTTTATTGTTTGATTTATTCAAAAAGGAAGAAAAATATTTTTTATGCCTTTATTGTTTGTACCCCTTTGTTGATGAATTGACAAAAAGGGGGAGAGATATTTTGGAGTTTTATATATGCATGTTTACTTCATGTTTAGTATACATGTTTATTTAAATTTGTTATCTTTTACCATTGGTATCAAGAGCATCTTTTGTTGGTATCAAGAACAACATTATTTTTAAGAACATTTTTATTTTAAAATTGGTATCAAGAGCATGTTTATTTCATTGATATCAAAGATCATGTTTGTTTCATTTTCTTGTTTTATGCATATCTATATTGAGCATTCAGTACATATCTTTATTGTTTATTGCTATGCATGAGTTAAGGGGGAGCTTCTATGAAGCTTAACTTTAATCCATGCATATATAACTCCATGAGTTTTGTCATCATCAAAAAGAGGGAGATTGTTGGCCCAGAGGCCCTTCACTTTAGTTTTGATGATGATTAACTCATGTAGTTATAGTTTACTAATAATCTTGTGATTTGTTTCAGATATTTGATCAAGATATTAGTAGGTGATTAGCTTCAACAAAGGAGTTTTGGAGCTAACACATGGTGATTCAAGAGCTCGAGCGTCAAGATCGCATCTAGCACTCGGTTGGAGTCAAGCTCGTTGGATCAGTTTTGGATTGAGTCGACTTGGAGAAAGAGCTCTACAAGAAGATCTTGGTTTGTTTAGTTTAAGATTTTTAGATCTTGTGTTAAAGATTAGATAGTGTTGGTATGCTCAAGTTCACAACACACACAAAAGTTTCAATTTGTTTGGTTTTCGGTTTAACCGGTTTCGGTTTTTCATATATATGATTTTCATGGATAGATAGAATCAAAACAAGTTTACAAGTTTTAATGTATATTAGATTTGATCTATATACATCTATGCTTCATCTATTTAGAAAAACTTACTTTGATAGTCTATTTCATGAGTTGGAGTTTTGTATTTAAACAAAACTTATTTTTGAATTTTATGTCAAAAATATAGATATATATCTTTCATGTATATTGGATTCTATCCATATACAACTTGCTTAAAAGTTATTTAAATATCATGTTTTTGTATTTACATGTGTTTTGAAAAAATCGGATTTCCATTTCAAAGTTTGAATTTTAGAAAATACGATTTTTGTATTTAAGCCAAATTTCAATATCACAAAATGGTTCAAATTGTTTAAAATATGTGTTGAATTTTTGTCACACATATTTGTATTTCAAAGATATAACAAGAACTGATTTTTGTGGAATTTATGTGTATTTTATGGGATTTTTTAAAAGGCAAAAACTTAAGTTTTTAAATCCCAAAAGTTTGACCAGGCTGTCTGCCAGTCGACCGGATCGGTTGACCGAGGCAGAAGTCGGTCGACCGGTCCGGTCGACCGACGTGCACACAGCCCTGGCTGGTAGGCTGGTCGACCGACCCGGTTGACCGCCAGAGAGCTTTGCTCTCTAGAAATGGCCCCGGTCGACCGGGCGGTCGACCGGAGGCTCAACGGTCAAATTTCTGACCGTTGACCGGTCGACTGACAGCAAAAAATTTCTGCTGTCTTGGCCCAACGACTAGTTTTATGAATGGGCTATATATACCCATTTCCTTGGGCTGTTTTGATTAAGTTTTCCAAGAGCAAATTTCTCATTCTTTCTAGTGTTTAAATACAAGTTTTTAAAAGAGTTTTAGAGCCAAAAGATTTCATCTTTATTTGTTTTAAAAAGGGGGTTGGAAAATTCAAAGAAAAGGAAAGTCTTTGGGAAGTTGTTTTGATCTTCATTTATATTTCAATCTAGAGCTTTTTCCAAGAGTATTTCTTTGTGTATTTGATTTTCAAACTCTTTATTTTCTCACACTTGAGCCTATCATATCTATCCTATCTATTAGGATCTATTTTGTGAAAAATTTGGTTTGTGGTTGAGAGAGACCATCAAGTATTGTAACCCTCCATTCTTTGTGATATCCCTCTAGTGAGAGGTGTGATAGGTAGTAAAAAGTGCATATTTATTACTACATTTACTATCATAGTTCCATATTTATTCCTATAATTATGCACTATTACTAATGTTTTATTATTTAATGTGTGCAGGCCTTGAGTAATTATTTAAATAAAGAATAAAGCCTAAATAAAGCCCAGAAGCCCCAAAAAGCCCATGTGCAAGCCCAAGTGCAAAAGTTGCAATTACCAAGTGCCAAAGTTGCAATTACCATGTGCAAAATTTGCAATTACTAAAAGAAGAGGAAAGGGATAGACTTCTACTCAATCCTAATTACTTACAGGACAAGGATAAAGATAAAAAGAGGAGAGTGCAAAGATAAAATTCGTTTTAAAGAGATTTGGATTTAGGGTAACTTGCTTCCCAAGTTATCCCGAATTTTCAAAATAAAGAGTCGGTACGCCAGAACTAAAAAGATATACCCAGATGGACGGACCAGAAGAGGCCACGCGAGAAAACGCGTGGCCAGATGCCCCAGAATGGTCGCGGAAACGCGGCATAGCCGCGTTTCCGCGGCAATACAGATGACGCTGGGTACCAGTTTTCGTGAAGGAGTTGTACCGGGACTCTACTGCTTCCATCTCCTATAAATACCCCTACAGAGCAACAGAGAAGGTCGTGGAGTCGAGTGCAGAAACAAACTTAGGGTTTTTCTTAGGCTAATTTGTAGATTGTAACGTAGGTTTTTTTTTAAGTTTTCTTTTATGTATTTTTACTTTTCTTTATGCAACTGAGAGGAGAGGATACTTTCATGGAGGAAGGAGATCATGCTTGTACTGAGGTGACATTGGTGTAAGTAAATCTTTTCTTCCATTGTTAATTGAATCAAATCGAAGTTTCTTTTTTCCTATTCTTGTTTTGTTTTTGTTTTCCTCTTTTGTGTTTGTGGATCCATAAGAAACCAAGAGCTTTGAAGTTGCCTTCTCCTTGCAAGTGCCGTTGATGGTTTATGGTGATGAACATCTATTTCTATGGTAGTATAGCTCGCCTTTTATTCGTAGTATAGATCGGGAATGGGGAAGATCTCATATTCCATGCTTCGCTCGCCTTCAAAGAAAGGTACATCGTTGACACGGTTCAAAGGTAAGCAGACGCCAAGAGGTAAGTATGTTTTTAGTTTTTAGTTGTCTTTCTTTTAATTTTAGTGTAAATCACCAACACCACAATATTCCCAATCTCTTTCACACTTCTTCAATTTCATTGTAAATATCACTTCTAGTTTCTCCATCTTCTTAATCCACCACTTTCTTTCTGATCTGACTTTAACAACTATTAATTGTAGCATAAAAGAGAACTTACTAAACAAGTTTCCATCGCTAGTCCCTCCCTGTGGATCACGACCCGCATAGCCACTTGCTATAGCGGTAGAATTGAGTACCTTGCACATCCTATTCTTAGATCTGAAATTCTGTATTCTTGTGTGTAGGTAAAACCTCAATCAAATTTTGGCGCCGTTACCGGGGAGGGACGGTATGTTTCTCTCTATAAAAAAAAAACTAATTATTGATTTATTTATTCTTTTTGTTTGCAGGATCAGAGAACAGGAAAACTTACAGCAGCAAAGGACATATAGCAACTCTGTGCCTCTGCCCTTGAAGGAAGAGCAGCACTGCCTACTACAGAGCCGCGTTTGTGCGGCAATAGCCGCGTTTTCGCGGCCTGTGTAGTTCACTACTCACTCTGTTTTCTGCAGGTTGCTGCAAATTGAAAGATTTGTTTACTGCTCTGTTAACTTTTC
Organism: Agave tequilana; assembly: GCA_038442645.1. NCBI lineage: Eukaryota > Viridiplantae > Streptophyta > Magnoliopsida > Asparagales > Asparagaceae > Agave > Agave tequilana. The sequence goes on along the minus strand of JAVJIF010006304.1, from coordinate 103,362 downwards.
TCTGTGATCACCCTGCACACTGCTAATTAATTAACAGTAACCTATTTGTTTAAAAATAAAAAAATTAGACTCTTGCATATAGGCACGTGTCTATTTAATTTTTTTAATTTCTGTTGAAGAGTGCTGGAGACAAGGTACGTTCGCATTGCATATAGACTAGGAAGCACCCTTGGCTGATTTACTGCTTTTGAGTGAATATTTGTCTATTGCTTTACACGTGCACCAAATTGACTTAAGGGCTTGTCCTATAAATAAGATAAGGTGGGGAAGTCATTACCCTTCCTTAGCCCACAAACAATCTTCTCACTCACTAACCCAAGCCTAACTAAAAAATGAGTAGACGTTGGCCCTAGGGACATCTCAGACTCAATTAGGAGATTATCCTAAGGGGGAACGGTGTTGGAATTTGACTCTTACCAAATCAGTGTCTAGGAAGGGAATTGAGGGCCGAAAGCCCGAAGATTGGTGGTTATTTAATTAAGGAACGTCTTTGATGGAAAACCTCCCACCAATCTTGCCCTGACCTGACTGATTAACTTGTGGTCAAAGTCTGCATTATACCTCCCGTGGACAGTCTAACCAGTTAGGAGTCGTCTAGGTCATAGGTCTACCCTAAGTTAGTTTAGAAATTTTTTTTTGTTTTGTTTGCTTATTTGTTTGTTTTTTGTTTGAATTGTGTGATATGGCTTATAACAACAAATTTTCCAATTTTAATCCATATTACACACCAACCTCTTTTTCGGATATTACCAACCCGGCATATTATAACTTTGACCAAACTAGTGTGCCGGAGTGGTCTTATCCGAGTGAATATAACCCATGCCCCCCATCGTATGACCAAAATTTTCATAACAATTTCAACTCTTCACAGAGTCCATGGGGATTCGCCTCCCCCGAGTCCAATTTTCAACTAACTTGTCCTCCTTATCCACCTTGTCCACAATATTTCCAAGATTCATACTCAGTTCCACCAGTTCATAATAGAAAACCATCTATCTTGGAAATGATGAGTATGCATGAGTCCAAGCAATAATCACCATCAATCTTGGACATGATGATGCGTGAGTCCAAGCACCAATCACAGAATCTGACCGACTCACAATTTCATCACGATTGTCACAACAACACTTCATCTTTTCAAGTCCAATCACAACAAAATGATGCACCAATCGACTATGAAAAGATGCTTGAAGCCATGACTCAGGCTAGAATCGATCGTGATCAAGAAATAGATATGATGGTTCAAACTTTTCGTTCTCACCGTTCGGCCATTTCTGATAACCATTCTATTAGAGCTGAAGAGTCACGTTGCTTTGGAAAACAAGATTCTATTGTTGGCCCACAAGGTTACACTCTCCATTAGTTTAGAGTTTTGATGATAACAAACTAAATAAGAGCTATATGGTACTAATTAGTTTGTTAAGATAAGTTTCAGGTTTGTACCATATTTGGAGACCATTGCTAAGCTATTACAAGAACTTCTAGGTTCATGAAGCAAAGAAGGCATATTGCACATCAAGGAAGGAACATAGAAGAAGAAGGCTCTAGCAAGGCATAGCATGGCTCAAGACTTGAAGATTGCTTTAGAAGTCTTAAATAGATTTTGTTTCTTTGTTTAGAGTTTTGTTAAAGAACAGTGAATAGGTTTGAAGCTCCATCACACACGTTTTTGCGCACATCTTTTATCTAAGTTTATATCCTATAAAATATACAAAAATATTTTAATACAAAATCCTCTACTTTCAAATCCATCTTAATGTCTTATAATTATTCCTATTTAAATATTTTTGATAAATATCAAAGTCTCTTTAAAATTCCATTTTGAATTTAGATTTTTGACCTGAGCCGGTCGACCGCAGGGTCGACCGTGCCCATGTTAGGTTTTGCCGGTCGACCGCCTGAGTCGACCAAGGTTCTGGCAGATGCACGTATCAGTGTGCACGTTCCACGGTCGACCCGGACGGTCGACCGAGACACGCCTGCCTGAAAGACTCTGCTCTCTGTTTGTTTGGGTCGACCGACCGATCGACCGTCAGCCTACAACGGCTATTTTTTTGAACTAGCGGTCGACCGGGCCGGTCGACCGGACTAGCCGTTTGAACAGTAACGGCTATTTTTCTGAGCTGGTTTTGTTTTGTCCTTTTCTCACTTAAGTGAGTTTAAATGACTTGTTTTGGTTTTTATACCTTCTGATTAGCCTTAAGTATGTATTATCTCTAAACCCTAGCCCTCTCCTATAAATAGGGGTGTTTGGGGAGAGATTAGATTACCAATTATTACAAGAAAAATTCAAAAGTTTAAGGCATTCAAAAGAGCTTGGTTTCTTGATTTTTGTGCTGAAATTCTCTCTCATTTTCTGAAGTGTTTTCAAGAATTCTCTGATTTCATTTTCTTTTCTCTTTGCACACAAGAGCTTCATTCCTACTCATTGTTCTCTAAGGACCTTTGTAAGGGAAGAGAATTTTGAAAGAGAAAGTTTGTGGTCTTTTGACTACCAAGAGAGAACTTGTACTTGAGATTGTGGAGTTGGGTACTCCGGTGTATTTGTGACATCTTTGTGATAGTGGAAGTGGTTGGAATCCTTCTGGGGAAGGCGGGGAAGTAGAGCTGGGTGCTCGAACCTCGATAACAATTCTTTGTGTTTGCGTTTGGTTTACTTTTCCTTGTTCTTGCTCTACTTTCATTGCTATTGTTGCTTGCTTTTGATTGTCATTGCTATATTCACTTGTTGTCATTCATCTTGTCAATCATTGTCCCATACAACAAGGTTGCATTGCGCACCTCCAACTCATTTCACGAGGAATCAGGAGGAAGGAGTTCAGAACCCTTCACGGGACATTCGGCTCTTAGTCTTTGTTTTGGGCGATTGTTGCATCATATTTTTAAATTGTGCATTGATTAGCATTATCACCTATTCACCCCCCCTCTAGGTGATTTTCAATTGGTATCAGAGCTTGGACTCTAGGTTTGGCTTAACATCCTTAGAGAGATCCTTAAAATTTGCTAATCAACATTTGCATTCCATTTGTCATCACTAGTAAACATGGCCGATAACATCAAAACCCCTCCTAAATTTGATGGACTTAATTTCCCTATTTGGAAGGTTAGGATGACTATCTTTTTGCAATCTTTAGGTAGCTTAGTAGCTAAATCCTTGACCAAACCCTATGTAGCACCCGATAGTGATGAGAGCACATGGACCGACTTCAACTTTAGAGAATATGAGGCTAACTCCAAGGCCCAAAATTCTCTCTTAACCGCCTTGAATGAGGATGACCTTACACGGTAATTCATTGCCAATCCGCCTATGAGATTTGGCAACATTTATTGGTCACACACGAGGGGACTTCACAAGTTAAGAGAGCTAAAATAGATCTCTTAAGGTCCCAATATGAATCCTTTAAAATGATTGATGAAGAATCTATTGATTGTATGATTACTAGATTTACTAAAATCACCAATGCTCTTTCTTCTTTAGGTGATGACATCTCCAATGACCAAAAGGTGCGAAAAGTGATTCGGGCACTTCCTACATCATGGGAGATCAAGGCCACCACCTTAAAAGAATTGAACGACAAGGATGAGATGGACCTAATTAGTCTCATTGGGAACTTAAAAACCCATGAGATGGAAAAGAAAGCAAGAGAAGAGGCCGCTCCACTAAAGAAGAAATCCATAGCCTTCAAGTCTTCATCTACTCTTGAAGACGATGAAGAAGATGAAGAAGAAGATGAGGAGCTCTCCCTCCTTGTGCGAAATGTGAAGAGGATGTACCGGAGGAACAAGCTCAACTTCCGAAGAAAATTCGAAGGCAAAGAGGAGAGAAGAATTATTTGCTACAATTGCCGAAAACCCGGACATATCATGGCGGATTGCCCGGAGTTCAAGAAGAAGATGACCTCCTCCTTCAAGCCAAAGAAACCGGAAGAAAAGAAAGCTTACAAGGCAACTTGGGATTCGGAAAGCGAGTCCGAGGAAGAGGCGGATATAGCGAATATGTGTTTCATGGCAAACACACCAAAGGTAACCCCTCAACCTCTTGATGATGAAGATGATGAATTAAGTAAGGAAGTTCTTGTTCATGCTTTTGTTGAACTTTCTGAAACTTATGATAATAAGAAGATTGAATGTTTTAAATTGTAAAAAGAAGTTGTTTTTCTCAAAAATCAACTTGCTATGGTTTCTAAAGAAAAGGATGATATTTCTTCTAATCTTATTTCTATTCAAAATGAGTTTAATGCCTACAAGGTTTCTTGTAAGGCAAAATCTCCTATTGTTGATGAAAAAGAAATTTCTTCTTTAAAATCTAAAATAGTTGATTTTGAAAAGATTTTAAAAGATTGTGCTTTTAACACTAAGAAACTTGAAGAAAAATTTTCTAAAAAGCACACCTCTCATGCCAAAGATTCACATGCTCACACTACACATAACACTACTCATGCTAAATCTTTTCATGCTCACAATTCTCATGCCCACAAATCACACACTCACTATGCTTTTAAATATGGTAGAGTGTATAGATGCACATATTGTGGTAAGAATGGACATTTGACAAAATTTTGTTATGACCAAGTAAATAGAACCAATAATCTTGTTTGGGTTAATGAAACTAACTCTTTAGGACCCAAGAAAATGTGGGTACCAAAATCAAGTCCTAAATTATTTGATGTAGGTACACACCAAGGCTCCAAGATGTAGGGAGCGGTGGTACCTTGATAGTGGTTGTTCAAGACACATGACGTGGGATATCAACAACTTTACAACCCTATCAAGATACATGGAAGGTGGCTCCGTCACCTTCGGGGATGACTCCAAAGGAACTATCATTGGTATAGGTAACATTCAAATTGGTTCATCTCCTACTATAGAAAATGTTGTACTTGTTGATGGTTTGAAACATAATTTGCTTAGCATTAGTCAATTTTGTGACCGTGGTCTTAAAGTTGTTTTTGATGATACTTCTTGCAAGATTTTTGATATTAAAACCAATGATTGTATTCTCACCGGTTTTCGTGATGATAATGTTTATATCATTGACATGCTTAATGTGGAATGTTCTACTAAATGCTTAAATGCTTTTGATGAAAGTTCTTGGCTTTGGCATAGAAGATTAGGACATGCATCTTTTGACCATCTTTCTAAGATTAATTCAAAGGAATTGGTGAAGGGTATTCCTTACTTGAAGTTTGAGAAAGACCGTATTTGTGGTGCGTGCCAACTTGGGAAACAAACCAAGTCTTCCTTCAAACCAATCAAGGATATCATGTCAACTAGGCCTTTAGAATTAATTCATATGGATCTTTTTGGACCAACTAAAACTAAAAGTATAAATGGTAGTAGATATGCATTTGTTTTAGTTGATGATTTTTCCCGTTTCACTTGAGTTTTCTTCTTGGAACACAAAGATCAAACTTTCTCTCGTTTTAAGATTTTTCGAAAAAGAGTTGAAAAAGAAAAGGGTTTTTCGATTTTAAGAATAAGGAGTGATAGAGGTGGTGAGTTTGTTAACCAACTCTTCATAACTTATTGTGATGAAAAGGGAATTAAGCATGAAATGTCTTGTCCTAGAACTCCACAACAAAATGGAGTTGTAGAAAGGAAAAATAGAACACTTCAAGAGATGGCTAGGACAATGATAAGTGAATATGACCTCCCTCAATATTTATGGGCCGAGGCCGTAAACACCGCATGCTATATATCAAATCGTATTTATTTATGTAAAAATTCTTCCAAAACATCTTTTGAAATGTATCATTCTAGAAAACCTAATGTTGCATATTTCAAAGTTTTGGATGCAAGTGTTTTATTTTGAACACTAAAGATAACTTGGGTAAATTTGATGCTAAGGCTTATGAAGCAATCTTTGTTAGATATTCTACAACTAGTAAAGCTTATAGAGTATTCAATAGATCTTCACTTACCATTGAAGAATCCATGCATGTTAAATTTGAAGAATCTAATGTGGTTGTTGAGAATGTTGTAGAGATTGACCCATTAGGTGAAGACATGGAGAGACTATCCTTGAAGGACTCACCCGCTCAAGAAGAAAAGTTAGAATCAATTGGTGATGTTCAAGAGGATAAAGAGGAAAGCTCTCAACCGCTTCTTAAAGCTTGGAGATACGCTACAAATCATCCCAAGGAGCTCATCTTAGGTGATGCATCTAAAGGGGTAACAACTCGCTCCAAACTCTATGACCTATGTGGTAACTTTACTTTCATTTCTCATTTTGAACTCAAAAGCATCCTCGAAGCCGAGGCAGACTCATATTGGTTGCTAGCCATGCAAGAGGAACTCAATTAATTTGAGCGCAACCAAGTTTGGCACCTTGTTCCTAGGCCCCACGATAGACCAATAATTGGTACTAAGTAGATCTTTAGAAACAAGATGGATGAGTCCGAAAATGTGATTAGGAATAAAGCTAGGTTAGTGGCCCAAGGTTACACTCAAGTTGAGGGAATTGACTTTGAGGAGAACTTTGCACCCGTAGCACAGCTTGAAGCCATACAGATGACACTAGCTTTTGCATCTTTCAAAAATTTTAAACTTTTTCAAATGGATGTGAAAAGTGCATTTTTGAATGGTTTTATAAATGAAGAAGTTTATGTTGCTCAACCTCCCGATTTTGTTGATCATGTTCATCCCGATTTTGTTTTTAAACTTGATAAAGCTTTGTATGGATTGAAACAAGCTCCAAGAGCTTGGTATGAAAGGCTTTCTAGTTTTCTCATTTCAAATGATTTTATTAAAGGCAAAGTAGATACAACACTATTCACTAAGCATGTTGATAATGACATTTTAATTGTGAAAATTTATGTTGATGATATAATTTTTGGTTCTACTAATGAGTTTTTATGCAAGGAATTTGAAAAGGTTATGCAATGTGAATTTGAAATGTCCTCAATGGGTGAGCTTAATTTCTTTCTTGGACTCCAAATCAAGCAATTGCAAGATGAGAACTTCATATGTCAAGCCAAATACGCAAAGGAACTCGTAAAGAGGTTTGGACTTGAAGACTCAAAGGTTTGCAACACTCCCATGGCAACTACCACCAAGCTTGATAAGGATGACCAAGGTAAAAATGTTGATATCAAATTATATAGAAGCATGATAGGTAGTCTTTTGTATTTAACGGCAAGTAGGCCGGATATCATGTTTAGTGTGTGTCTTTGTGCTAGATTTCAATCGTGTCCCAAGGAGTCTCATCTTATTGCGGTAAAACGCTGTAACGCCCCGATTCCACAGATACGGGGACGTCACTGCGACGTATATACGTAGGTCAGGAGAAGCCCCCACGTATATACACCAAGCATAAGTACAAGCAAGAAATCATCAGAGTGCAACACAAAGCGTGGTATACACAAATATAAGCCAACATAAAGGTACAATACAAAGTCATCACTGTATATGATAAACCTTACACATTACATGTATCAGTTATCACAACCAAGTCCAAAGGTAAAATATACAATAGAGATACAAAAAGGCTCACGAGTAGGATGAAAATCCCGTGAGTCAAAAGAGTCAGGCACAAGGAACTGAAGCTGGGATGCCTGCTCGCTAAGGATGGCTCGATCTACGATGGATGACTCCACTCCGACCTAGCCTCGGAATCTGAATGTGCAAATCCAAGGGGTCAAGACATATAATAATAAATGAAATATAGCCAAGTGGCGAAGAGACATGAATAGGGTCAGAACACAAGTATAGAATATAAGAACGGACATAACATAATCGTAAAGCCGGAAAATACAGGTAAAACTGATTACGAGCAAAAGTGATTATATACGCTTAAGTCACTGTCCCATGGGACTAGTACATCGAAGGAATAATCCAAACAAGGAAACCCTCATACATATACCCTTATCTCATGCCACAGGAAAATCAAGCGTATAGAATCAGAGTTGCATAATATACGATAGTCAAAACGGGAATACATCGCAGGTGCAACAATAAATCCAAAACAGGAATAAGTAATAGTAAAGACCGAATCATCACTGGAATCAAGGAAATCATAACAAGTGTTACAACTGGAAACCTAACTGGAAACATGCCTGGAACATCAAGAATCATGACAATATCCATAACAGTATCAATTCTTATTATTATTACTCGTCTGACCCATATATCTCGGTATGTGTCCAGGTGTGCACCCCAACACACATACCTCCATATATAGCTAGGCGAGGGTTGTTAACGGAAGCGGATGGAGGACTAACAGAGCTTCTTATAGTGATAAGTGGTACCCCCCCCCAACACACATACACCGGGGACCAATTTGGTGGTCCAACGGTTCCCACCGCCTGGGACCGGCTAACAGGCTCGATAATAGTTCACATACACCGGGGACCAATTTAATGGTCCAACGGTTCCCACCACCTGGGACCGGCTTGGAGGCTCAATATCCCCCATACACATATACTTCCATCACTATAAGTAAGGTATCATTCCGGTGTCCACCGCTTCCTCCCATACCCAATACAAGTTGTAGCTTATTAAAGACTATCAGTTTACGGGAAAGTGAACATGACAGTATAAGCCCTTCAGATTCAAGAGGTGGCCCCCATGGGTCTCAAGAGGCGGCCCCCACCGTGTGGTGTGGCACTTTGTTCCATGTGGCACTTTGTTCTGAGGGAGTGGATTCTAGAGGTGGCCCCCGTGGATTCAAGAGGTGGCCCCCCACCATGTGTATGGCGTGGCACTTTGTTCCACGTGGCACTTAGTTCCATAAAAGCAAGGCAGGGTTCCCGTAAATAAGATAATCATATAGTCATATGTATCATGCTTGGTTTAAGGGATAGCATGACAAGGTGGTGATGTATAGCAAGCAATAAACCATAACAATGAATAGATAGTTGGCCGGGTCAATCGGGACATAACAATAGAGTCTAACAAGGTTGTGGCATGACAGTGGGTCAAGTGGTTACATATAAGGTGTTGTGTGATATACATGTGTTAAAAGGAAATAAATAACTGACAAGGCTACAATAAAGTAAGGCAAGTGGAAACATAGAACAACTTAGGGTTCAACGACCTCGAAGGGTCTGCCACGCATGCTATAAATTAAGGAGATAATAATATCACAGCAAGGTAAAATTACAGGAATAAAACATGTAATTGCAATGGTCATACATAGGCATGATAAGGTGAGGTGACTGTGGTGATATACTACGAGTTATAGGTTATTTAACATGTCATGGAATGAATATACGCAATAGCAAGTCATGAGGTAATAGGAGATACATCCATTCAGTTATATGTCCTATAGTGCTAGTATTGAAGTATGAACAAGTAGGAAATAATACACATGTAACAAGTATAGGTACCAAATTTAGAACAGAAATTAACTATGACACACAGCCAGAATTAGTCGACTAGGGGTAAGGGTTAGTCGACTAATAGGGAGCACTAGTCGACTAACAGATATTCCAGTCGACTAGGTCAGTGATACAGAAAGTTGGGTTTTCTGGTCCAGGATGGATTAGTCGACTAGGTGGATTCAGGAGTCGACTAACATGGGTTTCCAGAGAGTTTACTAGTCGACCAGTATGTTGGGAAAGTCGACTAATACTGCGTTTTCCAGAAAAAACTAAGTTTCAGCTAAGTGTTCTAGTCGACTAGGTCTTAGGGTAAGTCGACTAAGAGTGGGGAAAAATAGTGCGCAGGACAGAAATCCTGGAAGTGTGTTTGATGTCTAAATTCATGGTTTTGGGTGACCTTTGTGTACGAGAAGTGTAGTTACAAGTGCTCAAAGACTAACACAAGTCTTGGTGAGCAATATGCTTACATGAGAAGGTTAGATTTGAGTATGATGACCTAAAAATAGGATTTTTTTGTGTGCAAGTGTACAAGGATCTCTACCCTAATCATATGGAGTGTTAACTAGGTCTTGGTGAGTAAGGTACTCACTTGGATGGGTTGGGTTTGGAGCTTGATTCAAGAAGAAGATGGTGGCTTCAATCCATGGGTTGTGGAAGCTTGATTTGAAGATGTTGAAGCTTGGTGTTGCCTTGAGGTTGATGGTTGGAGATGAAGCTCTTGTGATGAAGCCCTAGTGAAGCCTTGAAGTCTTGAGATGGATCCTTGAAGCTAGGGTTTTGGGGTTGAGGAAGAGGGAATTTTGGGGGATTTTCTCTTGTGAAGAAATGAGAAAGAATAATGGGGAAGTTTGCAAAAGAATGGGATTTATAGGTTGGGGATTTTGTAAAGGAGATGGCAATTGTGAAGAAAGGAGGGGTTTTGGTGTAAAAGGGAAAGCATGAGGTGTCACCCTCCATGCCACTTGGCCGGCCATGGGGAGGAGAGAGTTAGTGGGGTTAGGTGAGAATGTGAGTGGGAAATGAGGTGGCAATCTAGGTGGAAATAAGGAATTTGCAAATATTGAAAAAAATGCCCGAAATTCAAGTATCTCGGAATGATCTGAAAATTTTACCAAAAATCAAGAATAATATAAAAAGACCAATAGTGAAATCCGTTCGAAGAATTACTGTATAGTTTTAAAGTTAAAAATCCCGGAATCAGTGATTTACCGACTCCGAAAGAATTTCCATAAAATCATAAAATCCTCAGAAAAAGAATATAAGTAGAAAATGTGAATCTGAGAAATAATGTCTAAAGGACTTTCTTGAAATTCCTATCTGATTGGAAATTAAAAATACTGGAATCAGCCTCCTACCGACTCCAGCGGAAAATCCATAAATTCGTAAAATCTCCAGAAAAAGTGTATAAGTAAAAAATAAGATTCTAAGCAATAAAGTCTAAAGGACTATCATGAAATTTTAAATAGTTTGAGAATTAAAAATCCGGGAATCGGTCAGCGACACTGGCCGACACCGGTTTTGAAGAAATTCAATTTAATCCGAGAAAAGTCCAGAAAATCACAGAAAATCTAATATATTGGAAAATACTATTTGGAACTGAAATTGGTCAAATCAGCATACCGGAAAGACTAAATTGAATAATATACTAGGATCGGGTCTTCGGTTCAGATCAGGCCTGACTCCGAATCCGGGGATCCAGATCCAAAGCAAATAATCGTACAAATAATTCATAATACAAAATAAATACCGGGAGTAAATCAAAAAAATACGATCGGAAATCTGAACACGTAACTAAGTACGTATTCCAGGAACGGGGTATTACAATCTACCCACCTTACAAAAAATTGCGTCCTCGCAATTTCGTTGAGGGGTAAATTGGATACAAGGAGGACGAAGGCACGAATAAAGGCATCATAAAACCAAAACAGGGAGGAAGATAATTACAAGAAGGTCCGGAATTAACAATGATAGAATGACAATGGAAATAATATTAAGAAAGATAACCAACTCAAATACAAGATCTGGGGTAGTGGTTACCATGAAATCCTAAGGCTCCTGATCTGGATACTGATCCTCCCACTCTGCTGCAACACCTGAAGTCTCTGCTGTCATGGCATGAACTTGGCCTCTGCCCTGATCTGCTCTGGCTCTCATCCCCCTCTGCTGATGGTCATACCGTTGGGTGGAAATGGAGCTCTCCGGTCAACGGGCCCTGGGTACCTCTTCAATGGCGGCGCTGGAAGTGCTGGGACTGGGCGTGCTGGAGCTGGAAGAGCTGGTCTGACTGGGGCCACATTCCCTACTCTTCTGAATGGGCAATCCCTTAGCATATGCCTCCCTGATCCACACTCTAAACATAATCTTTTGGCCACTCGACAATCACTCTTATAATGTCCGGGTCTGTGGCAGTAATTGCATACAATCGGAGAAGGAGGAGTCTGGAATGGCCTCTTCATCATCGGGCCCTGGGTTGCCCTATCAGCATCCTCCTCATCCATCCACTCAAGAGGTCTCTTCCTGGCCTGGCTCTTCATCTGATTCTCCTTCTTCTTCTCAAACCCACGCTCCACTTCTCGAGCGGTGGTGAGAACCTCTGCATATGTCTTCAGGTGATGGGGCATTAGGAACATCTGAATGTCCACCTGCAAGCCCTGCTGAAATCTGCTCGCCCGCCTCTCCTCATCCGTTACCATATAAGGGGCAAAGCGGCTCAATCTGAGAAACTCCGCGGCATACTCATCCACGGACTTACTCCCCTGCCGGAGTCTGAGGAATTGTCCTTCCATGTCCTTCTGAGCTGTGACAGGGAAGAATCTACTGTAGAAACTCTTGGAGAAGGTGTCCCAAGTGACAGGCTTCTCCAATCCGGCCTCCTCTGCTAGCCACCAAGTCCTGGCTATATCCTTCAATTGGATCTTGGCAACCTCCACTTGGTTTTCCTCTGGGACACGGGCTGCCTTCAACAAGTCCGATGTGTCTGTCAGCCACTGCTCAGCATCCAAGGGTTTCTCTCCACCCGTGAATGTAGCTGGCTGCAGCCTCCTGAAGTCTGATATGTTCCCCGGCCTCTGTCCCTTGGGTGCTGCTATCTCTTGCCGGAGAAGTTCGGTCTGCTGCTGTTGGTTCTCCATCTGCTGTTGCTGGTTTTCCATCATGGTCTGAATAATCCTCAGTAGATCCACATTCTCTCCCGCTGTTCCATTCGAAGCTGATCCAGAGTTGCTGCGACCCGGTCTCCTCTCCATCGAAACTAGGAATGGATAGACTGGAAGGAGCTGGAAAAGGAAATGGAAGGATCTCAGGATATGAAGGATAGAATCAAGAAGGACCAAATGTAGAATCAAGAAGGACTAGATGACTTTGTACATTGATGTTGGCATCCGCAAATTACTAGAATTTGCTACTTGTTGTACTATGGAGGTAAGAGCCTAAGCTGAACCTAGGCTCTGATACCAACCTGTAACGCCCCGATTCCACAGATACGGGGACGTCACTGCGACGTATATACGTAGGTCAGGAGAAGCCCCCACGTATATACACCAAGCATAAGTACAAGCAAGAAATCATCAGAGTGCAACACAAAGCGTGGTATACACAAATATAAGCCAACATAAAGGTACAATACAAAGTCATCACTGTATATGATAAACCTTACACATTACATGTATCAGTTATCACAACCAAGTCCAAAGGTAAAATATACAATAGAGATACAAAAAGGCTCACGAGTAGGATGAAAATCCCGTGAGTCAAAAGAGTCAGGCACAAGGAACTGAAGCTGGGATGCCTGCTCGCTAAGGATGGCTCGATCTACGATGGATGACTCCACTCCGACCTAGCCTCGGAATCTGAATGTGCAAATCCAAGGGGTCAAGACATATAATAATAAATGAAATATAGCCAAGTGGCGAAGAGACATGAATAGGGTCAGAACACAAGTATAGAATATAAGAACGGACATAACATAATCGTAAAGCCGGAAAATACAGGTAAAACTGATTACGAGCAAAAGTGATTATATACGCTTAAGTCACTGTCCCATGGGACTAGTACATCGAAGGAATAATCCAAACAAGCCCTCATACATATACCCTTATCTCATGCCACAGGAAAATCAAGCGTATAGAATCAGAGTTGCATAATATACGATAGTCAAAACGGGAATACATCGCAGGTGCAACAATAAATCCAAAACAGGAATAAGTAATAGTAAAGACCGGAATCATCACTGGAATCAAGGAAATCATAACAAGTGTTACAACTGGAAACCTAACTGGAAACATGCCTGGAACATCAAGAATCATGACAATATCCATAACAGTATCAATTCTTATTATTATTACTCGTCTGACCCATATATCTCGGTATGTGTCCAGGTGTGCACCCCAACACACATACCTCCATATATAGCTAGGCGAGGGTTGTTAACGGAAGCGGATGGAGGACTAACAGAGCTTCTTATAGTGATAAGTGGTACCCCCCCCAACACACATACACCGGGGACCAATTTGGTGGTCCAACGGTTCCCACCGCCTGGGACCGGCTAACAGGCTCGATAATAGTTCACATACACCGGGGACCAATTTAATGGTCCAACGGTTCCCACCACCTGGGACCGGCTTGGAGGCTCAATATCCCCCATACACATATACTTCCATCACTATAAGTAAGGTATCATTCCGGTGTCCACCGCTTCCTCCCATACCCAATACAAGTTGTAGCTTATTAAAGACTATCAGTTTACGGGAAAGTGAACATGACAGTATAAGCCCTTCAGATTCAAGAGGTGGCCCCCATGGGTCTCAAGAGGCGGCCCCCACCGTGTGGTGTGGCACTTTGTTCCATGTGGCACTTTGTTCTGAGGGAGTGGATTCTAGAGGTGGCCCCCGTGGATTCAAGAGGTGGCCCCCCACCATGTGTATGGCGTGGCACTTTGTTCCACGTGGCACTTAGTTCCATAAAAGCAAGGCAGGGTTCCCGTAAATAAGATAATCATATAGTCATATGTATCATGCTTGGTTTAAGGGATAGCATGACAAGGTGGTGATGTATAGCAAGCAATAAACCATAACAATGAATAGATAGTTGGCCGGGTCAATCGGGACATAACAATAGAGTCTAACAAGGTTGTGGCATGACAGTGGGTCAAGTGGTTACATATAAGGTGTTGTGTGATATACATGTGTTAAAAGGAAATAAATAACTGACAAGGCTACAATAAAGTAAGGCAAGTGGAAACATAGAACAACTTAGGGTTCAACGACCTCGAAGGGTCTGCCACGCATGCTATAAATTAAGGAGATAATAATATCACAGCAAGGTAAAATTACAGGAATAAAACATGTAATTGCAATGGTCATACATAGGCATGATAAGGTGAGGTGACTGTGGTGATATACTACGAGTTATAGGTTATTTAACATGTCATGGAATGAATATACGCAATAGCAAGTCATGAGGTAATAGGAGATACATCCATTCAGTTATATGTCCTATAGTGCTAGTATTGAAGTATGAACAAGTAGGAAATAATACACATGTAACAAGTATAGGTACCAAATTTAGAACAGAAATTAACTATGACACACAGCCAGAATTAGTCGACTAGGGGTAAGGGTTAGTCGACTAATAGGGAGCACTAGTCGACTAACAGATATTCCAGTCGACTAGGTCAGTGATACAGAAAGTTGGGTTTTCTGGTCCAGGATGGATTAGTCGACTAGGTGGATTCAGGAGTCGACTAACATGGGTTTCCAGAGAGTTTACTAGTCGACCAGTATGTTGGGAAAGTCGACTAATACTGCGTTTTCCAGAAAAAACTAAGTTTCAGCTAAGTGTTCTAGTCGACTAGGTCTTAGGGTAAGTCGACTAAGAGTGGGGAAAAATAGTGCGCAGGACAGAAATCCTGGAAGTGTGTTTGATGTCTAAATTCATGGTTTTGGGTGACCTTTGTGTACGAGAAGTGTAGTTACAAGTGCTCAAAGACTAACACAAGTCTTGGTGAGCAATATGCTTACATGAGAAGGTTAGATTTGAGTATGATGACCTAAAAATAGGATTTTTTGTGTGCAAGTGTACAAGGATCTCTACCCTAATCATATGGAGTGTTAACTAGGTCTTGGTGAGTAAGGTACTCACTTGGATGGGTTGGGTTTGGAGCTTGATTCAAGAAGAAGATGGTGGCTTCAATCCATGGGTTGTGGAAGCTTGATTTGAAGATGTTGAAGCTTGGTGTTGCCTTGAGGTTGATGGTTCGAGATGAAGCTCTTGTGATGAAGCCCTAGTGAAGCCTTGAAGTCTTGAGATGGATCCTTGAAGCTAGGGTTTTGGGGTTGAGGAAGAGGGAATTTTGGGGGATTTTCTCTTGTGAAGAAATGAGAAAGAATAATGGGGAAGTTTGCAAAAGAATGGGATTTATAGGTTGGGGATTTTGTAAAGGAGATGGCAATTGTGAAGAAAGGAGGGGTTTTGGTGTAAAAGGGAAAGCATGAGGTGTCACCCTCCATGCCACTTGGCCGGCCATGGGGAGGAGAGAGTTAGTGGGGTTAGGTGAGAATGTGAGTGGGAAATGAGGTGGCAATCTAGGTGGAAATAAGGAATTTGCAAATATTGAAAAAAATGCCCGAAATTCAAGTATCTCGGAATGATCTGAAAATTTTATCAAAAATCAAGAATAATATAAAAAGACCAATAGTGAAATCCGTTCGAAGAATTACTGTATAGTTTTAAAGTTAAAAATCCCGGAATCAGTGATTTACCGACTCCGAAAGAATTTCCATAAAATCATAAAATCCTCAGAAAAAGAATATAAGTAGAAAATGTGAATCTGAGAAATAATGTCTAAAGGACTTTCTTGAAATTCCTATCTGATTGGAAATTAAAAATACTGGAATCAGCCTCCTACCGACTCCAGCGGAAAATCCATAAATTCGTAAAATCTCCAGAAAAAGTGTATAAGTAAAAAATAAGATTCTAAGCAATAAAGTCTAAAGGACTATCATGAAATTTTAAACAGTTTGAGAATTAAAAATCCGGGAATCGGTCAGCGACACTGGCCGACACCGGTTTTGAAGAAATTCAATTTAATCCGAGAAAAGTCCAGAAAATCACAGAAAATCTAATATATTGGAAAATAATATTTGGAACTGAAATTGGTCAAATCAGCATACCGGAAAGACTAAATTGAATAATATACTAGGATCGGGTCTTCGGTTCAGATCAGGCCTGACTCCGAATCCGGGGATCCAGATCCAAAGCAAATAATCGTACAAATAATTCATAATACAAAATAAATACCGGGAGTAAATCAAAAAAATACGATCGGAAATCTGAACACGTAACTAAGTACGTATTCCAGGAACGGGGTATTACAAACGCATTATTCGTTATATTAAGGGAACGATTGGAATGGGTCTATGGTATCCGAAAACCGGAGATTTCTTAATGACGAGTTATTCGGATGCCGACTATGCGGGTTGTAGAGTAGATAGAAAGAGTACTAGTGGGACATGTCAATTTCTTGATAATTGTCTTGTTTCATGGTCCTCTAGGAAACAAAATTCCGTAGCTCTCTCAACCGCCGAGGCGGAGTATATTGCCGCGGGGGCTTGTTGTGCACAAGTCCTTTGGATGAAACATACTCTCCTTGATTATGATTTGCATTTTGACCATATAAAAATATTTTGTGATAATACTAGTACTATACATATGACAAAGAATGCAAATCAACATAGTAAGACCAAGCACATTGAGATTAGATATCACTTTCTTAGAGATCATTTTGAGAAAGGAGATATAGATATTGATTATGTTTCTACGGATTTACAACTAGCCGATATTTTCACTAAACCACTTGATTTTGCTAGATTTTCTTTCATTTGTGGTGAACTTAATGTTTGTATTATTGAATAAAAATGTTTTCATCACCCTTTTTGATGTATGACAAAAAGGGGGAGAATGAGTTTTTATGTGATAGAATTATGAGTTCATATGGTTTTGGTTCCATATGAGTTTATATATGTTTTATGTTTTCAGTGTGTTTTCATGAATTCTTGTAAATTGAGTTTAAGTGTTTTGCAAGTGCTTTATATTCTCATGGTTTTTGGTTTCATGATGTTTACTTGCAAATTACATTATTTTTTAATATAGCATAATTTAAGGGGAGCTTTCTCCTCCCCTAAATTATTGTTTATAGCCTATTTGTTTTGTCATCATCAAAAAGGGGGAGATTGTTGGCCCACAAGGTTACACTCTCCATTAGTTTAGAGTTTTGATGATAACAAACCAAATAAGAGCTATATGGTACTAATTAGTTTGTTAAGATAAGTTTCAGGTTTGTACCATATTTGGAGACCATTGCTAAGCTATTACAAGAACTTCTAGGTTCATGAAGCAAAGAAGGCATATTGCACATCAAGGAAGGAACATAGAAGAAGAAGGCTCTAGCAAGGCATAGCATGGCTCAAGACTTGAAGATTGCTTTAGAAGTCTTCAATAGATTTTGTTTCTTTGTTTAGAGTTTTGTTAAAGAACAGTGAATAGGTTTGAAGCTCCATCACACACGTTTTTGCGCACATCTTTTATCTAAGTTTATATCCTATAAAATATACAAAAATATTTTAATACAAAATCCTCTGCTTTCAAATCCATCTTAATGTCTTATAATTATTCCTATTTAAAATATTTTGATAAATATCAAAGTCTCTTTATAATTCCATTTTGAATTTAGATTTTTGACCTGAGCCGGTCGACCGCAGGGTCGACCGTGCCCATGTCAGGTTTTGCCGGTCGACCGCCTGAGTCGACCGAGGTTCTGGCAGATGCACGTATCAGTGTGCACGTTCCACGGTCGACCCGGACGGTCGACCGAGACACGCCTGCCTGAAAGACTCTGCTCTCTGTTTGTTTGGGTCGACCGGTCGGTCGACCGTCAGCCTGCAACAGCTATTTTTTTGAACTAGCGGTCGACCGGGCCGGTCGACCGGGCCGGTCGACCGGACTAGCCGTTTGAACAGTAACGGCTATTTTTCTGAGCTGGTTTTGTTTTGTCCTTTTCTCACTTAAGTGAGTTTAAATGACTTGTTTTGGTTTTAATACCTTCTGATTAGCCTTAAGTATGTATTATCTCTAAACCCTAGCTCTCTCCTATAAATAGGGGTGTTTGGGGAGAGATTAGATTACTAATTATTACAAGAAAAATTCAAAAGTTTAAGGCATTCAAAAGAGCTTGGTTTCTTGATTTTTGTGCTGAAATTCTCTCTCATTTTCTGAAGTGTTTTCAAGAATTCTCTGATTTCATTTTCTTTTCTCTTTGCACACAAGAGCTTCATTCCTACTCATTATTCTCTAAGGACCTTTGTAAGGGAAGAGAATTTTGAAAGAGAAAGTTTGTGGTCTTTTGACTATCAAAATAGAACTTGTACTTGAGATTGTGGAGTTGGGTACTCCGGTGTATTTGTGACATCTTTGTGATAGTGGAAGTGGTTGGAATCCTTCTGGGGAAGGCGGGGAAGTAGAGCTGGGTGCTCGAACCTTGATAACAATTCTTTGTGTTTGCGTTTGGTTTACTTTTCCTTGTTCTTGCTCTACTTTCATTGCTATTGTTGCTTGCTTTTGATTGTCATTGCTATATTCACTTGTTGTCATTCATCTTGTCAATCATTGTCCCATACAACAAGGTTGCATTGCGCACCTCTAACTCATTTCACGAGGAATCAGGAGGAAGGAGTTCAGAACCCTTCACGGGGCATTCGGCTCTTAGTCTTGTTTTGGGCGATTGTTGCATCATATTTTTAAATTGTGCATTGAATAGCATTATCACCTATTCACCCCCCTCTAGGTGATTTTCATCTATTTCAGTACAATCATTTGAACTTGCCCAAACTCCAATTTTTGAAAATGACATTGATAATTTGGCAAGTTATTCATTTCCTGAAATAGAACTTAAGAATGATCCTGACCCTCAACTTGGTTATTCAATTCTACTTCCTAATCCAATAATGACTCCGGTGTCTTCACCTGATTTCAATACTTTTCCCGAGTCAACATTGGATCCGGTGCCAATTCATAATGAAATTGAATCACCCATCATTGATGATCATCCTATTGAACTTGGCCAATTTCATACTTTTGAAAGTCCCATGGATAAATTGGCAAATTCTCATTTTTTTGATATTAAACTCAATGAGAAATGTGACCTAGATTCTCAAATCTGTGATCAAGTTCAAATTCTCGATTCAATATTGACTCCTGTTTTGTTACCCGATTTGAGT
This sequence comes from Agave tequilana, assembly GCA_038442645.1. Lineage (NCBI taxonomy): Eukaryota > Viridiplantae > Streptophyta > Magnoliopsida > Asparagales > Asparagaceae > Agave > Agave tequilana. Next base: position 83,771 of record JAVJIF010006304.1, on the reverse strand, counting down.
AATATTTTAGAGACAGTTTTGATTCCCACGCCAGTCATTCTTGCACTTGAATCACCAATATTCAGTCACATTCCATTGTGGGAAAATAAATGTGGACTAGAGTTTCAACTTCTTGACTTGGACCCACTTCCTGAACCAATCTCGACTCCTGAACCTTTACTTGACTTAAGTCACCTTCCTGAGTCGGTATTAGTTCCTGTACTTCCTGAGTTCAAGTCAATCATTCTATCTTTTCACACTCCATTTTCGGACAAGGCGGTTGACAAAATTGACTCCGAATATTATTATGAAATTTGGAAATTAGATGGGGTGGAATTTTTAAAAAATGTTCATACACACATCATGTTAGTGAGTTATCCAAGAGAGATTTCTGGTGGGTTCCTCCGAACTCCACAAAAATTCGATTGGGCCGCATTTCGTGGACCAATCAGACCACCACCGGAACCACCACCTTGAGATAATATTTTCCTTCCCTTTCTTCCTTTTCATGCATACATGCATTCATTCATACATTGAGGACAATGCATGAGATAAGTGTGGGGGAAGGATTTACTAACATACTAACATAGTTAGATACTAACTAACAAAAATAAAAAAAAACTTTTTGAAAAAAAAGGATAATATTTTGACTTATCTTTTGAAAGAAATCTAAGTTAGTCTTAAGAATTAGGAAAATCATGATTAGGATTTCTAAAAACTTGGTCAAAATAAATAAATTGTTGAATTTTTAGGTATAGGAGAAAAAATTAAATAAGTAATTAGTCTTCATTTTTACCTTAATGAAATGTTCATACCTAATACATTTACATATCTAGGATTCTAAGACAAAGACTCTTGTGCCTTTAAAAAAAAAATTAATTAAAATATATATATATATATAATTTAAAATTTTTTTTTTACTGATTAAGCTGGATACATGTGCCTCAAGAAGTATAAGTATTCACGCCTAAAGGTGATTGTATAAATAAAAACCTTAGTTTTGTGGCCTAGTTCACTCGAATCCTTAAGTCCGTGGGGTGTTTTCTCACCCGGTGCCCTAAAACCGACCGGTTTGGGAGCCACAGACTTTAAGTTCGCTACATGGGTGGATTAGAAAGCCTAAGGAAACTAAGAAAAATTACTTATATATGTACTAACACATCTAATAGTCAATTAGTTAGGTATGAGGGCCTCAAGAAGCCTTGATACTTACACGAAAGAAAATTAGATGAGTTATACATATTAAAAAAAAAGAGAAAATAATAATAAAGAGGCATGAGAGTCAAAGTGAAGGAATTCCTAATAAAGATTCACAAGGATGCATATGACTTTTGGTAGCAAAAAAGACTATACAAAAATTCAATTTTGATCCTTACCTAAAATGGATAACAATTTACTTTATAAAGACTAAGTTTAAGAATGAATAAAAATGATAATCCTAAAAACTTATAGATTACTAGTCTCTTCAAACATATTTCAAATATTTTCCTTTTTATGGATTTTGTGGGTGTAATCCGCTGAAAACCCTCACGAGACAACACTCGTCCTCTAGGGTAGCCTAGAGGTTTAACGGCTTGTTGCACGTGCTAAGTGCAACCGTGATGCCTACGAAAGTGAGTTAGGATAGATTAATTTTTCTTTTCTTTTCCTCTTTCTTTTTGATTTTTACTCGAGGACGAGCAAAAGATAAGTGTGGGGGTGTGATAGGTAGTAAAAAGTGCATATTTATTACTACATTTACTATCATATTTCCATATTTATTCCTATAATTATGCACTATTACTAATGTTTTATTATTTAATGTGTGCAGGCCTTGAGTAATTATTTAAATAAAGAATAAAGCCTAAATAAAGCCCAGAAGCCCCAAAAAGCCCATGTGCAAGCCCAAGTGCAAAAGTTGCAATTACCAAGTGCAAAAGTTGCAATTACCATGTGCAAAATTTGCAATTACTAAAAGAAGAGAAAAGGGATAAACTTCTACTCAATCCTAATTACTTGCAGGACAAGAATAAAAATAAAAGGAGGAGAGTGGAAAGATAAAGTTCGTTTTAAAGAGATTTGGATTTAGGGTAACTTGCTTCCCAAGTTATCCCGAATTTTCAAAATAAAGAGTCGGTACGCCAGAACTAAAAAGATATACCCAGATGGACGGACCAGAGGAGGCCACGCGAGAAAACGCGTGGCCAGATGCCCCAGAATGGCCGCGGAAACGCGGCATAGCCGCGTTTTCGCGGCAATACAGATGACGCTGGGTACCAGTTTTCGTGAAGGAGTTGTACCGGGACTCTACTGCTTCAATCTCCTATAAATACCCCTGCAGAGCAACAGAGAAGGTCGTGAAGTCGAGTGCAGAAACAAACTTAGGGTTTTTCTTAGGCTAATTTGTAGATTGTAACGTAGGTTTTTTTTTAGTTTTCTTTTATGTATTTTTTACTTTACTTTATGCAACTGAGAGGAGAGGATACTTTCATGGAGGAAGGAGATCATACTTGTACTGAGGTGACATTGGTGTAAGTAAATCTTTTCTTCCATTGTTAATTGAATCAAATCGAAGTTTCTTTTTTCTATTCTTATTTTGTTTTTGTTTTCCTCTTTTGTGTTTGTGGATCCATATAAAACCAAGAGCTTCGAAGTTGCCTTCTCCTTGCAAGTGCCGTTGATGGTTTATGGTGATGAATATCTATTTCTATGGTAGTATAGCTCGCCTTTTATTCGTAGTATAGATCGGGAATGGGGAAGATCTCATATTCCATGCTTCGCCTTCAAAGAAAGGTACATCGTTGACCCGGTTCAAAGGTAAGCAGACGCCAAGAGGTAAGTATGTTTTTAGTTTTTAGTTGTCTTTCTTTTAATTTTAGTGTAAATCACCAACACCACAATATTTCCAATCTCTTTCACACTTCTTCAATTTCATTGTAAATATCACTTCTAGTTTCTCCATCTTCTTAATCTACCACTTTCTTTCTAACCTGACTTTAACAACTATTAATTGTAGCATAAAAGAGAACTTACTAAACAAGCTTCCATCGCTAGTCCCTCCCTGTGAATCACGACCCGTATAGCCACTTGCTATAGCGGTAGAATTGAGTACCTTGCACATCCTATTCTTAGATCTAAAATTTTGTATTCTTGTGTGCAGGTAAAATCTCAATCAAGGTGATTTTGTTGATATCCCTCTTAGTGAAGAGGTGATTATTGGAGTGGTGGCTTTGTGTCTTATCCCTCAAGTGTGAGGTGATTGTTGTTTGGCTTTGTGCCTATCCCTCAATTGTGAGGTTGATATAGTGCTGGCTTTGTGCCTTGCCACTAGTAAGAGGTTGTATTTATTGAGAGAGGAGTTGTGTACTCTCAAGTTGTATTTGCCCAAATCCTCAGTGGAGGTTCCCTGTGTGGGAAGTCATGTGTTGACGCTATAGTGAAAATCCTTCTGTATGAAGGCGGGAACGTAGAGCTGGGTGCTCGAACCTTAAAACATATCTTGCTGTTTGCGTTTGATCCACTATCTCTAACTCTCTCTCTTATATTGTGCCTTGCATTGATTCATATTGTTTGTTTCATATATATGCTTGGATTTGTTTGTGTGCCATACTTGTGTTAAACCAAGAGAGCTTCATATAGCACCTCAACTCTTATTCAGAGAAATCAAGAGGAGTTAGTTCAGAGCCCTTCACCGGGAATTCGGCCACACTTTTTGGTTACACTAAGTGTGTTGCAATTAGTTTTTAAATTCCGCATTATTTGTCATTAGATTAGCCGTACACCTATTCACCCCCCTCTAGGTGTACTTTCAGTTTTTTAAACTCATTTGAAGAGGCCAGAGAAAGTTGGAGTTCAGTAGTTACCATTAGCAGTTGGAGTCGCGCAGGTTATAGGTGGTCAACCGATGTGCACAAGGTGCAAAAAGGAGAACAAAAGGACCGGGTGGTCGATTGTATGATCAACTGACCCATAAGTTAAAATTTTGTAGCAGATGTCAATCGACTAGCCGGTTGATCGATTGAGATTTAATAGAACATGGTTGTTGGAGTTTGGCCTAGGGGTCGACCAGACAGTTGACCGCTATAAGGAGCCGATCGATCACTCGATTGATGATGCAGTGAACTAACAGTTTTCTTACTCAAATTTGATTTCAATTCATCATTGATTTGAGTAATTTTGGTTTTCTTTCCTTCTTGCTTTCTCTTGTTATATATTGAGGGTTATTGAGCCCTATTTTGTAACATGTATTAGCAATTTGATTAATAAGATCTCTCTCCCTTCTGCCCCGAGGACATACATAATTTGCCGAACATTGTTAAGTCTTTTGTTCCATACTTTAGTTTTATGTTCTTGTTTTTGTGATTATTTTCTGCGAATCTAAACTTTGGTTATTGAACTCTGGGGAACCCAACAAGTTGTATCTATGCTTTCTAGGTTTCGTGGAGAGTTCGTTCAGGTGGAGTAGAGCAGTTTCAGAAATCCAATCTAGGATTTCATTTGGAGGTAATGTTTTCAGTATTTATCTAATTTGGATATATTTTTCATTAGTTTTTGGAATTGTGTTTTGGTTTTCTGAGGGATATGGCTGAAAGCAGTCAACCTACGGACCGCGAACGTTCACTAAGCGAAGATCGATGTGGTGAAGTTGATGGCATGGACAACTTTGACATATGGAGATACGAGGTGATGGATGCGCTGACTTCATCAAACTTGAAAGATGCTCTTCGGCTTGAAAAGAAACCAAATGAGATATTGAAGAAGGATCGGGACAAAATAAACCGAACTGTTGGCCCAAAGGCCTTCCACCCTAGTTTTGATGATGATTAACTCATGTAGTTATGTTTACTAATAATCTTGTGTTGTTTAAGTTTCAGATCATTAACCAAGATATTAGTTGGTGATTAGCTTCAACAAGGAGTTTAGAAGCTTTTCATGATGATTCCGGTGCCAAAGCTTAAAGATCATACCTTTGCACGCGGTGGATCATGTTTGGGAGCCAAGCCGACTTGAAGATGAAGATCATCAAGAAGACTTAGGTATCCTAGTTTAGATAGTGTGTTTAGATCCATTTGTAAAAGCTTAGTATAGTTGATATGCTCAAGTGCACAATACACACACGTTTCATGATTTGGATTTTGGTTTTCATGAATAATAGATCAAAACAAATTTACTTTATTCTTATGTATATTAAATGTATTCTAGATATACATACATGCTTTAAACTTGCTAGACAAACTTATTTTGACTATCCTATTCATGTTTTGGAAAAATCAAGTTTGACAAAATACAAGTTTTGTTTTTGATAACATTTGCAAGACTCAAAAATGAATTGATATAATTGATATATGTCTTGAAATTTTTATCACTTGTTTGAGTTTCAATATAAAATAATAAAACATATTTTTGGTGATTTTTAAGAAGTATTAAAAGATTTTTATAAATATTTTTCCCAAGTTTTCAAACCCAGTTTTCAGGTCCAGGACTCAACCAGTCGACTAAGTCAGGTTATTAGTCGACTTGGCTGAAGTCCGGTCGACCGGGCCGGTCGACCGGACGTGCACAGATCTGTGCACGTTTGGCAGACTTGGGACGGTCGACCGTACGGGTCGACCGGGCCGAGAGCTCTGCTCTCTGTTTGCTTGGGTCGACCATGCCGGTCGACCGAGATGAGAGCTCTGCTCTCTGTTTGTTTGGGTCGACCGGGCCGGTCGACCGCAGTTGCCCAACGGTCATATTTCTGACCGTTGGCGGTCGACCGGGCCGGTCGACCGTTGCCTGTCAGAGCTGCCAGCTCAGCTCTAACGGCTAGTTTTCTGATGGGCCTATAAAAACCCCATCTCTTTGTGGATTTTGGCCAAGATTTTTAAGAGAAAAAATTCCAGTTTTCTGAAGTGTTTAAAAGAGTTTTAAAAAGAGTTTTTGGGCTTTAAACTTCTCATCCTTATTGTTTTAGGTTTTTGGAAAAATCAAAGAAAAGAATATTTTGGGAGATTTGTCTTGGTTTTCATTCTATATCTTTTGCAAGAATTTTCCCAAGTGTTTTTCTTTGTTGCTTGTTTTTCAAACACCTAGTTTTTCACACTTGAGCTATCACCTATCCTAATCTATTTAGGATCTTGTTTTTGTGGAAAAGAAAAGAGAGAAAAAGAAAAGAGAGATTGAGTTTGTGGTTTTTGGAACCACTTGTTGTAAACACCCTTATTCTTTTTGTATCCCTCTTAGGTAGAGGTGATCGGGTGATTGGTTTGCTCCCTCTAGTGAGAGGTGGAGTTTGATTGTAAACCCTCTTTGGTAGAGGTGTTGGTTGTTGGCTTACCCCTCGGTTGTGAGGTGGTTGTTTGAGAGAGGAGTTCGGTACTCCCTTGGTTGTAAAAATCCTTCTCGGTGAAGGTTCCCTCGGTGGGAGTCCTCGGTGGACGTTGATAGTGGATTGGAAATCCTACACGGTGGTGTAGGCAGGGATGTAGAGCAAGGGTGCTCGAACCTCGAAACATATCGTTGTGTTTGCGTTTGCTCCACTTGTCTCTTTAACTCTCTCTCTATTTTATTTGTGCAAAGCATCATACTTCATTCATATCATATATTGCTTGTATTGCCTTGCATATATTCATATTGCCTATTCATATTATATGCTTGGTTGTTTGTGTGTGCCTCACTTGTACCTAATCAACAAGAGCTTCACATAGCACCTCAACCCATTCAAGGGGAATCAAGAGGAGTTAGTCCAGAGCCCTTCACGGGGAATTCGGCTACACTTGTTGATTGTATTAAGTGTGTTGCAAGAATTGTTTTAAGCTTCCGCATTTAGCACACTTAGTTTGGCATTTAATTCTAGATTAGCACTTACACCTATTCACCCCCCCTCTAGGTGTTTTTCAAACTGTATCAGAGCTAGTGCTCCTGATATTAGGCTTAACATCCTAGGAGTGAGATCCATTTGGTTGCTAATCTATTGTTTGCATTTGCGTGTTTGCACACTCATATAGTTTACCATGGCTTTCATGACCCCACCTATGTTTGACCCTTCCAACATTCATGTTTGGAAGATTAGGATGACTGTTTATTTACAAACCCTAGGTCATAAAGTTTACCTTGCCATTACCAAGGAATCCTTCCTTAGTGATAGCAATCATATAGGGGCCAATGCACAAGCCCTTGAGGCCATTAGAAGCACATTATCTAAAGATTATCTTTTACGTGTTTCTAACATTGATTCCGCCTTTGCAGTGTGGAACAAATTGACAACAACCATTACCTCCGAGCTTCAAGTGCCAAATCAACCGAAGGAATCTAGTGGAGAATCTGATTCACAATGCTTCATGGTCCAAGGGAATGACTCCCTTGAGGTACATTCGGAACCCCACTTAGATAGTGATGATTGTGCTAGTTCTTCAAATGATTATGTTGATCCCCATGCTTTAAATGAAGAACTATCTATTGTGTGTGAAAAATTGCTTGAAAAATATAAGATTTTGCAAAAGAAAAGTCTAGGTCTTGAAAAAGAAAATAAGAATTTGCATTCTAGACTTGATTGTGTTTTGCAAGAGAAGGTTGAGGTCTATAATGAAAGGGATTCATTAAGATCTCAATTAGAACTTGCACTTAAACAAAATGAGTTTTTAAAATCTAAAAATGATTGCCATGCTATTTTGAAGAAAAATGAAAATTTGTCTTCAAAAATTGATTTTGTTTTAAAGGAGAATGTCACTTTGAAAAATAAAATCATTTCTATTTCAAATGAGTTGAATGTTTGTTTAGATAAAAATATTGTTTTGCAACATAAGATTGATGCACATGTTTGCCATGCTAGGGTAGTATCACACACTTCACCTATTGCATGCCACACTTCTTCTTCTAAGATTAACAATGATATATCCATGTTTAAGAAGAAGGTTGATTGTTTGGGCTCCACTATGAGCCAATGTGCCATGAACCACTCACGGTTGGAAACCTTGGTTCGAAAGAAACAAGTTCCAACTTTTATGCATGCACACCCTCCACGGCATACACATGCTCCTCACGGACACCATCATCACACGTATGCTCATGTGTACACATGTACACATTATGGACGTAAGGGCCATTTAGCTAAATTTTGTTATGATAGAATACATGTTTCTAATTTAGCTAATAAGAATTTTGTTTGGGTTAGAGAAGATACTAACCCCCATGGACCCAAAAGAGTATGGGTACCAAGACCACCCCTCCTTTGTTTAATGTAGGTGTGGGCTCTCACATGACGTGAGAGTGATGACACCTTGGAGTGGATGCGTTCCAAGCTTAAAGGAAATCAATTGGATGCATCACTTTCAAGGGAAGTTTGGTGGAGAGGACCACCATGTTTTGGAGTCAAGGGAAGTTGCTTCTTCGATTTTGGTAACAATCCTTTTACTCCCATTTATTATGTTTACATGCTTTCCATGTTTATCTTTCATAGCATGTTTTTGATGTCTATGGATTAGTATGTTCATTCCATGTTTATTAGATCCTTGACATACATGTATAGTATTTGAGACACACATGCTTATTTGAATCATACTTAGTGTTCTCACTTTTGTTTAAGCTATAATGTACATCATGAATCTAATACATGTGAATTTGCATAGTAATCATGTTTTAGTTTTTATCATGATGGTTTTTGTATTTGTTTTGATGCTTCATGCTAAGATTACTTGTTTAAGTGTTAGTTTTCATTAAGACTAGTTATATACTTGTGCATATAGTGGGCTACAAATAAATCTATATATGTTTGGGCTTGATTGCTTATTTGAACCATTAGATGTGTTAGTATAGTCTAGTTTTGATGATTCATACATTTCAAACTTGTATTCCATTTTTGGATTTGTTTTATGAGTTTTCACTTCATGTATATGTGTATTATTGCCAAACTATAAGATATACATGTATACCCCTTGAGTCATTTGCCTTTCATGCAAATATATATATGGACTCAATTGTGTTTAGGGATATGTATGTATACTTATTGTATTGACAATTCATACATATACCTTGAAATGAATATTGCTTTAATAAAAAATTTAGTTATTCATGTTCCATGTTTTTGTGATTATATTTAACTTCATGTATATGTCTATCTTGTCCAAACTATTAGATATACATGTTTATCCTTTGTGAGCCACGTGCCTTAATGCATATGTTTTGTGGACTCGTTTGAATTTTGGATATGTATGTATACTTTAGTTTGTATAAGACATACATATGCCTTGAAGATTAAATAAGTTTTGATGATTTTCGTGTTATCATGTTTAAGGAATAATTGAGCTTAATTGGAAATTTCATAATGTCATGTCACACATTTCTTGTACACTCATCATCTTTTAAAAATATTTCTCATGAGTATATTTTTCATGAGCATGTATGGACTTTATTGAATATTGAGTGTTTTCAAGTACTATGTGATTTACATGTGTTTTATGAAAATTATTTTGTTTTATTCCTTACTTGAAGGATTTCGTACTAGTTAACAAAACTTTCCATTTTAACTAGTTCGTATTCTTCACTTTGGTAGAGTATTTCAAACAAAGCTTATTTTTCAAATCTATTTTTGAAAACCCCTACCCTTCAATGGGAGGAGGGATGGGAGATCATGTTCATGTATGCTTTAAAATGAAAATCATTTAAATCTTGAACCTTGATTGGGAGGTATAGTAATATGATGTATACACTTGAACTTATTATTATGTCAATTGGTATCATTGAACTCTTTCAATTGATATCATTTTGATCTTCTTGTATACTCATATATGTTTTGTATGTATGTATGCTTTCAATTCCAAGAATATCAATTTCATTGGTATCTATTTTCCATACATATATATGTTTGTGTTTATGCTAGTGCTTGAGTTTCAATTTTGTTTAAATTGATCACTTTTAAATTGGTATCAAGACTATGCATTATTTTAGTTTGTATTTCATAAAGGGGGAGAAAATTTGATTTTGTCTTTCAATTGGTATTTGTACTCCCATACTTTATGATTGAAAATTCAAATTTGGTATCATATGTTTAAAATGAACAATTCTTACAATTGGTATCAATGTTTCTATGTAAAATCTTTTCAATTGGTAAAACATTTACAATTGGTATCAAAATTTGTGTTTAGACATTCAAAATTTATTATGTCTAATTTAAATAGGTATCTAAAAATTGTTTATTTTTCAATTGGTATCTAAAATTTTTTTTAAAGAAAATACAAAAGTTTTGATTTATATTTCTTATATGCAAGGAGAGCTTAACATCTCTCCCACATATAGATTCATGTTGAGTGTATTATGTATTGAAGAGCTTAATATCTCTTCTTTATGTGGTACACGTGTGTAGGGGAGCTTCACATCTCCTCTTATTCATTACATAATGTGTGTTATGTGAATTAGGGCTTAACATCCCTCCTTCATGTAATGCATATGTGTAGGGAAGCTAACTTAGCGTCTTCCTCTTCATGAATGTATATAGCATATAACATTTATTGATCTTTGTTTATTCTCATTTGGTATCAAGATGCTTCATTGACATATTTTTAATTGATATCATGTTTGTAGTCACCCTTATTGACTTTATTTTTTTTTGTTTTAGACAAAAAGGGGAGAATATTGTTTTATTGTTTTGATTGACAAAAGGGGAAGAAAGATTTTTTACCCCTCATTTTATTTATGGTTTTGATTGTTTACCCCTTTGTTGATGATTGACAAAAAGGGGGAGAAAGATTTTGAGTTTGTTTGAGATTTATATATGCATAGTTATGTTTTTGCATATATTAAGTTTAATATAATTTAATGTATGTTTATTGGTATCTAGAGCATCTAGAAAATGTTTATTTGATTAATTGGTATCTAGTGCATCTAGAAAATATTTATTTGATAATTGGTATCTAGAGCATGCTTTGCTTTGAATATTTCATTGGTATCTAGAACCTTTATTGTTTATGCATATTTATGCTTTCATGTTTTAAGAGCCTTCATTGCATATTATTATGTTTATTTGTTTATGCATGAGTTAAGGGGGAGCTTCTTTGAAGCTTAACTTTAATCCATGCATATATAACTCCATGAGTTTTGTCATCATCAAAAAGGGGGAGATTGTTGGCCCAAAGGCCTTCCACCCTAGTTTTGATGATGATTAACTCATGTAGTTATGTTTACTAATAATCTTGTGTTGTTTAAGTTTCAGATCATTAACCAAGATATTAGTTGGTGATTAGCTTCAACAAGGAGTTTAGAAGCTTTTCATGATGATTCCGGTGCCAAAGCTTAAAGATCATACCTTTGCACGCGGTGGATCATGTTTGGGAGCCAAGCCGACTTGAAGATGAAGATCATCAAGAAGACTTAGGTATCCTAGTTTAGATAGTGTGTTTAGATCCATTTGTAAAAGCTTAGTATAGTTGATATGCTCAAGTGCACAATACACACACGTTTCATGATTTGAATTTTAGTTTTCATGAATAATAGATCAAAACAAGTTTACTTTATTCTTAGTTATATTAGATGTATTCTAGATATACATACATGCTTTAAACTTGCTAGACAAACTTATTTTGACTATCCTATTCATGTTTTGGAAAAATCAAGTTTGACAAAATACAAGTTTTGTTTTTGATAACATTTGCAAGACTCAAAAATGAATTGATATAATTGATATATGTCTTGAAATTTTTATCACTTGTTTGAGTTTCAATATAAAATGATAAAACATATTTTTGGTGATTTTTAAGAAGTATTAAAAGATTTTTATAAATATTTTTCCCAAGTTTTCAAACCCAGTTTTCAGGTCCAGGACTCAACCAGTCGACTAAGTCAGGTTATTAGTCGACTTGGCTGAAATCCGGTCGACCGGGCCGGTCGACCGGACGTGCACAGATCTGTGCACGTTTGGCAGACTTGGGACGGTCGACCGTACGGGTCGACCGGGCCGAGAGCTCTGCTCTCTGTTTGCTTGGGTCGACCGAGATGAGAGCTCTGCTCTCTGTTTGTTTGGGTCGACCGGGCCGGTCGACCGCAGTTGCCCAACGGTCATATTTCTGACCGTTGGCGGTCGACCGTTGCCTGTCAGAGCTGCCAGCTCAGCTCTAACGGCTAGTTTTCTGATGGGCCTATAAAAACCCCATCTCTTTGGGGATTTTGGCCAAGATTTTTAAGAGAAAAAATTCCAGTTTTCTGAAGTATTTAAAAGAGTTTTAAAAAGAGTTTTTGGGCTTTAAACTTCTCATCCTTATTGTTTTAGGTTTTTGGAAAAATCAAAGAAAAGAATATTTGGGAGATTTGTCTTGGTTTTCATTCTATATCTTTTGCAAGAATTTTCCCAAGTGTTTTTCTTTGTTGCTTGTTTTCCAAACACCTAGTTTTCTACACTTGAGCTATCACCTATCCTAATCTATTTAGGATCTTGTTTTTGTAGAAAAGAAAAGAGAGAAAAAGAAAAGAGAGATTGAGTTTGTGATTTTTGGAACCACTTGTTGTAAACACCCTTATTCTTTTTGTATCCCTCTTAGGTAGAGGTGATCGGGTGATTGGTTTGCTCCCTCTAGTGAGAGGTGGAGTTTGATTGTAAACCCTCTTCGGTAGAGGTGTTGGTTGTTGGCTTACCCCTCGGTTGTGAGGTGGTTGTTTGAGAGAGGAGTTCGGTACTCCCTTGGTTGTAAAAATCCTTCTCGGTGAAGGTTCCCTCGGTGGGAGTCCTCGGTGGACGTTGATAGTGGATTGGAAATCCTACACGGTGGTGTAGGCGGGGATGTAGAGCAAGGGTGCTCGAACCTCGAAACATATCGTTGTGTTTGCGTTTGCTCCACTTGTCTCTTTAACTCTCTCTCTATTTTATTTGTGCAAAGCATCATACTTCATTCATATCATATATTGCTTGTATTGCCTTGCATATATTCATATTGCCTATTCATATTATATGCTTGGTTGTTTGTGTGTGCCTCACTTGTACCTAATCAACAAGAGCTTCACATAGCACCTCAACCCATTCAAGGGGAATCAAGAGGAGTTAGTCCAGAGCCCTTCACGGGGAATTCGGCTACACTTGTTGATTGTATTAAGTGTGTTGCAAGAATTGTTTTAAGCTTCCGCATTTAGCACACTTAGTTTGGCATTTAGTTCTAGATTAGCACTTACACCTATTCACCCCCCTTCTAGGTGTTTTTCACGAACAACGTGTGGCATCATCAAATCTTTTTTGACAAAGGATCTTAAGTATTAATGTGATGAACAGAACTTCTATAGGGGAAGATGTGGGAAATCATAGAGAGTAATTATTTGACCAAAAGCATTGAAAATCACTTACATCTCAACAGGAGGATTTATCTCTTTCAGTTAAAAAAAAAAATTTCTATCGGCGAGCACATGAACAACTGCACGAAGCTTCTTACATACCTATATAACATTGTTGGCCTAAAGTCCATCACTCTAGTTTTGATGATGATTAACTCATATAGTTATGTACTAATGATCTTGTGTTTAATAAGTTTCAGATATTCAATCAAGATCTTAGTCGATGTTCAGCTCAACAAAAGATTTGAAGTCAAGTTTTGGAGATAGGACATATTGATTCAAGAGCTCGCGCTTTAAGATTGCATCAAGTACTTAAAGATGGAGTTTTCACTCTTTGGATCAAGTTTGGATCAAGTCATGATGAAGAGAAGATTTTCAAGAGAAGACTTGAGTCTATGTTTGTAAATTTAAGATTTTATTTTAGATAAAATGTAAATGATAGTTTAGTTGTAGATTGCTCAAGTTCATATGCACACACACAAAATTTCTATATCATTTTCAAAAGAAATAGCTTTAGTTTTAACCGTTTTGATTTTGAGCTTCAAGTACATATCTTTAGGTTTCATAAATAGAGTTCATCAAAACAAGTTTACATGGTTTATATGTATATTAGATTTCATTCATACACATTGATGGTTCAAATATTTAAAAAAACTTATTTTGATGTTTTAGTTCATGGTTTTAAGATTTGTATTTATCAAAAACTTATTTTGAGCTTATTGTTAAAAACAAGAATATTTCATCTTCTATGTGTATTGAATTCTATCCATACACACTATACTTCAAAAGTGTTTCAATATCTTATTTTTGTATTTGAACAAGTTTCAAAAAAAATTGATTTTTCATTTAGAAAGCTTATTTTTGAAAAATATGATTTTTGGTTTAAACTTTAAATTCTATACCTCAAAAATAGTTCAAATTGTTTGTAATATGACTTAATCTTTGATCAAACATATTTTTATTTCAAGTGCTTAAATGAACTTATTTTTGTGAAATTTATGATTTTATGGGAATTTATAGGTATTTAAAAGACCTCATTTTCACCTATAAATCTGTTTTTGGGTTGCTATTGGCCGACCGACCGGTCGACCAAAGCATGGCTCGGTCGATCGGGCGGTCGACCGACGTGAACGGATACATGCACAAGGCCTTAGTCTATAGGCCGGTCGACCATGCGGTCGACCGACTGGATCAAACCCACTTTAGGGTTTGGTCGGTCGACTGATAGGCTATTTGCCTTTGGGGGCGATCGACCGGCCGGGGTACCGACATCCCCAAGGGTTGACCGTTGGCCGGTAGACCGGGCGGTCGACCGATAGGCCAATCTGGGCCTCATTTGACCCCAACGGCTATATTTTTCAAACTCCTATAAATAAGGGTTTTGAGGCCTCTTTTACATAAGATTTAAGGAGTATTTTAGAGCCAGTTTTTTCCATCTATCTTTGAGGTTTTTCAATAAGTTTTTTGGCTTATATCAAAAGAGTGTTTATTGAGAGACTTTTCTTGAGTTTCAAAAGGAGTTTTCTTGAGTTTTCCACCACAAGATCTATCTTATTTTCTCACACAAGCTTGAGCTTTTCATTGCCATATCTATCCTATAGGATACTTGTTGTGAGAGTATTTGTTGGTGATCAAGTGTAGAGATCACCAAGTGTACACCATTTGTTTTGGAGAAGTTGTAGAGGTTGCGGGCTCGGCGAACTTGTGGGTTCGTGTTGTGAAGAGTTTTTGAGGGAGCTCATTGTAGAGGTGCGGCCTCGGCAAGCTAGTGAGCTTACGTGTGTTGTTCTTACGAGAACAAGTGAGGACTTGTGAGTCCAAGAGTTCTTAATCGAGCTCGTTGTAGGTGTTGCAGCACCGAGTGATCTTGCGGGATCGATTTTTGTGGAAATCGTTCATAGTGTTGAAAGCGAGGACGTAGAGCAAGTTGCTCAAACTTCAAAAAATTCTCCCGTATTTGCGATTACTTATCTCTCTCTTACTCACTTGTGTTTATATATATCTTGCATGCTCGTATTGTTTTATCTTTATATGCTTGGGATTGCTTGTGCTCACATTTATATTCAACCAAGAGAGCTATAGTAGCACCTCAATTCTTAATCTAGAGAAATTTTGAGGAGAAGTCCAGAGCCTTTCACCGGAAATTCGGTTTCACTCTTTGATTATACTTTGTGTGTTGGTATAATAGTTTTAGTTTACATAATTAATTTTAATTTCGCATTGTTTGTCCATTTGATTAGCACATCACCTATTCACCCCCCTCTAGGTGATTACAAACATGGAGGAGGTGATTAAGAACGAGGACAAGGCATTGATCTGTTGACTTCACTACCGGATGATGAGTATGAAATCTTTGTTCTGACCTTGATCAATGGTAAGTGTTCACTTTGTGGCAATGAGGTGTCAGCTACCCTTGTGTATCATGAACTGAGTTAGAAGAACAAGGAGTCCTGTAATAGCACATTGACAGGGGTATTGGCTATGAGAGGAAGGAGTTATACTCGAAAGGGGCAATGGTGATCGTGAATGATCGAAGTCCAGGACATGATTTGATGAAGAATCAATGTGTTTTCTGTAAAGAGGAAGGACATTAGAAAGTTGCTTATCCGAAACTTAAGAAACAAGAAGGAGTTAATTCCAGAAGCAAACGTCGCACAGTTGGTTGGTTCGAATTCTAACTAATCAGTTGTTTCGCTTACTATTACTACTCCTACAGTTTGCTACTCCTACAGAATGCCTCGTCTTCGAGCATTGGTTGCCAAAGTTTCATGCTGCCTATCAAGGATTTAACATGCTGAACTTGTGGTGCCCGTTTCGGACTGAATCAGTACTTTCACTAAGTCATGCGATCAAACTTTAAAAACATATCTAAACGAGCATGGTAACATGTCATAGGTTGTTATTTGCTTGAAGTTACTTGATGTACAAATTCATAAAATTTATCAATGTAACACATATTGTAATGCTTCAAATAATATTGCTCTTTGTAGTATTTCTATGCTAAGCACCCTACTCTAGTACAAAATATATGATTAATGGCGATTAAAATTTGATTTTAAATAAGTATTTACAATCGATGTCTATCCAAGAATCGTAAAAAGTCCCTAGATAAATGACGACGGTTAAAAATTGCCATCATATATCGGCTATAATGTAAGTTATTGACTAAAAACTTACGTTGTCACTGGACTTTTAACATCAGTTCTCTATAAGAACCGACGTTAAAACCTTTCTATTTTTAAAGAAAAATAAAGAATCCACGATAACATCATCCATGAATGCTACATGGGCATCGAACTCACCACCGAAAATGTCATCCACGAGTACTACTACGACCACTTCGACCTCGACCTCAAAACCTTCGACATCATCGCTGCCTTATTCGATATGGCCAACATCATCTCCCACCCCTTCGGCGGCTTCGTCTCTGACTTGCTCACTCACCTTTGGAACATGTGGATCCTACAGATGCTGGGCGGTGCTTTCTGCGTCTAGCTAGGCCAAGCAAAGTCCCTCTCGTTGTCCATCTTCGCCATAGTTTGCTTCTCCCCCTGTGCCCAGGCCACCTGTGTGCCGGTGTTTAGTGTCGTCCCCTTCGTCGCTCGGCGGTCCCTCGGGATCATGAATGAAATGACTGGAGTAGGAGGCAACTTCGGCGTCGGTCTCACGTAGCTGCTGTTCTTCACGAGTTCACTGATTGGCATCATTTTATACCATTTATGTTCCTATTTATCTATATTTTTGTTTATAAATAATACTACTTGGGTATATTTAGTTTAATTTGTAGCGAACATATATATAGAGAAAGAAGGGGAAAAAGAGAATCTAGTCACTTTCAGCAGTGAAAGCACACAATTTGTAAAGATTGAAGATTCCCTCCCAAACATATTAGGTTATTTTGATCATAATCTTGGCTACAGTACTCCCACAGAGACCATCTAAGGTGTCTACGAAAAGAAAATATGAAGATCTATAATTTTCATATTGAGAGTGTTTGCTGAATGATCAATTTGGCTGTTTGTATTAAACATTTATAGAATCTGAGCCTGAGTCGAAAGATATCTTATGTAATAACTAATCTTAAAGGTTTGTTTTGTAAAAGTGAAAATATTATAATACCAAAATTCGGTGGCTGTCAATCGCAGGCTAGGTTTTGTTTTTGCTTATTTTTTATAATATTTTATAAAGGATCTTTTTGGTTTTGTTTTAATTTATTTTCCCCTTTCTTTCTTGTTTTCCGCATCTCTCTTTAATATAAAATAATTTTTTTTCTTTAATGATGATGCGGCTCTGATCATATTTCGATTACTAGTGCTTTTGTTTGTTGCCCATGCTGGGGCTCTTCATCATTGAGTCTTGATTTATTTTCTTCCTTTTGATGGAAATATGTAGAATATATGTGAACCTTTGAGTTGAATTACGGCAAGATCCGTTGATAGAATCAATTGGATAATGGTTGGAGTGTATTCTCCTTCCATTGGGGATGAACGTGGTATATTCACATGTTCAATTCCGACTTCGAATGAATGAGATATTCAAGTCTAAAGTTTGCCTAATTCAAAGCAAAATGGGGACTAAAGATAGTTAAAAGCATTTAGTCCCACATTGGCCATGGGATGGAAGTTTGAAGTGTTTAAATAGAGAAAAATGGGAACAAAGGGTGTGCCCTTTGGGTACTTAGAGTTTTTGCGCGCGATTAGGGGGAAACCATGCCCGCTGGCGGCGGCCAGCCGGTGCAGGGCCGGGCTCGCCCGAGCTCGGGGTCGGGTTCCCTACCCGGTACAATTCTTTTTGAACCGGGTCTCGCGCGCGCGCCGCCGCGGGCGGCGGCCGGCGCCGGTGCCGGGCCGGGCTCAGGTTCCCTACCGGGTACGGTTCTTTTTGAACCGGGTCTTACGGGTATGCGGATCATACCCGCTCCGCTATCGGATCAGAACCGCCCAGCGCAACGGCTGTCAGCAAACCGCCGCAAACAGTTTGGTTCGGACACCTTTACCCCTCCCGAAGTACTATAAATAGCGCTCCATTTTCTCAAACTAAGACGCACAACAACACAGAGAAAACAGAAGCAACTGACGTGGGCTTTCTGCAACTCAAGTTCGACTGAAGTAGGCTTTCTACAACTCAAGTTCGAAGTGACTTTCAACAGTAAGTGGGAATTCTGCAAATCGGATTCCGAAGCGACTTCCAAGAGATTCTGAAAAATTCGTTCTGAAAGAGGGCTCAGAAAATTTAACAGATTCTTTAATAGAATTGTTGTCTGAATCTGGGACTTCCAAAGAAGAATATTCTTCTACCTTCCTCCTTTCTCTACAGTGGGTGCTCCTCCAAAGTAAAGACAAATATTCTCCCTGAAATTTGTCTTCGTCCTACTGCTTTGATATTTCTGTGAAGGTACTGGTTAACTACGGTTCGACCGTATGGTGATTTGGCAGTGCTAACCAAATACCGTGAAGAAGTGTTGTACCTTGGGAGACCAGCGTCCAGTTACCTGTTAGCACCACAGCAGGGGACATAATTGTCTTAAGGAGATTCGCTTTAAGCGTACCTCACTCCAAATACTGTATAAGTGAATTAATTTTTCTTTATACAAGAATTATACTGATATTCAGTGTATTGAGACTGACTTATACCAGTCTATTTGGTATTTAATCAAGGAAGGTAATTGAAAGGTGGTTCTTTAATTAAGGAATGTTCTATTGAAAGAAAAACCTCCCACCTGATATTAACCGACCTGGCCAATTAGATCGGTGATATTTCAGTGATATTGATTAGTTGTCAGATTGATCTTAGAATTTAACAATCTTAAGACAATTATTGAAGTTTCTTACTTCTGTTCTGCTTGAACTTGCAGAAAATGTCTCAGACTAATCAAGACAGCTCAAGTAAGGCACCAAACATGCAGATACAAGTTTTGATGCCTATTCCACTTCCTAACCCGAAGCCGGAGAAGTCAGGAAAATTTGATGGCACAGAATTCAAGAGGTGACAACAGAAGATGCTCTTCTACTTGATTACTCTGCATCTGGCCAAATTCCTGCAAGAGGATCCACCAGGACCCAGAACTGACCGGGACTTAGTCCATGCAGTCGATGCATGGACTCAAGGTGACTTCCTTTGTTGAAACTATATTTTGAATGGACTGGATGACTCTCTTTATAATGTCTACAGTCCTATCACAACGACAAAGAAGTTATGGGCCAGTCTTGATAAAAAATACAAGACTGAGGATGCCGGTACCAAGAAGTTCGTTGTAGGACGATTTTTGGAGTACAAGATGGTGGACAACAAGACTTTGATCAGTCAGGTGCAAGAGTTCCAACTTATCTTGCACGAGATAGCGGCCGAAGGTATGATTCTACCTGAAACTTTTCAGGTTGCTACTATTGTGGAGAAACTCTCACATGCGTGGAGAGATTTCAAGAACTACCTGAAGCACAAGCGCAAGGAGCTGAAGTTGGAAGATCTCATTGTAAGGCTTCGAATTGAGGAGGACAACAGAAAGTCCGAGAAAAGGAGCAGTAAGAACTCCTATGAAGCCAAGGCCAATGTGATCAAGACTCAAAGGGGAAAGCGTCTACTTCTAAAGGCTTAAAGCGAAAGAAGACCGCCCAAGGATACAAAGGCAAGATCCAAGAAGGCAAGAATATGCGCTTCAAGGGAACTTGCTACATCTGCAACAAAGAGGGGCATAAGGAGAATGAATGTCGCAGCCGTCTCAAAAAGAACAAGAAGAACCATCTACAGGCAAACCTGACCGACCATGCGTCGCCAAGCCTTTCAGCTGTGGTGTCAGAAGTGAATCTGACGATCAATAATAAGGATTGGTGGGTAGACACTGGGGCTACTCGGCACCTCTGCTCTGAGAAATTATTATTCTCTGAATATCATAAACTAGAGCAAGATGAGCAACTCTTCACGGGAAACTCAGCCGTCTCCAAGGTTGAATGAAAAGGAAAAGTCATCTTGAAGTGGACATCTGGAAAAGAGCTTACTCTGAACGATGTGCTACATGTTCCAGATATCTGTAAGAATCTGATCTCTGGATCAATACTTAGTAAGAAAAGTTTTAGAATGGTTTTTGAATCAGATAAATTTATACTTACTAAGGGTGGGATGTATATGGGAAAGGGTTATCTTGTTGATGGACTTTTTAAAGCCAATGTTGCAGTTGTGGACAAAAAGTCTGTGTATTTGTACCCGAAGCTTATAAATAAAGAAAAATCTTTTATTTATTTGCTTGAGTCTTCATTTTTATGGCATGCTAGATTAGGGTATGTAAATTACAAGTCATTAAAAAACTTGTCTAATCTAAGATATATTTCTAAACTCAACTTGGAAGAAATTCGCAAGTGTGAGATTTGTGTTGAAACCAAGTTAGCGAAAAATTCATTTCACTCAATTGATCGAAATACAGAACCTTTAGGGTTAATTCATAGCGATTGATTGGTCACTAATATTGCACGTTTATTATCATATTCTCCTACTTATTATAGAATGAACTCTGCAGTTTCCTAATTAAATGTTTAATTTATTTGCAGGCCTATTCCTAAAGGAGAGTGAAGAGAAATGAGCCCAAAAGCCCATCAAATTCTGAATTAAATCAGAATTAATTTGAACTCAGTAAATCAGGGCAAATCAGATCGGTTCAGATCGTTTGAAAAACAGTTAGAACAAATCCCTACAAATCGATCGGTTGAAGCCAAGGATCAAAGGCCATTTCGTCAAAATCCCAGACATAAACGAGAAATCCAACTGAAGATAAAGTCAGAACGCGAAACCAGGGAATTCCACCAACAGGGTGTGGCCACCTGGCCACACCCTGGCCGCGGAAACGCGGCCAAAGCCGCGTTTCCGCGGCTTTGTTAGGGAGTTAGGGGGAACGTTTGCTCCCCCTATCTTCTCACACCTCTCCCCTCTGGGTTTTTGCCTATAAAAGGGCAGGATTTTCACTGAAAATGGGACGATCATGCAGAGATAGGAATTGGTCCAGTTTTTCACTCTTTGTAGTATAGGTTTTTATTTTCTTTTTATGTAATTTTAATTTGTATGTAATCTTAGGTTAGATTGAGATTCATGTAAGTAAGAGAGAGAGAGGCTTATGTTGAGAGTGACACCGATGTACCCTCCTCCTTTCTTCCATCGTTTCTGCAAGCAATAAAAGGTAATTTTTTTATGTTCGTCTTTACTTTTTTTTCTTCTTCTTCTTTCTACTTTACCTCTTTTGGTTTTGATGAGCATGCAAGTGAATCCAGAAGCATTAGTATAACAATGTTGTATGAGTGCCAATGATAATTCATGGTGATGTTCTCCTCCTCAAGACTCCGTATCATTTCATGCTTGTTCGTCTTGATGATGTAAAGCGACTGGGGACTGAGCTCGATCCTATGGCTTATGCGTTGAACGCCTCCGAAGCAAGGTAGAACATGCAAGGGTTTTAGGTAAGTCATCAACCAAACTAGGTAAGTATTTCTTTAATCTTCTTTCTTTCCTTTTATTTCTTTAGTTTAAATCACCAACACCCACTTCTTTCATCACTCCTTTTCCATTTCTTTGTAAATAATCATTCTCCATTTTTCTCCACATTCTCCATCTATCGCTTTCTTTCTCACTTAACTTTAACCTAACTCTTTTTCATTTTCATTTCTTAAAATAAAGAAGAAACTTCGTTTTTCTTCACAAAGATTTCAATACAAACCTTGAACGCTTCTATCGCTAACCCTCCTTGTGGATCACGACCCGCATAGCCACTAGCTATTGCGGTAGAATTGAGCACTTGCACATCTCTATTTTGAAGTTCTGAAATTCTGTATTTTTGTGCAGGTTTAGCTCAATCAAATTTTGGCGCCGTTGCCGGGAGGATAACGGTTTTTATTGAATTTTTAGAACTAAAACAAAATTTTCTTCTCTGTTGCAGGTTATATGGCAGGAAAAGTAGGAAAAAAAGATTGCAGTAACATATAAGTGGTCTTGAGCCTCTGTTCCAGAAAACAGAGACCAAGCACCCTCTGGATTGTCATGTTTCCGTGGCTCTGGTCGCGGATCCGCGGCAAAAAGGAGTTCACTACTGACTGGCTTTTTGCAGGGCTGCTTGCTTTGCAAAATTATAGTTTTCTGCAAACTTTATTTCTTATATACCATCATCAGAAGCCTGCTAATAAACCAACAGTAAAACATTTGTTGAAAAAGTTAAAAAAATTGATTAGACGTTTGTATTTTAGGCACGTGTCTTTTCAATTCATTTACTTTACTGTTGAAGAGTGCTGGAGCAAGGTACGTTCGCATTGCATCTAGAATAGGATTCATCTCTTGGTTGATTTACATCGCTATGAGTGAATCTTGTTTACATATTTTGTACACTTGCACAAACTGATCTTAAGGGCACTACCCCATAACAAGATAAGGTGGGGATTTAATCACCCTTCCTTGGCCCAAAAATCAGATTCCAAGCACTCACTAACCCGAGCCTAACTAAAAATGAGTAGACGTTGGCCCTAGGGACATCTCGGACTCAATTAGGAGATTATCTTAAGGAGGAAAGGTGTTGGAATTTGACTCCTGCCAAATCAGTGTCTAGGAAAGGGATTAAGGGCTGAAAGCCCAAAGGTTGGTGGTTATTTAATTAAGGAACGTCTTTGACGGATAACCTCCCACAAATCTTGCCCTGACCTGGCTGATTAGCTTGTGGTCAAAGTCTACATTATACCTCCCGTGGACAGTCTAACCAGTTAGGAGTCGTCTAGGTCATAGGTCTACCCTAACTTAGTTTATAATTTCTTCTTTTTATTTGTTTGCTTATTTATTTGTTTTTTTTTTGTATTTTATTGTGTGATATGGCTTATAATAACAATTTTTTCAATTTTAATAGTAATCCATATTACACACCGACCTCTTTTTCAGATATTACCAACCCGGCATATCATAACTTTAACCAACCTAGTGTGCCGGATTGGTCTTATCCAAATCAATATAACCCATGCCCCCAATCTTATAACTATAATTTTTAAAATAATTTCAACTCTTCACAGAGTCAATGGGGATTCACCTCCCCCGAGTCCAATTTTCAACCAACTTGTCCTCCTTATCCACCTTGTCCACAATATTTTCAAGATTCATACTCAGTTCCACCAGTCCAAAATAGAAAACCATCAATTTTGGAAATGAGTATGCGTGAGTCCAAACAAAAATCACAAAATCTGATGGACTCACAATTTCACCACCAATTCTAAGACAGCACTTCATCTTTTCAACAGAACGATGAACCAATCAACTATGAAAAGATGCTTGAAGCCATGACTCAGGCTCAAAATGCTCGTAATCGTGACATAGATATGATGGTCCAATCTTTACGTTCCCACCGTTTGACCAGTTCTGATGTCACTAACCATTCTATTAGAGCCAAAGAGTCATGTTGTTTTGAAAATCAAGGTTCCATTTCAGAACAATCATTTGAACTTGCCAAAACTCCAAATTTTGAAAATGATATTGACAGTTTGGCAAGTTATTCCTTACCTGAAATTGAACTTGAGAATGATTATGATCATGAACCTCAACTTAGTGATTCAATTCTACTTCCTGATTCAATTATGACTCCGGTGTCTTCACCTGATTTCAACATTTTTCCCGAGTCAACATTGGATCCTGTGCCAATTCATCATGAAATTGAATCACCCATCTTTGATGATCATATTGAACTTGACCAATTTTACACTTTTGAAAGTCCTATTGACAAATTGGCAAGTTCTCATTTTTACGAAATTGAACTCAATGAGAAATGTGACCTAGATTCTCAAATTTGTGATCCAGTTTAAATTCCTGAATCGATATTGACTCTTGTTGTGTTACCCGACTTGAGTAATATTTTAGAGTCAATTTTGATTCCCACACCTATCATTCTTGAACTTGAATCACTAATATTAAATCACATTCCATTGTTGGAAAATGAATGTGGACTTGAGTTTCAACTTCTTGATTTGGACCCACTTCCTGAACCAATCTCGACTCCGAACCTTTACTTAACTTAAGTCACTTTTCTGAGTCGGTATTAGTTCCCATACTTCCTAAGTCCAAGTCAATCATTCTATCTTTTCACACTCCATTTTGGGACAAGGCGGTTGACAAATTTGACTCCGAAATTAATTATGGAATTTGGAAATTAGATGGGGTTAAATTTTTAATTAAAAATCTTTTATAGATACATCATTTTAATGGGTTATATTAGAGAGATTTCTGGTGGATTCCTCCGAACTCCACGAAAAGTTGATTGGGCCGCATTTCGTGGACCAGTCAGACCACCACCGGAACCACCACCTTAAGGTAACATTTTCCTTCCCTTTCTTCTTTTTCATGCATCCATGCATTAATTCATACATTGAGGACAATGCATGAGATAGGTGTGGGGGAGGGTTCTGAAAAGTCACCTAGAGGGGGGGTGAATAGGTGACAATGCTAATCAAGGGCAAATTAAAAAATTAAAGCTACAAAGATCACCAAGCAAGAGTCACAAGATGAATGCAAGCAAGTAAGTATGACAATGAATATGATGAGCAATTATAAGAGCAAGCAAAGTAGAGTAAGAATTGCAAGAATGTAAACCAATCGCAAACACAAAGATATGTTATCGAGGTTCGAGCACCCAGCTCTACTCCCCGCCTTCCCCAGAAGGATTCTAGCTACTTCCACTATCACAAAGATCAATTACAATGGAGTACCCAACTCCTACAATCTCAAGAACAAGTAATTTCCTTGGTAGTCAAAAGACCACAAACTCTCTCTTTCAAATATCTCTTCCCTTACAAAGGTCCTTAGAGAATATTGAGTAGGAATGAAGCTCTTGTGTAAGGTGAAAGAAAAATTAAATCAGAGAGTATCACAAAACCCAATTCAGAAAATGAGTGAGAATGTTAGCACAAAAACCAAGAAACTAGCTCTTTTGAATTTCTCAAACTTTTGAATTTTTCTTTTGAAAATTGTTGTTATCAATCTCTCCCTAAGCACCCCTATTTATAGGAGAGGGCTAGGTTAAGGGATAAAACAAACTTAAGGCTAATAAAGTAATGTTAGGTCCAAACTAAATCTTTAAACGAATTTTTAAACATAAAAGACAAAAATAAACAGCCCTTAAAAATATGCCCGTTACTGTTCAAACGGTCGGATCGGTCGACCGGGCCGGTCGACCGGAAGTATAAAAATTTGACCGTTACAGGATATCGGTCGACCGACCCGGTCGACTGATACAAACTGTGAGCAAAAAAATAATCCGGTCGACCGCCTCGGTCGACCGATAGACATGCACACGGATACGTGCATTCTGCCAGGACTTCGGTCGACTGGTCCGGTCGACCGGACCAGACTGTCATAGGCTCGGTCGACCGACCCGGTCGACCGGCTCAGGTCAAAAAGCCAAATTCAAAAAGAATTAAAAGAGGATTTTGATTTTATCAAAAATACTTTTGAACAGGGATTAGTATAAAACACAAATATATATCTGTAGGCAAAATCTTGTATGCAAAATATTTTTGTATAATTTATAAGAAATTATTTTGGAAAGAGCATGTGCGCAAAAACGTGTGTGATAGAGCTTCAAACCTATCCACTATTCTTTAACATACTATAAACTGAAAAACAAATTACATGAAGACTTCTAGTGCTATCTTCAAGTCTTTGAGCCATCCAATGCCTTGCTAGAGCCTTCTCTTCTTCGATCCTTCCTTAATGTGCAATTTGCCTTCCTTACTTTGTGGAACTTAGAAGTTCTTGCAATAGCTAAGCGAATGGACTCTAAACATGGTACAAAACCTGAAACTTATCTAGATCAAATGATTAGTACCAAATAGCACTAATTTGGTTTGTCATCATCAAAATACAAAACAATTGGAGAGTGTAACCTCTTGGGCCAACAATCTCCCCCTTTTTGATGATGACAAAACAAATAGGCTATTAACAAAAATATAGGGTAGGAGAAAACTCCCCCTCAAATTATGCTATGCATAAAACACAAAAATATGCTCTAGATACCAATAATTGAAATGATGCACCAATTAAAAACAAATATATAAAACACAAAAATTTCTCTTGATACCAAAAATACCAAAAACAACTAAAACACAAGAATTTATTTAAAACACAAAAACTCATAAAAAAAACAAAACTATAAATTCATATGGAAACCAAGACCAAATGAACTTATTTTTGTCCATGTAAACTTATTCTCCCCCTTTTTGTCATACATCAAAAAGGGTTATGAAATACATGTCTATTCAATAATACAAACATTAAGTTCTCCACAAATAAACGAAAATCTAGCAAAATCAAGAGGTTTAGTGAAAATATCGGCTAGTTGTAAATCCGTGAAAACATAATCAATATCTATATCACCTTTCTCAAAATGATCTCTAAGAAAGTGATATCTAATCTCAATGTGCTTGGTCTTACTATGTTGATTTGCATTTTGGTCATGTGTATAGTACTAGTATTATCACAAAATATTTTTATATGATCAAAGTGCAAATCAAAATCAAGGAGAGTATGTTTCATCCAAAGGACTTGTGCACAACAAGCCCCCGCGGCAACATACTCCGCCTCGGCGGTTGAGAGAGCTACGGAATTTTGTTTCCTAGAGGACCATGAAACAAGACAATTACCAAGAAATTGACATGTCCCACTAGTACTCTTTCTATCTACTCTACAACCCGCATAGTCGGCATCCGAATAGCTAGTCATTGAAAAATCTCTAGTTTTCGGATACCAAAGACCCATTTCAAAAGTGCCCTTAATATAACGAATAATGCGTTTTACCGCAATAAGATGAGACTCTTTAGGACACGATTGAAATCTAGCACAAAGACACACACTAAACATGATATCCGGCCTACTTGCCGTCAAATATAAAAGACTTCCTATCATGCTTCTATATAATTTAATATCAACATTTTTACCTTGTTCGTCCTTATCAAGCTTGGTTGTAGTTGCCATTGGAGTGTTGCAAGCCTTTGATCCTTCAAGCCCAAACTTCTTTACTAGCTCCTTTGCGTACTTGGCTTGGTTAATGAAGGTTCCGTCTTGCAATTGCTTGATTTGGAGTCCAAGGAAGAAATTGAGCTCACCCATGGAAGACATTTCAAATTCTAGTTGCATTACCTTTTAAAAATCCTTGCATAAAAGCTCATTAGTGGAACCAAAAATTATGTCATCAACATAAATTTGCACAATTAAAATGTCATTCTCAACATGCTTCGTAAAGAGAGTTGTGTCTACTTTGCCTTTAATAAAATCATTTGAAATGAGAAAACTAGAAAGCCTTTCATACCAAGCTCTTGGAGCTTGTTTCAATCCATACAAAGCTTTATCAAGTTTAAAAACAAAATCGGGATGAACATGATCATAAAACCGGGAGGTTGAGAAACATAAACTTCTTCATTAATAAAACCATTTAAAAATGCACTTTTTACATCCATTTGAAAAAGTTTAAAATTTTTAAAACATGCAAAAGCTAGTGTCATCCGTATGGCTTCAAGCCGTGCTACGGGTGCAAAGGATTCCTCAAAGTCGATTCCCTCAACTTGAGTGTAACCTTGGGCTACTAACCTAGCTTTATTCCTAATGACATTTTCGGACTCATCCAACTTATTCCTAAAGATCCACTTAGTACCAATTATTGGTCTATCGTGGGGCTTAGGAACAAGGTGCCAAACTTGGTTGCGCTCAAATTGATTGAGTTCCTCTTGCATGGCAAGCAACCAATATGGGTCCGTCTCGGCTTCGAGAATGCCTTTGGGTTCAAAATGAGAAATAAAAGCAAAGTTACCACATAGGTCATGGAGTTTGGAGCGCGTTGTGACTCCTTTAGATGCATCACCCAAGATGAGCTCCTTAGGATGATTTGTAGCGTATCTCCAAGCTTTAGGAAGCGGTTGAGTGCTTTCCTCCTTATCCTCTTGAACTTCACCAATAGGATCTAGCTTTTCTTCTTGAGCGGGTGAGTCCTTCAAGGATAGTCTCTCCATGTCTTCACCTAGTGGTTCAATCTCTACAACATTCTCAACAACCACATTAGATTCTTCAAATTTAACATGCATGGATTCTTCAATGGTTTGAGAAGATCTAATGAAAACTCTATATGCTTTGCTAGTAGAGGAATATCCAACAAAGATAGCCTCATAAGCCTTAGCATCAAATTTACCCAAATTATCCTTAGTATTTAAAACAAAACACTTGCATCCAAAAACTTTAAAATATGCAACATTTGGTTTTCTAGAATGATACATTTCAAAAGATGTTTTAGAAGAATTTTTGCATAAATAAATACGATTCGATATATAGCATGCGGTGTTTACGGCCTCGGCCCATAAATATTGAGGGAGGTCATATTCACTTATCATTGTCCTAGCCATTTCTTGAAGTGTTCTATTTTTCCTTTCTACAACTCCATTTTGTTGTGGAGTTCTAGGACAAGATGTTTCATGCTTAATTCCCTTTTCATCACAATAAGTCATGAAGAGTTGGTTAATAAACTCACCACCTCTATCACTCCTTATTCTCAAAATCGGAAAACCCTTTTCTTTTTCAACTCTTTTTCGAAAAATCTTAAAGTGAGAAAAAGTTTGATCTTTATTTTACAAAAAGAAAACCCAAGTAAAACGGGAGAAATCATCAACCAAAACAAATGCAAATCTACTTCCATTTAAACTCTTAGTTTTAGTTGGTCCAAAAAGATCCATATGAATTAATTCTAAAGGCCTAGTTGACATGATATCCTTGATTGGTTTAAAGGAAGACTTGGTTTGTTTCCCAAGTTGGCACGCACCACAAATGCGGTCTTTCTCAAAATCCAAGCAAGGTATACCCTTCACCAATTCCTTTGAATTAATCCTAGAGATATGGTCAAAAGATGCATGTCCTAATCTTCTATGCCAAAGCCAAGAATTTTCATCAAAAGCATTCAAGCATTTAGTAGAACAATCTAAATTAAGCATGTCAATGATATAAACATTATTATCACGAAAACCGGTAAGAATACAAACATCGGATTTAACATCAAAAATCTTGCATGAGGAATCATCAAAAACAACTTTAAGTCCACGATCACAAAGTTGACTAATGCTAAGCAAATTATGTTTTAAGCCATCTACTAAAACAACGTTCTCAATAATAGGAGATGCACCAATTTGAATGTTACCTATACCGATGATGGTGCCTTTGGAATCATCCCCGAAGGTGACGGTGCCACCTTCCATGTACCTTGATAGGGTTGTGAAGTTGTTGATATCCCACGTCATGTGTCTCGAACAACCACTATCAAGGTACCACCGCTCCTTACGTCTTGGAGCTTTGGTGTGTACCTACATCAAATAATTTAAGACTTGATTTTGGTACCCACATTTTCTTGGGTCCTCTAGGGTTAGTGTCATTGACCCAAACAAGATTATTTGTTCTATTTAGTTGATCATAGCAAAACTTAGCTAAATGTCCATGTTTACCACAATATGTGCATCTAATACTCTACCATATTTAAAAGCATAATGAGTGTGTGATTTGTGAGCATGGGCATTGTGAGCATGAAAGGATTTAACATGTGTGTGTTGTGTGGTGTGAGCATGAGAGTTCTTAGCTTGTGAAGTGTTAGCATGTGAAGTGTGCTTCTTAGAAAACATGTTCTCAAGTTTCTTTGTATTAAAAGCACAATCATTTAACACTTTTTCAAAATCATTCATTTTGGATTTAAAAGAAGAAATTTCTTTTTCATCAACAATAGGAGATTTTGCCTTACAAGAACTCTTGTAGGCACAAAATTCTTTTTGCAAGGAAATGAAATTAGAAGAAATGTCATCTTTTTCTTTAGAAACAATGGCAAGTTGATTTTTAAGAAAAGCAACTTCTTTTTGTAATTTTAAGCATTCAATTTTCTTATTATCATAAGTTTCAGAAAGTTCTACAAAGGCATGTACTAGAACTTCCTTACTTAGTTCATCATCTTCATCATCATGGGATTGAGGGGTTACCTTGGGTGTGTTTGCCATGAAACACATGTTAGCTTGATCCACCTCCTCTTCGGACTCGCTTTCCGAATCCCACGTAGCTTTGTATGCTTTCTTTTCCTCCGGCTTCTTTGGCTTGAAGGAGGAAGTCATCTTCTTCTTGAACTCCGGACAATCCGCCATGATATGTCCGGGTTTGCGGCAATTGTAGCATATGATCCTCCGCTCCTCTTTGCCTTCGAATTTTCTCCGGAAGTTGAACTTGTTCTTTCGGTACAATCTCTTGACATTCCGCACAAGTAGAGTTAGCTCCTCATCTTCTTCTTCATCTTCATCATCGTCATCATTGGTGGATGAAGTCTTGAAGGCTATGGATTTCTTCTTTGAAGTAGTAGCCTCATCTCTTGCTTTCTTCTCCATCTCATGGGTCTTTAGGTTCCCAATGAGACTAATGATGTCCATCTCATCCTTGTCATTTAATTCCTTTAAGGTGGTGGCCTTGATCTCCCATGAAGAAGGAAGAGCCTGTATCACTTTGCGCACCTTTTGGTCGTTGGAGATGACGTCACCTAATGAAAAAAGACCATTAGTAATTTTAGTGAAACGAGTAATCATACAATCAATGGATTCATCATCTAGCATTTTGAATGATTCATATTGAGACCTCAAGAGATCTATCTTAGCTCTCTTGACTTGTGAAGTCCCTTCATGTGTGACCAATAAGTGTTGCCAAATCTCATAGGCGGATTGGCAATGAATTACCCGTGTAAGGTCATCCTCATTCAAGGCGGTTAAAAGGGAGTTTTGGGCTTTTGAGTTAGCCTCATATTCTCTAAAGTTGAAGTCGGTCCAAGTGCTCTCATCTTCATTGGGTGTTACATAGGGTTTGGTCAAAGACTTAGCCACTAAACTACCTAGTGATTGCAAAAAGATAGTCATCCTAACCTTCCAAATAGGGAAGTTGAGTCCATCAAATTTAGGTGGGGTTTTAATGTTGTCGGCCATGTTTACTAGTGTATGAATGGATGAATGAAAATGTTGATTAGCAATATTTTAAGGATCTCTCTATGGATGTTAAGCCAAACCTAGAGTCCAAGCTCTGATACCAATTGAAAAGTCACCTAGAGGGGGGGTGAATAGGTGACAATGCTAATCAAGGGCAAATTAAAAAATTAAAGCTACAAAGATCACCAAGCAAGAGTCACAAGATGAATGCAAGCAAGTAAGTATGACAATGAATATGATGAGCAATTATAAGAGCAAGCAAAGTAGAGTAAGAATTGCAAGAATGTAAACCAATCGCAAACACAAAGATATATTATCGAGGTTCGAGCACCCAGCTCTACTCCCCGCCTTCCCCAGAAGGATTCTAGCTACTTCCACTATCACAAAGATCAATTACAATGGAGTACCCAACTCCTACAATCTCAAGAACAAGTAATTTCCTTGGTAGTCAAAAGACCACAAACTCTCTCTTTCAAATATCTCTTCCTTACAAAGGTCCTTAGAGAATATTGAGTAGGAATGAAGCTCTTGTGTAAGGTGAAAGAAAAATTAAATCAGAGAGTATCACAAAACCCAATTCAGAAAATGAGTGAGAATGTTAGCACAAAAACCAAGAAACTAGCTCTTTTGAATTTCTCAAACTTTTGAATTTTTCTCTTGAAAATTGTTGTTATCAATCTCTCCCTAAGCACCCCTATTTATAGGAGAGGGCTAGGTTAAGGGATAAAACAAACTTAAGGCTAATAAAGTAATGTTAGGTCCAAACTAAATCTTTAAACGAATTTTTAAACATAAAAGACAAAAATAAACAGCCCTTAAAAATATGCCCGTTACTGTTCAAACGGTCGGATCGGTCGACCGGGCCGGTCGACCGGAAGTATAAAAATTTGACCGTTACAGGATATCGGTCGACCGACCCGGTCGACTGATACAAACTGTGAGCAAAAAAATAATCCGGTCGACCGCCTCGGTCGACCGATAGACATGCACACGGATACGTGCATTCTGCCAGGACTTCGGTCGACTGGTCCGGTCGACCGGACCAGACTGTCATAGGCTCGGTCGACCGACCCGGTCGACCGGCTCAGGTCAAAAAGCCAAATTCAAAAAGAATTAAAAGAGGATTTTGATTTTATCAAAAATACTTTTGAACAGGGATTAGTATAAAACACAAATATATATCTGTAGGCAAAATCTTGTATGCAAAATATTTTTGTATAATTTATAAGAAATTATTTTGGAAAGAGCATGTGCGCAAAAACGTGTGTGATAGAGCTTCAAACCTATCCACTATTCTTTAACATACTATAAACTGAAAAACAAATTACATGAAGACTTCTAGTGCTATCTTCAAGTCTTTGAGCCATCCAATGCCTTGCTAGAGCCTTCTCTTCTTCGATCCTTCCTTAATGTGCAATTTGCCTTCCTTACTTTGTGGAACTTAGAAGTTCTTGCAATAGCTAAGCGAATGGACTCTAAACATGGTACAAAACCTGAAACTTATCTAGATCAAATGATTAGTACCAAATAGCACTAATTTGGTTTGTCATCATCAAAATACAAAACAATTGGAGAGTGTAACCTCTTGGGCCAACAGGTTCTAACATAACTTAGGTTTTTTTTCTTCTTTTTATAAAAAAATTAAAAAAAAATTAACATTTTTCTTTACTTTTAAAAAAAAATTTTTTGAAAATAGAAACAATATTTTGACATATTTTTTGTAAGAAATTAAGTCAATTTTAAGGAATAGGAAAATCAAAATTAGGATTTCTTAAATTTGGTCAAAATAAGATTATTTGTTTGATTTTTAGGGTTAGGAAGATAATTTGTCAAAGTAATTTAGTCTTGATCTTTACTTTAATGAAATATGCATACTTCACACACTTACACACTTAGGGTTCAAAAACAAACATTCTTATGCCTTATATAAAAAAAAGAAAAAAAATATCTATGAAAGATGAACAAATCTAATTATTGATTAGCTAAGTACTTTGGCCTAAGTAAGCCTTAGTATTTATGCGAAAGATGATTAGATAAGTTTGAGAAAAAATTTATATAAAAATCCTCTGATTAAGCTGGGTATTTGTGCCCAATAAAGCATAAGTATTCACACCTAAAAGGGGTTCATATAATAAAATCCTTAGTTTTGTGGCCTTGTTTGCTCGAGTCCTTAAGTCCTTGGGGTGTTTTCTCGCCCGGTGCCCTAAGACCGTTTGGTTTGGGAGTCATCGATTAAAGGCGCGTTACATGGGCAGATTAGAAAGCCTAATAGAACTAAGGAATAATATCAAATATATATATATATATATATATATATATATATATATATATATATAAATAAATGAGGCATAAGAGTTAGAGTTAAAGAACCCTTAGTCAAATTTTCACAATCACAAGGTGCATATGACTTAGGGTAAAGTAATAGACTAGATGAGAAGTACAATTTGACTCCTTACTTTGATTGATAACAAATTGTTGAATAGAGACTAAGTTTAGGAATGAAAAATTCGATTTTCCTATAACTTATAGATTACTTAAATCTTACAATTATATTTCAAATATTTTTCTCTTTCAAAATGCTTTTCGAAAATACTAACTCTTTGTTTCTCTTTTCTTTATGGGTTTTGTGGGTGTAATCCACTGAAAACCCTCACGAGACAAAACTCGTCCTCTAGGGGAAACCTAGAGGTTTAACGGCTTGTTGCACATGCTCAGTTCAATCGCGTGACCTGCGAAAGTGGTCTAATAATCCTTAGTATAATTTAGTTGTTTTTGCTCGAGGGCGTGATTGGTCACTAATATTGCACATTTATTATCATATTCTCCTACTTATTATAGAATAAACTCTGCAGTTTCCTAATTAAATGTTTAATTTATTTGCAGGCCCATTCCTAAAGGAGAGTGAAGAGAAATGAGCCCAAAAGCCCATCAAATTCTGAATTAAATCAGAATTAATTCGAACTCAGTAAATCAGGGCAAATCAGATCGGTTCAGATCGGTTGAAAAATAGTTAGAACAAATCCCTACAAATCGATCGGTTGAAGCCAAGGATCAAAGGCCATTTCGTCAAAATCCCGGACTTAAACGAGAAATCTAACTGAAGATAAAGTCAGAACGCGAAACCAGGGAATTCCACCAATAGTCGCGGAAACGCGGCCAAAGCCGCGTTTTCGCGGCTTTGTTAGGGAGTTAGGGGGAACGTTTGCTCCCCTATCTTCTCACACCTCTCCCCTCTGGGTTTTTGCCTATAAAAGGGCAGGATTTTCACTGAAAATGGGACGATCATGCAGAGATAGGAATTAGTCCAGTTTTTCACTCTTTGTAGTATAGGTTTTTATTTTCTTTTTATGTAATTTTAATTTGTATGTAAGCTTAGGTTAGATTAAGATTCATGTAAGTAAGAGAGAGAGAGGCTTATGTTGAGAGTGACACTGATGTACACTCCTCCTTTCTTCCATCATTTCTGCAAGCAATAAAAGGTAATTTTTTTATGTTCGTCTTTACTTTGTTTTCTTCTTCTTCTTTCTACTTTACCTCTTTTGGTTTTGATGAGCATGCAAGTGAATCCAGAAGCATTAGTATAACAATGTTGTGTGAGTGCCAACGATAATTCATGGTGATGTTCTCCTCCTCAAGACTCCGTATCATTTCATGCTTGTTCGTCTTGATGATGTAATGCGACTGGGGACTGAGCTCGATCCTATGGCTTATGCGTTGAACGCCTCCGAAGCAAGGTAGAACATGCAAGGGTTCAAGGTAAGTCATCAACCAAACTAGGTAAGTATTTCTTTAATATTCTTTCTTTCCTTTTATTTCTTTAGTTTAAATCACCAACACCCACTTCTTTCATCACTCCTTTTCCATTTCTTTGTAAATAATCATTCTCCATTTTCTCCACCTTCTCCATCTATAGCTTTCTTTCTCACTTAACTTTAACCTAACTCTTTTTCATTTTCATTTCTTAAAATAAAGAAGAACCTTCATTTTTCTTCACAAAGATTTCAATACAAACCTTGAACGCTTCTATCGCTAACCCTCCTTGTGGATCACGACCCGCATAGCCACTAGCTATTGCGGTAGAATTGAGCACTTGCACATCTCTATTTTGAAGTTCTGAAATTCTGTATTTTTGTGCAGGTTTAGCTCAATCAGCGATCTGTGTGACTTGAAGTTTATGCCAACTAGAAGCGAGAAAAAGTATTTTATTACTTTTATTGATGACTGTACAAAACACTGTTATGTGTATCTTTTAAACAGTGAGTATGAGGCAATGAATATGTTTATAATATATAAAGCCGATGTTGAGAATCAACTCAACAAGAATATCTAGATTCTAAAATCTGATAGAGGCGGAGAATATGAATCAAATGATTTTAGTGAGTTATGTACTAAATTTGGTATAATTCATCAAACTGCAGCACCATATACTCCTCAGCAAAATGGAATTGCTGAACGAAAAAATAGAACTTTGAAAGAGATGGTCAATTCCATGATCGTAAGTTCTGGAGCTCCGCAGAACTTGTGGGGGGAAGCTCTGTTAACTGCAAATTATATTCTAAATAGAATACCCCACAAGAAACTTGGTCTTATATCATTTGAGTTTGTTGGCCCAGAGGCCTTCCACTCTAGTTTTGATGATGATTAACTCATGTAGTTATGTTTACTAATAATCTTGTGATATTGAGTTTCAGATATTTAATCAAGATGTTAGTAGGTGATTAGCTTCAACAAAGGTGTTTTGGAGCTTTTCACATGGTGATTCAAGAGCCCGAGCGTCAAAGTTCATATCTAGCACTCGTTGGAGTCATGCTCGGTGGATCACGTTTGGATCGAGTCGACTTGAAGACGGAGTTCGTCAAGAAGACCTCGGTACATAGTTTAGTTTATAGTTTAGATCCATTTGTTAAAGATTAGATAGTGTGATATGCTCAAGTTCACAACACACACACGTTTCATGTTTTGGCTTTAGTTTTCGATTTTTGGTTTAACCGATCTTGGTTTTCATGGATAGATTGAATCAATACAAGTTTACATGATTTAATGTATATTAGATTTGTTCTATATACATCTATGCTTCAACTATTTAAACAAACTTAGTTTGATAGTCTATTTCATGAGTTTGGTGTTTTGGTATTTTAACAAAACGTATTTTTGGATTTTAAGTCAAAAACATTGATATATATCTATTTCATGTATATTGGATTATATCCATATGCAACATGCTTCAAGTTGTTTAAATATCATGTTTTTGTATTAGGATGAGTTTTGGACAAAACGATTTTCCATTTCAAAAATTCAAGTTTGAAAAATACGGTTTTCGGTTTTCGGCAAAATTTTTAAGACACAAAAATGGTTCAAATAGTTTGAAATTTGTATTGAAATTTTTCACACATGTTTGTATATCAAAGTATTATACTGAAACTATTTTTTGTGGATTTTTAGAGATTTTATGGGATTTAATTAATAATCAAAAACCCAAGTTTTAAATCCTATAACAGCCCTGCCAGGCTCTGGTGGTCGACTGGACCGGTCGACTGGACCCAGAGTCGGTCGACCGGACCGGTCGACCGACGTGCACAAGAACGTGCACGCAGGCCAGCCCCTTGGGCCGGTCGACCGAGCGGTCGACCGACTGAAGGTAACCCACTCTCGGGTTCTCCCGGTCGACCGGGCGGTCGACCGGCCAGAGAGCCGTTCCTATCTGGTTCTGGGCTCGGTCGACCGGGTAGATTTTGATTGGGCTTATAAATACCCCAATCCTTGAAAGTTTTTCACCAAGTTTTTAGAGAGAAATTTCAGATCTTTTCAAGTGTTTTAAGAGCAAGTTTTTCAAAAGAGTTTTGGGTTTAAAAGATCAAATCTTCATTTGTTTTTAAAGTGTTTTTAATTCAAAGAAAATAGTCTTTTGGGAATTTGTATTTGGTCTAAAATTCTATATCTATTTGGAGATTCCAAGTGATTTTCTTTGTTCAAAACACTTTATTTTTTCACACTTGAGCTTATCATTTTATCCTTTCTATAGGATCTTTGTTTTTGTGAAAAAGAATTGGTTTGTGGTTGAGATAGACCACCAAGTTGTAAACTTCCTTCATTGTCATATCCCTCTAGTGAGAGGTGATTGATTTGGTTACCCTCTATTGTGAGGTGATTGTGAAAGTTGTGGTTGGCTCCCTCTAGTGAGAGGTGGAGATTGTGTTTAGCTTCCTCTAGTGAGAGGTGGAGTTTGTGTTGGAATCCCTCAAGTGTGAGGTGATTAATTTGTATTAGCTAAGTGCCTACCCCTCTTGTGTGAGGGGGTGTTTGTGTTGGTTGTGCATTGCCTCTAGTGAGAGGATGTATTCGGTTGAGAAAGGAGTTGTGTACTCCCGGTTGTATTGCCCCAAATCCTCAGTGGAGGTTTCCTGTGTGGGAGTCCTGTGTGGACAAGTTAGTGGAAATCCTTCTGTGTGAAGGCGGGGACGTAGAGCTGTGTGCTCGAACCTCGAAACATATTCGTGTGTTTGCGTTTGATCCATTGACTCTAACTCTCTCTCTTTTATATTGTGCCTTGCATCATTTCATATTGATCATTCATATATTATATGCTTGGCTTGTTTGTGTGTGCCTCACTTGTGTTTAACCACGAGAGCTTCATATAGCACCTCAACTCTTATTCAGAGGAATCAAGAGGAGTTAGTCCAGAGCCCTTCACAGGGAATTCGGCTACACTCGTTGGTTACATTAAGTGTGTTGCATTTTAGTTTTTAATTTCCGCATTTTGTTCATTAGATTAGCCGTACACCTATTCACCCCCCTCTAAGTGTACTTACAATTGGTATCGGAGCCTACGCTCCGATATTAGGTTTAACCACCTAGGAGTGTGATCTTAGTTTTGCTAATCTATCATTTGTATTTGCACACTTATATTGTTTACACATACTCATGGATTGCTTGACACCTCCCATGTTTGATGTTTCCAACATTGACATGTGGAAATTTAGGATGTCCATGTACTTGAAAACCCTAGGTTTGCATGTTTTCCTTGCCGCTATCAAGAAATCTTATCTTGGTGATAGCAAGCATATAGAGGCCAATGCACAAGCCCTTGAGGCACTTAGAAGCATGCTTAATAAAGAATATTTGTGCTTAGTTTCTAACTGTGATTCCGCCTTTGCAGTGTGAAACACGTTGACCTCCTCCAAGCTTTAATTGACAATCCAAACGGAGGATGAATCTAGTGGAGACGAATCCGAACAAAGATGCTACATGGTCCAAGGGAATGACTCCCTTGAGGTACATTCGGATACTCAACTAGATAGTGCTAGCTCTTCATTTGATGATCTTGATAGTATGGATGCCGATGCATTAAATGAAGAGTTATCTATCGTTTGTGAGAACCTCCTTGAAAATATAAAGTTTTGAAAAATATAAAGTTTTGAAAAAGAAAACTTGTAAGTTAAATAAAGAAAAAGAGGATTTGTTTTCAAAACTTGAGTTCGTTTTGCAAGAGAAGGTTGATATTTCTAATGAAAGGGATTCATTGAAATCTAAACTTGAACTTGCCCTAAAAGAAAATGATATTTTGAAAAATAGAAATAATTGCAATGATGTTTTGAAGAAAAATGAGACTATAACTTCAAAACTTGATTTTGTATTAAAAGAAAATATTTCTTTAAAAATAAAATTGATTTGATTTCAAAAGAATTGGAAGATTGTTTAAAGAAAAATAAATCTTTGAAAATTGAAATTGACACACATGTTTGCCATGCTAGTGTAGCTTCACATTCTATCTCACCTATTGCATGCTCCACTTCTTCTTCTACTATTGAAAATGATATAAATATTTTGAAGAAAAGTGTTAATTGTTTGGGCTTCACATTGAGCCAATGTGCCATGAACCATACACGGTTGGAATCTTTGTTTCAAAAGAAACAAGTTCCTCTTATGCATGCACACAAACCACGGCATACACATGCTTCCACGTTCACTCCCATAACACGATGTATGCTCATGTGTACACTTGTACACATTGTGGACGTAAGGGCCACCTTGCTAAATTTTGCTATGATAAGATACATGATGTAAATTTAGCAACTAAATTTATTTGGGTTAGGAAAGGAGCTAACCCCCATGGACCCAAAAGAGTTTGGGTACCAAAGACCACCCCTATGCTTTTTGATGTAGGTGTGGGCTCTCGCATGACGTGAGAGCAATGATACCTTGAGGTAGATGCGTTCCGAGCTTAAAGAGGACTTTTTGGATGCATCACTTTCAAGGGTAGTTTGGTGGAAGGACCACCACGTTTTGGAGATATGGAGTTGTGCCTTTTAGGTTTTGGTAACAATCTCTAACTCCCATTTTATTTACATGCTTTCCATATTATTCATTTTTAGCATGTTTTGTTGTTTCATGATTAGTATGTTATATGCCATGATATTTAGATTAGTGATATACATGATTAGTTATTTGAGACACCCATGTTTAATATGGATTTATACCTTTGTGTTCTCACATTTGTTTTAACTAATGTGTATGTCCTAGATCTAATGCATGTTCATATACATAATGATCATATGAGTTTTGTTTTGATTTCTATGCTTCATGTTTTGATTACTTGTTTGGATGTTAGTTTTCATTAAAACTAGGTATATACTTGTACATGTAGTGAGCCACAAATAGACCATTATATGTTTGTGCTTGAACGCTCATTTGTACCCATTAGATGTACTAGTATAGTCTAGTTTTGATGATTCTTGCATTTGACTTGTATTCCCATATTGTACATATTTTTCATACTTATATGTTTAACTTCATGTATATGTCTATCTTGTCCAAACTAATAGCTATACATATACATCCTTGAGCCACTTGACTTCATGCATATATTTTTGTGGACTCGTTTATATTTGGATATGTATGTATATTTTAGTTTGTACATGACATACATATACCTTGAAGGATTCTAGTTTTGATAATTTTCATGTTTTAAGGAATTTCATTTTGAGCTTGATTGCCTAGTTTCATGACAATGTGTTTCACATAAGAATCTTGTACACTCACTTTACTTATTATTTTCTCATGATTTTATTTTCATGAGTATGATATGGGCTTTATGGATTTTGAGTGTTGATGATCATGTGATTTACATGTTTTTCATGAAATATAATTTTGTTTTATTTCTTACTTGAAGG
Organism: Agave tequilana; assembly: GCA_038442645.1. NCBI lineage: Eukaryota > Viridiplantae > Streptophyta > Magnoliopsida > Asparagales > Asparagaceae > Agave > Agave tequilana. The sequence goes on along the minus strand of JAVJIF010006304.1, from coordinate 43,375 downwards.
ATTTCGTACTAGCTTACAAGTTTTTCATATAACTAGTTCGTATTCTTCATTTGGTAGAGTTTTCAACTATGCTAAACTATTTTCAAACTTATTTTTGAAAACCCCTACCAATTTAAGGGCGGTTGGTTGGGCGACCATGCCTTGTATGCTCTTTATTGAAAATTCATTTTTAAACTAAATGGGTGGTAGGAAGTATGAGTTATACACTTGATCTTATTATGTTTTCAATTAGTATCATTGGATCTTTTCAATTGGTATCACTATTGACATTCTTTTTGTATACTCATATATATATTTTTTATATATGTATGCTTACACTTCAAATAGTATCAATTTCGATTGGTATTCAATTTTTCATACATATATATGTTTTATTTGTACTTACTATATCTCTATACCTTTGAGCACAAATTTTGATTATGCTAAGCTTGATTTCTTAAATGACTGATAATTTCAATTGATTGATTATGTTTCAATTGGTATCTTATACAAGCTTATGTATCATTTTATTTGGTATTTCATAAAGGGGGAGAAAATTCGTATTTCATCTTTTAATTGGTTTTGTCTATCTTTGGTTTTTCACTCCCACACTTTATGATGATATTGATTATTTTTGGTATCATATGCCCCTAATGAAAAATTACTTTCAATTGGTACTAATATCAAGATCATTCAATTGATATCAAAATTTGATTGGTTTCTTCAAAAATGTTTTATGTACCGTAAATTGGTATTTTCAATTGGTTTCTTAAAGATTGGATTTCAATACCTCATTTACTTTCAATTGGTATTTCTCAAAATTTTTGTTGGTTTACCTATGTGTTCACTTGCAATTGGTATCATGATGCACTATATTGATATATTTTTTTAAATGGTGTCATGTTTGTTTTGATTTCACCCCTTGAAGTATTTTTTTTGTTTCGGACAAAAAGGGGGAAGAACATGTTTTATTGTTTTTCTTCACCCCTTTGTTGATGATTGACAAAAAGGGGGAGAAGTATTTGAGTTATATGCATGTTTTATATGCATGTTTTTATATTGATATCAAGAGAGTTTGTTTTTATGTTTTGTTGATATTGGTATCAAGAACATGGTTTGATGTTTTGTTTTGAAAGAACATATTTATGAAAAGAAGAAATAACTTATTTGGTACAACATGATTTTTTATTTGGTATCAAGAGCATGTTTAGTTCATTGTTTTGTGCATGTTCATGATTAGCATTCATTGCATATTTTATTGTTTATTTCTATGCATAAGTTAAGGGGGAGCTTCTTTGAAGCTTAACTTTAATCCATGCATATATAACTCCATGAGTTTTGTCATCATCAAAAAGGGGGAGATTGTTGGCTCAGAGGCCTTCCACTCTAGTTTTGATGATTATTAACTCATGTAGTTATGTTTACTAATAATCTTGTGATATTGAGTTTCAGATATTTAATCAAGATGTTAGTAGGTGATTAGCTTCAACAAAGGTGTTTTGGAGCTTTTCACATGGTGATTCAAGAGCCCGAGTGTCAAAGTTCATATCTAGCACTCGTTGGAGTCATGCTCGGTGGATCACGTTTGGATCGAGTCGACTTGAAGACGGAGTTCGTCAAGAAGACCTCGGTACATAGTTTAGTTTATAGTTTAGATCCATTTGTTAAAGATTAGATAGTGTGATATGCTCAAGTTCACAACACACACACGTTTCATGTTTTGGCTTTGGTTTTCGGTTTTTGGTTTAACCGATCTTGATTTTCATGAATAGATTGAATCAATACAAGTTTATATGGTTTAATGTATATTAGATTTGTTCTATATACATCTATGCTTCAACTATTTAAACAAACTTAGTTTGATAGTCTATTTCATGAGTTTGGTGTTTTGGTATTTTAACAAAACGTATTTTTGAATTTTAAGTCAAAAACATTGATATATATCTATTTCATGTATTTTGGATTATATCCATATGCAACATGCTTCAAGTTGTTTAAATATCATGTTTTTGTATTTGGATAAGTTTGGACAAAACGATTTTCCATTTCAAAAATTCAAGTTTTGAAAAATACGGTTTTTGATTTTCGGCAAATTTCTAAGACACAAAAATGGTTCAAATAGTTTGAAATTTGTATTGAAAATTTTCACACATGTTTTTATATCAAAGTATTATACTGAAACTATTTTTGTGGATTTTTAGAGATTTTATGGGATTTAATTAATAATCAAAAACCCAAGTTTTAAATCCTATAACAACCCTGCCAGGCTCTGGCGGTTGACCGGACCGGTCGACCGGACCCAAAGTCGGTCGATCGCATCGGTCGACCGACGTGCACAAGAACGTGCACGCAGGCCAGCCCCTTGGGCCAGTCGATCGAGCGGTCGACCGACTGAAGGCAACCCACTCTCGGGTTGTCCCGGTCGACCGGCCAGAGAGCCGTTGCTCTCTGGTTATGGGCTCGGTCGACCGGCAGGCTCAACGGTCATTTTTTTGACCGTTGGCCTGTCGACCGGCCGGTCGACCGGAAGGCCATTCTGGGCCTAGTCAGCTGCCAACGGGCAGATTTTGATTGGGCTTATAAATACCCCAATCCTTGAAAGTTTTTCACCATGTTTTTAGAGAGAAAAATTTCAGATCTTTTCAAGTGTTTTAAGAGCAAGTTTTTCAAAAGAGTTTTGGGTTTAAAAGATCAAATCTTCATTTGTTTTTAAAGTGTTTTTAATTCAAAGAAAATAGTCTTTTGGGAATTTGTTTTTGGTCTAAAATTTTATATCTATTTGGAGATTTCCCAAGTGATTTTCTTTGTTCAAAACACTTTATTTTTCCACACTTGAGCTTATCATTCTATCCTCTCTATAGGATCTTTGTTTTTGTGGAAAAGAATTGGTTTGTGGTTGAGATAGACCACCAAGTTATAAACTTCCTTCATTGTGATATCCCTCTAGTGAGAGGTGATTAATTTGGTATCCCTCCATTGTGAGGTGATTGTGGAAGTTATGGTTGGCTCCCTCTAGTGAGAGATGGAGATTGTGTTTAGCTTCCTCTAGTGAGAGGTGGAGTTTGTGTTGGAATCCCTCAAGTGTGAGGTGATTAATTTGTATTAGCTAAGTGCCTACCCCTCTTGTGTGAGGTGGTGTTTGTGTTGGTTGTGCATTGCCTCTAGTGAGAGGTTATATTCGGTTGAGAGAGGAGTTGTGTACTCCCAGTTGTATTGCCCCAAATCCTCAGTGGAGGTTCCCTGTGTGGGAGTCCTGTGTGGACAAGTTAGTGGAAATCCTTCTGTGTGAAGGCGGGGACGTAGAGCTGTGTGCTCGAACCTCGAAACATATTCGTGTGTTTGCATTTGATCCATTGACTCTAACTCTCTCTCTTTTATATTGTGCCTTGCATCATTTCATATTGATCATTCATATATTATATGCTTGGCTTGTTTGTGTGTGCCTCACTTGTGTTTAACCACGAGAGCTTTATATAGCACCTCAACTCTTATTCCGAGGAATCAAGAGGAGTTAGTCCAGAGCCCTTCACCGGGAATTCGGCTACACTCGTTGGTTACATTAAGTGTGTTGCATTTTAGTTTTTAATTTTCGCATTTTGTTCATTAGATTAGCCGTACACCTATTCACCCCCCCTCTAGGTGTACTTACAGAGTTATGGCATGAAAGGACACCTTCCTACCATTACCTCAAAATGTGGGGGTGCCTTGCAAAGGTGCTAGCACCATTACCTAAAAAGACTAAGTTGGGAGCAAGAACTATGGACTGCATATTCATAGGCTATGCCTTGAATAGTAGTGCCTACAGATTTCTGATTCATAAATCAAAAATACCAGATATTCATGTAAATATGATTATCGAATCTAGAGATGATGTGTTCTTTGAAGACATCTTTCTATACAAATGGGAAACAGATAAGACTTCTGGGAAAAGAACACATGAGATGACGTTCAGGGATGAAAGCCCCGAGAAACCGATTGTTAATGCAGAAATTGAACCAAGAAGTCAGAGATCTAGAATCTCAAAATCTTTTGATCCAGATTTCATAGCATACACTATTGAAAGCGAGCCTCAAACATTTAAAGAGGTTATGTCTACCCAGAAGCACAAATGTGAAAAGAAGTTATAAATAACGAAATAGAATACATACTAAATAATCATACTTGAGAATTGGCAAACTTGCCTCTTGGCAGTAAACCAATTGGGTGTAAGTGGATTTTCAAAAGAAAATTAAAACCCGATGGATCTATCGATAAGTACAAGGCTAGATTAGTAGCCAAGGGTTATCGACAAAAGAAAGGACCTGACTACTTCGATACTTTTTCACCAGTAACAAGAATAACCTCCATTCGGATGTTGATTGCAATTGCAGTATTGCATAACTTAGATATCCATCAAATGGATGTCAAGACTGCATTCTTAAATGGTGAATTAAATGAAGAAATATATATGGAGCAACCTGAAGGATTTATAGTCAAGGGCCAAGAACACAAAGTGTGTAAATTGGTAAAAAAAAATTACGGTCTAAAGCAGGCTCCAAAACAATGACATGAGAAATTTGATAGTGTTATGACCAAAGATAGATTCACTATCAATGAATGCGATAAGTGTGTTTACACTAAACAGTTAGAAATGCATGTATCATTGTTTGTTTTCATGTAGACGACATGTTGATACTTGGGACTAATATTGAAATTATTAAGTCCACTAAAAGAATGTTTTCCAACAGTTTTGACATGAAGGATCTAGGGGTTGCTGATGTAATTTTAGGTATTAAAATCACCAGAACACCAGATGGAATCAGTCTATCTCAATTTCACTACGTGGAGAAGAAGATAGAAAGATTCAAGGATCTTTGGATAAAGGAGAATACAAATCCTTTTCTCTCACACATCCACCTTCAAAAGAATACAGGAACTGGAGTAAGCCAGTTGGCGTATTCTCAGATTATCGAAAGTCTAATGTATTTGATGAATTACACTAGACCCAATATTGCTTACACTGTAAGTAAGTTAAGCAGATACACTAGCAATCCTAGTGATGATCATTGGACTGCTCTACTACGAGTATTTGGTTACGTATCACATACCAAGGAATATGCCTTGAGATATGGACAGTATCCAACTGTACTTGAAGGATACAGTGATGCTAATTTGATTGCAGATTCTGAGGAATCAAAATCAACTAGCGGATACGTATTTGCTCTAGGAGGAGCAGCAGTATCTTGAAAATCTTCCAAACAAACATGTATTACTCGTTCCCCTATGGAATCAGAATTCATAGCCTTAGATAAGACTGGAGAAGAAGCAGAATGGCTTCGATAGTTTTTAGAAGATATACCATTATGGAAAAAGCCAGTGCCTGCTATATGTATACACTGCGATAATTAAGCAGCTATATCTAGGGCACAAAATGTTATATACAACGGTAAGTCTAGATATATTCGTGGTGGACATAATACTGTTAAGCAGTTGCTCTCAAATGGAATTATCTCTATTGACTTTATCTCGTCAAAAGATAATTTAGCGGATCCGCTTACTAAAGGTTTAAGTGGAGAGTGTATAAACTGCGCATCAAGGGGAATGGGTCTAAAAGCTTAAGCTTACCGAGTCAGCTTAATGGAAACCTCACTTAGCGACTAGAGATCGCACGGACTAAGTTCAAGAGGAAAAACTAGTTATGATTGACTCAGCAAGTAGGCACTTAGGAGCTTGACTCCAATCCATTCCTAAGGTGCACATAAGTGATTTCTATAAGTGGCTTAGGATAAGCTTAATGCTTTTAATGATTCCTATATCTTGTTACTAAACAAGTGGAGTAGAGTAGACTACTCTTAATTGGATGATCACCTATGTGAGTATAGAGTTGGGTCGGCTCTTTGAGAATTTCTATAGAGGCTGTTATTCCCTAAAGATACTCTCTGAAACTAAGAATATCCAAGGCCAAAATGGACACAACCAAGAACCAAAGTTGATTTGGAAAGTTGCTGTGTGAAGCTTGTTGACTAGACTTACACTAATGGCTAACAGTTCAAGATCTACTTCACTGATTAGCCAGTAAGCCGATAAAGCTTTCGCTATGGAAGGTTGAAGACCTAGTTCACCTATCCTGATGCAGTTTCTTTTCTAAAGTACCTTTTACTATAGAGTCAATCTCTTTGTGTGTCAATTCCTTGAATCTCCATTCATTGTGGGGGATTGTTGGAAATATGAAGAATATATGTGAATCTTTGAGTTTAATTACAGTGAGATCTGTTGATAGAATCAACTAGATAATGGTTGGAGTGTGTTCTCCTTCCATTGGGGATGAACGTGATATATTCACATGTTCAATTCCGACTTCGAATGAATGAGATATTCAAGTCTAAAGTTTGCCTAATTCAAAGCTTAAATGGGGACTAAAGGTAGCTAAAAGCATTTAGTCCCACATTGACCATAGATGGAAGTTTGAAGTGTTTAAATAGAGAAAAATGGGAACAAAGGGTGTGCCCTTTGGGTACTTGGAGTTTTCGCGCGCGATTAGTGGGAAACCATGCCCGCACGCGCGCCATCGCTGGCAGCGGCGGCGGCGGCCGGTCGGCCGGCGCCAGTGCCGGGCCGGGCTCAGGCTCGGGTTCCTTATCCGGTACGGTTCTTTTTCAACTGGGTATGCGGATCATACCCGCTCTGCCATCCGGATCCGAACCGCTCAGCGCAACCGCTGTCAGCAAACTGCCGCGAACAGTTGGGCGGTTGCTGCGGTTGAAACGAACAGTTGCAACGGTTCAGGCCGAACTGTTGCAACTGTTCGGTTAGGTTCAGACACCTTTAACCCTCCCGGAGCGCTATAAATAGTGCTCCATTTTCTCAAACTAAGACACACAACAACGTAGAGAAAATAGAAGCAACTGAAGTGGGCTTTCTGTAACTCAAGTTCGACTGAAGTGGGCTTTCTGCAACTCAAGTTCGAAGTGACTTCCAACAGGAAGTGGGAATTCTGCAACTCGGATTCTAAAGCGACTTCCAAGAGATTCTGAAAAATTCGTTCTGAAAGAGGGCTCAGAAAATTCAACAGATTCTTAATCGAATTGTTGTCTAAATCTGGGACTTCCAAAGAAGAATATTCTTCTACCTTCCTCCTTTCTCTACAGTGGGTGCTCCTCCAAAGTAAAGACAAATATTCTCCCTGAAATTTGTCTTGGTCCTACTGCTTTGATATTCCTGTGAAGGTACTGGTTAACTACGGTTCGACCGTACGGTGATTTGATAGTGCTAGCCAAATGCCGTGAAGGAGTGTTGTATCTTGGGAGACCAGCGTCCAGTTACCTGTTAGCACCACAGCGGGGGACGTAATTGTCTTAAGGAGATTCGCTTTAAGCGTACCTCACTCCAAATACTATATAAGTGAATTAATTTTTCTTTATACAGGGATTATACTGATATTCAGTATATTGAGACTGACTTATACCAGTCTATTTAGTGTTTAACCAAGGAAGGTATTGAAAGGTGGTTCTTTAATTAAGGAACGTTCTATTGAATGAAAAACTTCCCACCTGATATTAACCGACCTGGCCATTAGATCGGTGATATTTCAGTGATATTGATTAGTTGTCAGATTGATCTTAGAATTTAACAATCTTAAGACAATTATTGAAGTTTCTTACTTATGTTCTGCTTGAACTTGCAAAAAATATCTCAGACCAATCAAGACAGCTCAAGTAAGGCACCAAACATGCAGATATAAGCTTTGATGCCTACTCCACTTCCTAACCCGGAGCCGGAAGTCAAGAAAATTTAATGGCACAGAATTCAAGAGATGGCAACAGAAGATGCTTTTCTACTTGACCACTCTGCATCTGGCCAAATTCCTGCAAGAGGATCCACCAGACTCGGAACTGACCGGGACTCAGTCCTTACAGTCGATGATGCTGCAAGGTGACTGGTGATTCCTTTGTCGAAACTATATTTTGAATAGGCTGGATGACTCTCTTTACAATGTCTACAGTCCTATCACAACGGCAAAGAAGTTATGAGCCGGTCTTGATAAGAAGTACAAGACAGTGGATGCCGGTACCAAGAAGTTCATTGTAGGGTGATTTCTGTAGTACAAGATGGTGGACAACAAGACTGTGATCAGTCAGGTGCAAGAGTTCCAACTTATCTTGCACGAGATAGAGGCCGAAGGTATGATTCTACCTGAAACTTTTCAGGTTGCTACTATCGTGGAGAAACTCCCACCTGCGTAGAGAGATTTTAAGAACTACCTGAAGCACAAGCGCAAGGAGCTGAAGTTGGAAGATCTCATTGTAAGGCTTTGAATTGAGGAGGACAACAGAAAGTCTGAGAAAAGGAGCAGTAAGAACTCTCATGAAGCCAAGGCTAATGTGATCAAGACTCAAAGGGGAAAGCATTTACTTCTAAAGGCTTAAAGTGAAAGAAGACTGCCCAAGGGCACAAAGGCAAGATCCAAGAAGGCAAGAACATGCGTTTCAAGGAAAATTGCTACATCTGCAACAAAGAGGGGCATAAGGTGAATGATGTCGCAGCCGTCTCAAAAAGAACAAGAAGAACCATCCACAGGTAAACCTGACCGACCATGCGTCGCCAAGCCTTTCAGCTGTGGTGTCAGAAGTGAATCTGACGACCAACAATAAGGATTGGTGGGTAGACACTAGGGCTACTCGGCACATCTGCTCTGAGAAATTATTATTTTCTGAATATCATAAACTAGAGCAAGATGAGCAACTCTTCATAGGAAACTCAGCCGTCTCTAAGGTTAAAGGAAAAAAGAAAGGTCATCCTGAAGTGGACATCTGGGAAAGAGCTTACTCTGAACGATGTGCTACATATTCCAGATATCTGTAAGAATCTGATCTCTGGATCAATACTTAGTAAGAAAAGATTTAGAATGATTTTTGACTCAGATAAATTTGTACTTACTAAGGGTGGGATATATGTGGGAAAGGGTTATCTTGTTGATGGACTTTTTAAAGCCAATATTGCAGTGATGGACAAAAATTTTGTGTATTTGTACCCGAAGCTTATAAATAAAGAAAAGTTTTCTATTTATTTGCTTGAGTCTCTATTTTTATGGCATGCTAGATTAGGGCATGTAAATTACATGTCATTAAAAAACTTGTCTAATTTAGGATATATTCCTAAACTCAACTTGGAAGAAATTCGCAAGTGTGAGATTTGTGTTGATGCCTAGTTAGCGAAAAATTCATTTCACTCAATTGATCAAAATACAGAACCTTTAGGATTAATTCATAGCGATCTGTGTGACTTAAAGTTTATGCCAACTAGAGGCGGAAAAAGTATTTTATTACTTTTATTGATGATTGTACAAGATACTATTATGTGTATCTTTTAAACAGTAAGGATGAGGCAATGAATATGTTTATAACATATAAAGCCAAAGTTGAGAATCAACTCAACAAGAATATCAACATTCTAAAATTCGATAGAGGCGGAGAATATGAATCAAATGATTTTAGTGAGTTATGTGATAAATTGGTATAATCCATCAAACTACAGCACCATATACTCCTCAACAAAATGGAATTGCTAAACGAAAGTGTTTTCCATTGATTTGCAAAGGTGAAAACTTATAAAAAAAGGGTCAAGGAGCTAAATTACAAGTATTCTAAAAAGATTACAAGTAGATCTCCTCGGAGATTCTGGAGAAGTGTGCCGATAGGAGTCTGGTCAGCGCGCGACCACTTTGTCCCTTTGACGATGCGAGCGATGAGATTCCCTTCTCGTCTGGTTCGGGGAATCGGAGAACGGAAGGTTGGTAGAACCTTATTGTTGCTTCTTAAAACCGCCTTATCTTAGGAATTCCTTCTCGCCTGGTTCGGAGATTCCTTGAGAGGAAGGAAGGTATTAGAGTATCAGCACCCTGATTAGAGAAGCAGTTCTCTAGAGTCTCTGAATTCTTGGAAGCAAGAGACTAGATCTCTATTTGTGCGCACGGTGCGTCCTCTTGAGAAGTCTGCCGTCTCTTCTCGTGAAGTCGTCTGGAGGTCTTCTCTCCTTGTGGCCCTGGTGGACTATTTATAGGGAGAGCAAGGGTATGATCGTCCCTTGAAAATATAGAAACAAATTGAATCAAATCTGTTTAAATCTGGAATGTAGCCTTGCTGCGAGGCTAGAATCAGCTTCTGCGAAGCTAGAAATAGCAGGTCGGTTGATCCTCTTGATCTGTTTTGATCCTTTCCATATAATTGGAAGATCTCCCTTGATCCTCTTACTCGTTTTAGGAGAGTCAAGAGATTATGGCAATCAACTGCCAAATTTGATCTCAGATTTGATCTTAATTGGATTTGATCTTGATCCTGATTAGATTTGATCTCATCTGGAGATTTAATTGGTCAAAGGTTGACCATAGCAGACCCGCAGTGGCGCTGCCCGCATCAAGCTCGCAGCGGAGCTAGAAGGCGCATGTGGCGAAGTCAGAAATTAGCTCTTCAGCGGAGCTAGATATCGTCTGTGGCGAAGTTACCGAATATCCTTCTGCGCGGTTGCGTGTAGCTTCAAGCGAAACTAACTCTCTGTGGAGTTAACTAAGTACTTCAGGCGAAGATGTAAGTTAGCTTCCTGGCGGAGCTGTGAATGGCTTCAAGGCGAAGTTGGATGATCTTAGCCTCTCAAGCGAGGCTGTCCCTTTGGGCTCATGTGATGCTAAATGCTAGCATCTTAGACCTGCTGAGGTCTGTTTAGAGACAATCTGGGCTTACTGTCTGCTTCACTGGATCAGTAGAGTCCAAGTTGTTTCCTTGTCCCTCGGAGATGGGTGAGAACTGGTCGTCAGCTTATCTGTCACTTGTCTTTTGTAAATGTCAACAAGTTTAGACATTGTTCGGACCAGTCAGAATCTTGTCTTTTTTAAAGTGTCAACAAGACCCCCTTCAAAGTTTTCGAAAGTCTACAATGGCTCAGACTTCGAAATACTTTGAATTGCTTTGATCGGTGGTATGTGAAGTACGAACGTCGCCATGGTGGTTGAGTTCAGCTTCGCTTTTAATCCCGCTTTGGGATGATTCGCCAAGAATCATGTAGATTCGCGACTCTGGTTAGCTTCACGTCTAGTAGCTTCGCGTCGGGTAGCTCCACGTCCGAGCTTCCCGGAATAAGTTCGCTTCGGAATGCTGTTCCTTTCCCGAGGCCAACTGCTTTCGGCCAGTTACGAGAAGGACTGCTCCTTTTGCATTAATCGAGGGAGATCATCCTCCTTTGTGCGCTTCCGAGGGAGAATATTCCCTTTCTCAAGGCTTAATAAATGCCTTAATGAGTGAGATCATTTCTTCTTTGCACGGTTTCGAGGGAAACCGTTCCTTTTTTTTTAAGGCTCAATAAATGCCTTAAATCCGCTCGCGCTTCCATGCTTGAAGCGGCAGCGCTCAGGCCATGAGGCCTATAAATAGGACACCTGAGGTCCTCTGAAGAAAAGTGGTCTGCTCTTCTCTTCTCTTGGTTATTAGAGAGAGATACTCAGATCTTTGAACTAGTGGGGATGCCCACTCTGGTCATTACCCGGCCAAGGACCGGTAAGTCTCGGTCATCCAGAGACTTTACCAATGGACTGATCACTTTTAGGGAGTTTATCTTCCTTAATTTAGCTTTAACAGCTGCCTTAGGGATTGATTTCCCTTATTCTTCATTTTGCATTGGACTGATTTGCAGAGAAGGGTTTCAGCCCAGCTTCCCAGCGAAACTATCATTTTGACTTGATTGCATGCTTGCTTGCTAAGTTCGCCACACAGGCAGAATTTGGGACTTAGTCTCTTCAAAGTTGAGCCAGTCTTGCCATATAGGTGGGGCTAAGACTGTGTCCCTCAGGATCAGTCTAGCTTAGCCATGTAGGCGAGGTTAGGACTTGGCTTATGCTGAGCCAGCCCATCATCATTGTGCAAGCGAGGCTATCCTCTGCTTAACTGAAATTAATCCTTAACTGAATCGGATATAAATTGCTTCGCCCAAAGAATTTGACTTAGCATTTTCTGGCAGCTTTTCCTTTGACTTACTGCTAACTTGTTTCAGTTTGCATTGTAGTGAGCTATGTTCGCCAATCTTTTGACTTGATGAAAGAGATCAAGAAGTTGCCTCTTGCTTTTCCGTTTGAAACTTTAATCCTAAGCAGGAGGAACAAACTGGGGTAACTGATGTGTGTTCCCAGAAGAGGTTGGCAGTCGCTTATCCGAGATGATCCACTGCGAGGCGAGGCTGGTAGTCGCTTATCCGAGATGATCCACTTCGGGAAAGCGGACGTCACCTGTAAGGTCTTGGATCCTCCATTGCCAATTTTCATCAAGGAAGATCCAACTTCCTTTGCCAATTTAAGGAAGATCCAGCTTCTTGATGGCAAAATCTGCCATTATGCGAAGGATCACGGCCTTGTCCTAGTGGCACCATCTGCCATTATGTGAAGGATTACGGTCTTGTGCAGGAGGAAGGTCTTTCGTGTCCAGTTGGTTATGCTTGAAAGTAGATAGGACCACTTGTATGCCTTTTGAGCAAATGATCCTATTGTATGAAACACAACCTTGATGTAGTAGTATCAATGTACCTTCCCTTTTAAATCAATAAAAGTTCAGTTTCTTCTTATCCTGATTTGCTTTGCCTTCACTTTGAATTAGGCTGGCGGAGCTAGACTTCATACGAAGTTAAAGATAGAATCCTTTCTGAATCAGGAACGCGCTTCCAGCGAAATTAGCATTTTCGCGAAGTTCGGACTGTGCTTTTGGCGGAGCTATGGCAAGCTTTTCGGCAAAGTTAACGATACGTCGCGCGAAAGTCCGCACTTGACTCGTGGCGGAGTTAGCCCTTAGTGGGGCTAAATCAGCGCTTCTCGGGAAGGCGCTTTAGGCGCCGTTTCAAATTAATTTGAAACGACAGCCTGTACTCTTTTCGAGGCATCGTTTCAGGTGATCATCAGCCTATAAAAGCCCCATCGGGCTGAGAGAGAAGGCATTACTTCTCTTTGAATTTTCCAGAGTATTAGACTCTTTTCTTCTTCTTCTTTGTTCAAGAATTCAAGAACTTCTACAGTTCTTCAATGGCTCCCAAGAGACGAGCGGGAAAAGAGGTGGCAACTTCTACAGCGGAGGGTCCTTCTCCTCCTCCGGTCATCGAACGACCAATCGCCAGTAGGGATCTTTCCCTTTTGATTAGAGACTGCCGTCTCTCCTTTAAAGCCGACTTCTGGCTATCTTTAGATAAGCCCAAAATGATCAATTATGATCTGTTATTCTTAGGAATTCAACTCCCTGAATTTCCCTAGATTTCTTGATCTGGAATCCAAGAACTGAGGAGTCCTTCTTTAAGCTTCCAGGCGATGCTATCCCTTAGGCGGTTTACATCCTGTTGAATAACAGGATGCGAAGCTATCCTTTGAAAAATAGACCATAATATCCTTCTGACGAAGTTAGCCCTTGGGGCTTTGTCGCACTCCGTTGTTCGAGGATAAGCTTTTAGTGCGAAGCTAACACTTGGATATTTTCCTGTATCCTGCCTTCGTGTGAAGTGCGGAGTTACACTGCAGCTGCGAAGCTAAGCTTCGGGGCGAAGCTATCATTAGGCCAGCTTCGCTCGGAGAGCGAGGCTTTGCCTTAACAAAAATTGCATTTTTGTTTTAGCCTTTGCTTGACTGATGAACTAATCAGTTTTTTTTTCTTGCAGTGCACTACACTCCTGGTCCTTTGAACAGCCTGTTTGGCACAGCCAGGGGGCTAGATGGCAATGTTAGCCTGTAATTCCAAGGGCAGACTTCTCTGTTCAGCGAGCGGAGCTCTCCTGCTCGGGATACACTTATTCATGGTGGGGACCAACGCACCATGAGGAGCATCTTGACTACTGCTCCCCTCGAAGATTCTGACCGACGAATCTATCGGAAGCCCGGCTTCATGTTTGGAGATGCGGCGCCAGATCATGATCGCCAACTGCTTGGCAGAGAGGGACAGTGGATTTTCCAATTAGATGGCGAGAAGTTATATCTCCCGTCTAGCAAGCGGCACTTTCCCTTGTCTTTCTTCCAATGCGTGACGAAGGCTCGGAAGATGCAGTGGCAAGTGAGTCGGAGTACTGACTCCGTTCACGTAGGGAAATTAATACTTCACTCTCCTGGTTAAGCAAGAGCAGGGCCTCCTCGTTGCATAATGGGTCCCCACCCTGGGAATGTACTCCCAGACATCCCAGTGGGAGAAAACCCTGCGGTGGCGCAGACCTTTGGGAATCAATTTTTTAAGGTTCATGGCAACTATCCAGCCACTGATTTCAGGACTCCAGGCTGGATTCACCCTCCGAAGTCATGGTGGAGGGATTTGACTCTATATGTCCTTGCTCATTTCGAGGAGGATCTGGAGAGGCTTAATCTTTATGAGGCCGTCAGGGCGACCTGCTATGGCATTCAGATGAGCGTAGCGAACTTCTACGCCATCTTCGAGTTTTATTGCCCGGCTACAGGGACCTTCTTCACCCCTGTTGGCGAATTGGGTATGGCTCTGCATGAGATGTGGGAAGTCTCTGCTCTGCCTTTGGGATCTTTCCCATATGAAGAATACTTCCCGTGCGAGGCGGAATTGGCACTTCTGGAGAAGCAGGAGCCCGCCTTATTTGAGACCTATCGGGAGTTGATGTGCCATTTATACATTTGCTCCAGTATGCATGGAAGCAATAAGGGCACTTCATGCAGCTTGAAGAGTTGGGGAGATTATTTGTTCCTCGATATGGAAAACACTCCTGAAGCGACTCATTATGGAGTTGCTGACGAAGACATCTTTAGCCGGATGCAAAAGCATTCTCAAGGGGATTTAATATTGGAAGAAGATGACGGTCCCTATGAAAAAGGCGATATTCTTCGGAGTTTCCACCATCAGACTCGTCGACCGACGTCCCGGAAGGCACTTCTGGCTGGTTTCTTGACGGTCTAGTTGAAGAGGTGTGTGGTGCCGTCTTCTTCGGGCGACGTCATTCATCCGACCGTCTTGTTGCCTGCAGTTCGTCTAGTCCATGGTCGTTCTTTGGGACTTCTTATGGCCAATGGTGTGCTGTATTCAGAGAGGCCTTCGCGCATTGACGGAGGCTTTCTGTAGGCCGCCAACGACGAAACGGGGAAAGGGGACTGTTTTGCCCCGCGACGGACCAAACCCTAGAATAGGTCTGCCGTATACTTATTTGATGGCGTGGTTTGCCCTTCACTGTCCCTCCATGATTGAAGCCGAAAAGGACCCCCCAGAAGGTGTTCGAGTGGCGCTTCTCCGTCGATTCGAGGGATGTTCATGGCTGAAGACTTACGTGGCTGCGGTTCGTAAGTTGCTGTGCCGCTATGACGTCTATAGCCTTTTCCGCTGCTTCCCCTATATTCGGGATGCGGGCTATGGTGAAGAGTTCAAGGATGTAGGGGGAAGGGAGACGTCATTGAGCCGGGAATTTTTGAGTGGCTGGTGAGCATTCGGCTCTCACATTTATTGTACAGAAGCGGGGACACCTGCTACCTGGAGCCCTATGTTCCAAGTCGGTTTGCCCGTCAGTTTGGATATGACCAACTGTACGTGGGCAACCCAAACATCAATCTGGCTTTCATGGGGAGTCTCATCGATGGAGCCTGTGCCTGGCGGTTCTTCATTATAGGCTGTACTGAGGCGCGGTTGTGCATGCCGCTAAGAACTCCGAACCTCCTGATGACCCTAGGATTCTGCCAGTGGTATACAACCTCAAACTCCACACCCACTGGATTCTCTATTAATTCTTCTGGTGTGAAGTTAATTTATCAGCGGCTGAAGCGGAAGGTCTCTGACAAAGGCGAGGGTAAAAGGGTTCGCGTCCCAGGCCTTGGGGAGTTCATTGCCGTTGATGACAGTGAAGCCTCGGATGCAGAAAGTCCTCGCTTTGAAGCGGAGACAGGTGCTGAGGCTCCAGCAGCTGCTTCTAGCGTGGTGGGGACGGCCCCCGTAAAACATGTCGGTGTTGAAGAAGTAGAGGAGGAAGATCCTGACGTCCCCCTCAAGCGCAAGCGGGAGGGTGGCTCTCGTAGGAAGCGTGTAGTGAAGAAGCCCCGTCGCTATGCTCCTACAGTTGTTGTAGAGGGCGAATCATCAACTGCGATTCCTCCTCCTGCCCCATTAGTAGCTGAACCGTCGGTTCCTGAACCGACTACTGGCAAAGCCACTCCAGACCTGGGTAAGATCAGCTTCGTTCTTGTAATATACTTCTCATGTGTTTCAGACAGCTCATTATTTGCTTTGTGATTCAGGCACTGAGGCGGTGAGAAGCCCGAGAACTGAAGCTGTCGGAGAGCAAGGGGAGCATTATGATCCCTTGTTTACTTATAAGGAGGGCGATGAGGCTGGCTATTTCGCCGTCTTAGAAGAGTCCGGAGATGATGCGGCTGATGGCGGTCCTTCGGGCGCCGGGACTTCGAAAGGAAGTTCCAAAGCTTCTAGCTCCTTTAGGTGGACCACGGAGGTTTCGGCAAGTGAAGGCGAGCCGGCCATTCGTGTTGATTCCGCCAAAGATTATCCAATGGAGCCCGTAGAGACCGATGTAGCCGCCAAGACGATTGAGGCGATATTATCTTTTGGTACGGTTTTGTCCTTCTGACTCTTGCCATTTTTCATGTCCTGCCTAAACAAAGTCTTGTTGCAGGTGTTCCGCCTCTGGGTGCGTCGACTTCAAGAGAGCCTACCCGTCTTCCTGAGGGGTCCAAGGGTGAAGTAACTACTTCGACCGCGGCGGATGCTGTTGAGTTTGGATGCTTTGTATGGTGACCTGCCCTCTTATCAGCCTGAACCAGTCAGAAGAACTGAAACTGAGGGGACGGTAGTCACGGAGGCAACCTCACTTCCAACTATATCAATGAGTGAGGTTCCATCAGTTTTGCCAGCGCCATCTATCTTGCCAAGTGCGGAGGTGAGGGTGATTACCAGTCCTACTTCCCCAACACTGGTGGTTGAGCCCGCTCTTCTGGAAATAGTCACTAGTCCGACCTCGGTTGTGGCTAGTGTACTGGTTTCAATGAGGACTCCGCCGAGATCACCGACGACCTCTCATGTTACTGCAGCCAGTGCTTCTACTATTCCTTCCACGGTAATGTCAATAAAGCTGGTGGAATCTATAGAGGCTGCCCGTCTGCCAGGAGTGGTTGAGGCCGAGAATGAATTTGTAGCTGAGCTAGTCGATAGCTTTTATAAGGGCTTGAAGCGATCCATCGCTTTGATTTTGAAAGGCTCGACTACTTCATTTTCTGCTCTAAAGGTGGTCCTCTCCCGAAGTATTGAGAGTATCCGGGACTTTAGAGGGGATGACCAGGCCGCTGCATTGGAACTTCTGGTGGACCAACTTGAGAGGGATGTAGACGAATGGCGCCATCTTAGCCATTCGGACCTGGAGTCTTCGGTTAATGAGCAGCTTGCGCACCTTGTCGCTCAGATGCATGAAGCTCATCTTGCCGCTTAGGAAGCCGCTAAGGCCATTTCTCTTGACTTCAAATCCTTAGGGACAAGGAAGGTAGAGCTCGGGGACGCCATGGATGCTTCTAGCAGTGTTCTTCTTGACGCTGAAGATAAAATTAAAAAGGCCAAGGAGATGATCAGGAAGGCTAATCTTCTTTTATCCAAGGCTGAACCAGTGCGTCTTGAAGAGACTGCGTGGCTTGAGCAGCTTAAGGCTCAGAGTGACGAACTCTCGCGGCAGGAGTTAGCTCAGAGGGCAACCTTGGTTGAGGTCAAAGCTCGCTTGCCCAGACGGCGAGTTTTATGAGGTTGAGCTAAGGTCGCAGGCGCTTGTCAGAACTGCTGATGATAGGAAGACAAGGCTGGCCTTTCTTGAAGAACGGATCAAATCTTATGAAGCACCCTTATAGCTTATAATATATGTGCCTTCATGTATCCCTTCTTTTTGGAATCAATAAAAGTAATTTTGTTTTAATTCCCCTGTCGTATTTCCAACTTGTTTTATCCTTTGAATTGTCGCTTCCAAGTTGTATTGCAACCTTTTGAGAAAATAGCCCTTATTGGACTAAATGATGAGACTTGGCTATCTGCCGGTTCAGAGGTCGCAATGACATAACCGATTGAGAAGCCCACCAAGCTCAAAAGTGGTCCTTGTCGGACTGAAAAGTGTGACTTGACTATCTGCTGGTTCAGAGGTCGCAATGACGTAACCAATTGAGAAGCCACCAAGCTCAAAGTGGTCCTTGTCGGACTGAAAGGTGAAACTTGTCTTTTGTAAATGTTAACAAGTTTGAAGGTAGTCCTTGACGGACTAAAAAGTGAGACTTGCCTTTTGTAAATGTCAACAAGCTCGAAGGTAGTCCTTGCCGGACTAAAAGGTGAAACTTGTCTTTTGTAATGTCAACAAGTTCAGAGTTGTCCTTGACAGACTAAAAGGGTGAGACTTGTCTTTTGTAAATGTCAACAAGCTCGAAGGTAGCCCTTGACAGACTAAAAGGTGATACTTGTCTTTTGTAAATGTCAACAAGTATAGAAGTTGTCCTTGACGGACTAAAAGGTGAGACTTGTCTTTTGTAAATGTCAACAAGCTCGAAGGTAGTCCTTGACGGACTGAAAGGTGAAACTTGTCTTTTGTAAATGTCAACAAGTTCGAAGGTAGTCCTTGATGGACTAAAAAGGTGAGACTTGTCTTTGTAAATGTCAACAAGCTCGAAGGTAGTCCTTGATGGACTAAAAAAGGTGAAACTTGTCTTTTGTAAATGTCAACAAGTTCGAAGGTAGTCCTTGATGGACTAAAAAGGTGAGACTTGTCTTTTGTAAATGTCAACAAGCTCGAAGGTTTTATGGGATTTGGAAAAAGGTCTCGTTTTCATTGCGAAAAACGAGGAGATCACTGTCATAGGTTTAATGTTAATGTAATAGCGAAATGGATGCCAGAGGTTATCATAGCATAAAAAGGGTTCTCGTTCCACACAGGGAGAAATAAGGAAATCACTGTCATAGGTTTAGTGTTAACGTAACAACGAAATGGATGGAAAGATCTTTATATGTAGTCTTACCATTCTATGGATGAGAATTGGTAAGTGATTTTGGAGAGGGAATCAAATGGGAACAGGTCCCTTAGGATTTTAGCAAATCCCCGGCTGTCAACGGGTTTGATATGTCTTTACCAACTACCGTTTGAGTCGGGCTAGCCATGCTATTCCCCTCAGCATGATGAGTTGTCGAGGATTTATGTTGGGCTTAAAGGCCAACATTTTCCTCTATCCTTAACCGTTAAGGATGTTGGATCATTTGGTTAACATATGTGTAACCTTGATTCTCCTTTGAGACAAACAATGTATGACCAGGTTCCTACTGGTTTATCGTTGTATGATCCCATTTGGAGGAAGAGAGAGGCTCTCTTTGCGTGTACCTTGGATATGAAGGTCTTGATCAGAGGTGTAGTGTTAACTTGATCATGAGAAGGATCCTTAATCAAGGATAATACTTCTTTAGAACTTGCCATTGATCGGCATCATGAGTAAATCGCTATCTGAAGTCATAAGGCGATATGCGCCGTTTGAATAGACTGTTTCTATTACAAACGGTCCTTCCCATTTGGGCTGAAATTTGCCTTTGATTTTGTAAGTCATGATCATTGGTCGTCTGACGGCTAAAACCAAATCTCCTTTCTAGAAGACTCTTTGCTTGACCTTCTTATTGAAGGCTTTTGAGATTCGAGCTTGATACAACTCGATGTGTTGCCGAGCTTGTAGTCGCTTCTCATCTAGGGTTTCGAGCTCTTGAAGACGCAACCGATCATTGTCCTCTGATGTGATCTTAGTCATTAAAGCGACTCGCAATGACGGCATCTGGATTTCCAAGGGGATGACTGCTTTGCACCCATACACCAGGAAAAAAGGCGTATTGCCTGTCGGGGTACGAACGTGGTTCGGTAAGCCCAAAGATATTCACCAAGCTTTTCGTCCCAATCTCGCTTTTCGAGGAGACGAACTTCTTGAGTAACTTGATGATTGTTTGTTGAATGCTTCCGCCAAGCCATTAGCGGCGGGATTATAGGCAGTTGAAGCCACATTCTGAATTCGGTATTTATCGCAGAATCGATAGAAAACTTGGCTTATGAATTGGGGACCGTTATCATGGATGATCCGCCTAGGGACACCAAATCGATGGATGACATGGAGTTTGATGAAATTAACCACGTTAGAAGTTTTGACTTCAACCAGTGGTATGGCTTCTGCCCATTTTGAAAAGTAATCGGTTATTGCCAGGATAAACCGGTGACCTCTTGTTGAAGAGGGGCTGACTGGTCCTACGACATCGATTCCCCATGCTTCAAATGGCCATGAAGCAACAGTTGGGTGGAGCAACTCCGGAGGCTGGTGTATGAAGTCCACATGAATTTGGCACGTTTTACACCTTCGTGCATATTGGATGGCATCGGCCATCATGGTTGGCCAATAATATTCAAGCCTATACAACATGTCTTTAAGTTTTGGACCTGGCTGATGAGCTCCACATATGCCGTCGTGTGCGTCTTTGAGCACTTCCTGTGCCTCTGAATTAGAAAGGTACGGGGGAGGACACCGTCATACGAACGACGGTAAAGTGTCTTCAGAGTTGGATCATAATAAAAACGGAGAGACCTTCGTCTGATTGATGCCGCTTCTTTAGGTCGTCTGGCAGCAGATGATTGTTATTCATTTTTGCATATTTTACCACATCCATACCATGCATATTGCAATAAAAATGTGATTTTTAATCCTTTTCTCTCTATTTTTGCAGGTCCATATTCTAATAGAGAAAAGGCCCAAAATCCCTTTAATTATCAAGAATTAAAGGAGAATAAATCAAAGCCCAAAAGAGAGCCCAAAGGTTGAGCCCAGGATCAGGAGAAATCCACGCGCCAAGTCAGACTTCCAGAAGGTCCACGTGGCTAACAACCTGTAACAAACTCGTACCAGAAATCTCGGCCTCAACGGCCAAGATTCTGCCGCAGATCCACGGCAAATGCCGCGGATCTGCGGCAGTTACAAGGCCGTTGAGCCCGAGATTCTCTCTAACAACCTGGGTTCTGGAGTCTTCTTCTCTGAGGCTATAAATACACCACCAGGACCAGCGAAGAGAAGGGAGAGGAGAGATTAGAGAATAGAGCTTGTATTTGTAGGTTTTCTCTCTAGGATTTTTAGTGCTCTAGGTCTTCTTCTTCCTCCCTAGAAATTCTGCAAAAGAGAGATTGTGAGAGAGAGCTTGTGTAAACCAAGGTGTGACAACTTGTGAAGCAAGGATTAATCCAATTCTCCTTTCTCTACTTGAGCATTTTCTAGTAATTACTTGCTTTCTTTAATTCAAGCTTTACTTTCTTTGCACTTTTATTTCATGCATTGCTTTTCTTTTCTTGTAATGGCTAGTAGCTAAATTCTTCTACATGACTAGCTAACAACTAATCTTGCTTAACTACTAACTCATGGGTGATTGCTATCTTTAATCTTGCAAGTTGTATGGTCTTTTTCATCCCCGATGGGTTTTTCATGCTTGGCAATCTCTTGTTGTAATTCTCCATATGATTCATAAGTGCCTCAATTAGAGCCTTGTCTTAAGAACAAGTGCCTTGATGGAACATGGAGATGGATCACCAAACATATGCTATTTGTTGTACAACCTCTTTACTTCCATTAATGAATATTGTATCTTCTTCCTTAGCATCCCTTGAGTGTCGCTCTTTTGATTCCATTACTGAAATTCTATCTTGAAGGCCTATGACATCTATGAGGCTACAAGACAAGTCCAAGAATGATCACCCGTCATCTAAGTGGGAAAGCAACTAGACCAACACGCAAGACAAATCTTTGCCGATGAATCAACATGAGGCACGCATCACCATCTCGGAGTTTAGTAAGTTTAGCAATTAGTAAGGTTAGCTAGTCATGGTTTCTTTCCATCTTAAAGTCTTCTACAAAGTTCTCTTTCTTTTAGTTTTATTTCCAAAGCAAATCTCCTTTTTGATTTCTTTTCCTTTTATTTCCATCATGCACAAATCCACCAATTCTTTCACTTCGTTTTCCAATTCATTTTATTCTTTTAAGACAAAGAAGAATCTTCGTTTTCTATCTTCACTGCCAACCGTAACGCTTCCATCGCAAGCTCTCTCTGAGAATCGACTCGGTATAGCCCATGCTATAACGGAGATTGGAAAGGATACATTAATCACTATAAATACATTTGTGGAGTGATAAAGCACCTAAGGTTGATTCTAAACCTTCCTCTTTTTTACATATATCTGTGCAAATACTTCACACTATCTTTCCTAATCAAATTTTTGGCGCCGTTGCCGGGGAGAGCAACGGTTTTTGATTTCAAGTGAAGAACTAAACGAATCTTCTTCTCTGTTGCAGGTTACAGGTGAAGAAAATAGAAAAATTTGCATTGCAGTAACATATAAGTGGCTCTGGGCTTCTGCTCTCGAAAGCAGAAACCAGTTGCCCTCTGAATTGCCGCGATTCCACGGCCAAAGCCGCGGATCTGCGGCAAGGAGGAGTGAACTACTGACCAAATTTCTGCAGGGTTGCTTGCTCTGCAAAATACAGCTGCTGCAATACTTAAATTCTTGTATGCTTCACCTTATATCTGCTAATAATCAACAGTAAAAAATTTGTTGCAAAATTAAAAATTGATTAGACATTTGCATTTCTAGGCACGTGTCTTTTCAATTCTTTTACTTTACTGTTGAAGAGTGCTGGATGCAAGGTACGTGTGCATTGCATATTGAATAGGACTCACTCCTTGTTTGATTTTAATTGCTTTGAGTGAACCTTGTTTGCTTATAACTGTACACTTGCACAAAATAAATTTTAAGGGCACCACCCATAAATAAGATAAGGTGGGGATTTCATCACCCTTTCCTTAGCCCGAAAATCATTTTCCAAGCACTCACAATTCCAAGCTTGTAATAAAATTTGATAGACGTTGCCCTAGGGACATCCGGACTCACTTAGGAGATTATCCTAAGGGGGAAAAGTGTTGGAAATTGACTTTTGCAAAATCAGTGTCTAGGAAAGGGATTGAGGGCCAAAAGCCCGAAGATTGGTGGTTACTTAATTAAGGAACGTCTTTGACGGAAAACCTCCCAACAACCTTGCCCTGACCTGGCTGATTAGCTTGTGGTCAAGTCTACACTAAACCTCCCGTGGACAGTCTAATCAGTTAGGAGTCGTCTAGGTCCAGAAATCCTAGATAGCTTGGATTGATTTTTCTTTATTGTTTGTTATTTTCATTTTTCTTTTCTCTGGTGTGATCGGTGCACGTTGTTTGTGACTGTATATGCAAGAGTGGTTCCGTGATCCAAATTCTGCAAGACTTGTTAGACTTTCTACACTTGCACTTACACAACCACTTGACACAATGGAAAATAACGTCTCACTTCAAGATAGATTCTATCCGATTCGCACATCCCTTCCATCTTGCATTCTTCTCCCCGAACCCAATGGAAATCACTTTGAGCTGAAACCGCAATTCATTAATACACTTCCCCGATTCATGGTCTAGAGTCTGAGGACGCGTACATCTTCATTCGAGAGTTTGAAGAAGTATGCCAAATTATGAGAATTTCCCACTGACCGAGGATGCTGTTAGTTACGGTTCATACCGTTTGCATTGAAGGATTTAGCTAAGAAATGGCTTTACAATCTTCCCGTCAGTTCCATATCTTCTTGGGATGATTTTGTAAAGGTCTTTCTTAAGAAATTCTATCCTATCCACAAAACAGCCCTCATGCGAAAGAATATCATGCAATTCAAGCAGGAATCACACGAACCGTTCTGGAAATATTTTGAGCGTTTTAAAGACCTTCTAGCCCTATGTCCTCATCACGGCATAGAGAAATGGCATCAATGCCAGATTATCTATGACGGTTAGATTACCAAACGAAAACCCTCCTTGAATCTATGTGCCAAGGGGAATTTTTGAAGAAAGATGAACATCAGGGGTGGGATCTCTTTGAAGCCTTAGCTGAGAAAACATTCAGTGGGAGTCATGTCCAGATAAACCCACTCCCACTACTTCCAGAACCGGGATGCACTCCATAGAATCCTCTATAGCTGCTGAAGCCAAGATCACACAATTAATGAAGAGGATAGAACTGCTTGAATCACGGGAACATTCTGCTGTTAATCAGGTCAACCCATCACCTCTGATTAAACCGGGTGTACCTACTGTCATGATCTCAACTATGTTTTTGAGGAGTGTCCTTTGTATCAGTCTCAATCATATCAGGAGCACACGAATGCAGCTTTTACCAGACCCCCTCACAATCCATACTCCAGCACATACAATTCGGGATGGCAGAACCATCCAAATTTTTCATGGAGTCAGTCTGGTCCTGAGCATCATAGGCCACCAATTCCACATCCATATAATGCTCAGTCTCACCCATCCATTTTCAACAAATCGAAATCACCGTATTTTCATCCAAATCAAGGTCCACCACAATCACAACTATATCTGAACCCACCACACTACCAATCACAATTCCAGTCTCCATATCATCAACATCCACCCCAGAATGATTCAGAAATATCAGAGTGAGGAAAATGTTAGAAACCTTTACCAAAAACTATCATTAGGATATGAATAAAGTTCAGGTCCAAATTGGGCAATTGGCTAATTCAGTAATGAGAGACAAAAAGGACTGTTACCAAGCCAGCCATTGCCAAATCCCAAACATGAAGACACAGGACCCAGTCAATGCCATGCTATTCATACCCTGAGATCTGAAAAACAGATAGACAATAAGGTTTCTAGTCAATCATCTCATCCTGTACCAAAGCCAACACCTCCTGTCCCAATGCAACCAGCTTCTGACAAACCATCTTCTAGTACAGAGCCATCTACTTCAAAAGCCAAGGGTAAAGAAAAGGTAGATGAGCAACCCTATAAGCCTAGTGTACCATTTCCAAATAGACTTATAAATCACAAGTCAAATGCTCACATGGAGAAGATAAAAGAAATATTCAATAAGGTACAAATCAATGTCCCTCTTCTTGATGCCATACAACAAGTGCCATCATATGCCAATTCTTGAAGGAAATGTGCACTAAGAAGAGGAAAACACAAGTCCCTAAGAAAGTCTTCCTAGCATCAACCATCAGCGAGTTGCTCACTGGTCCAACTCCTGTAAAATACAAAGACCCAGGGAGCCCCACCATTTCATGCATCATAGGACAGACTACCATCAATAGGGCATTACTTGATTTGGGGGTCAGCATCAATCTCCTACCTTTGTCTGTGTACCAACAATTAGGGTTAGGCGATCTTCTCCCGACCAAATGACCATACAATTGGCTGATCGTTCTGTCAAGAGACCAAGGGGGAAATTCACGATGTCCTTGTCAGAGTTGGGGAGTTCATATACCCTGTTGATTTTGTAGTCCTTGAGACACAACCTGTGTCTAATTCCAATCAAAGGGCTCAAACTCCTGTCATTTTAGGACGACCATTCCTGGCTACAGCAAATGCCATAATCAATTGCCGGAATGGATCAATGAGGTTAACCTTTGGTAACATGACTCATGAACTCAATGTCTTCCACACACAGCCTCGTAAAACTAAAGATCAAACATTCGAGGTTAGCTTTGTTAGAGACAATTGTGAGGATTCAAAAGATGAGTCACAATTCTGTGATTCTCTTGAAGTGGAAAATCCTGTTATCCAAGTACCCTTTCAAAAGGGGAAAGTTGATTTGGATATTTTCACTTTCACTGAGCCAACTGTGACTGTATCCGAAGAGGATATAGTTCAAGAACCTCCAATTGATATATCCTTTGAAGACTTATTTGCCGACGAGATCATGTGTCTAGATGAGTCAACTCGGGGTCAGTTAACTGATTGTACACTTCCGGATGTTGACCTGAGTTTTGAAGAGTTGTATGGAGAGGAGCTGGAATTCCTTAACATTGGAAGTGATGAGATTCAGAGTGAAAGTGGTGATAAGGAATTTTTTGTGAACAATGTGGTAAAATCAGGATGAATAATAATGAGAAATTGAAGCTGGAGATGCCTAGGGCTAAGAAAATAATTCAACACGTTTCCCAACTGAGCCCGCGCAAGCAGAGACACACTGGAACGATGGGAAACAGGCCAGGGGGAAAAGACCAAAAGAATAGCCTAGGCACTGGACACACTTGTAAATATTTCTTGTAAATAGTTCTTTTGCACACTTTTGTAAATAAAAAAATAATAGAAATAAAAAAATGAGGGACTTATGTGTTTAAAAGAGTTTCCCCACTTTCAAAATTCAAAATTCTTTTCAATTCAAATTCCTAGGTCAACATCTCTTCCCTAGGGTCAAACTCATTTTCAAAATTCAAAGTCCCTAGGGTAAATTCACTTTTAACCTAGGGCTAAAGTTGGAACTCTCACCTTTTTTCCCTCCTATAAATATCATCTCTACCCTACCCTTCCTCCCTCAAACGAAAACCATCTACTCTCAGATCTAAAACTCTCTTCAGGCGCCGCGCGCTGCAACTTTTCCCTTCCCCAGATTTCTCTTTCCTGCCGCGATCCCGCGACCACAGCCGCAGATCCGCGGCTTTCCTGCAGCATCTGGAGCGCCGACAAATTCTGCACCCGTCGATCTGAAGCGCTTGCTGCCGATCTGGTGCCAGAAACTTCATCAGACTTTCCTATACCCTCTGCAGAGATCGAATTTTTCCCCCCACGAATTCCGGGGGCGGTTCGAATTCCAATCTTTTCTTTTATTGCTTTGATTTCAATTCATATAATGGCACCTAGCATTTTTTCTGAAAAAGACTTTGGGCGAATATTGTGTGATTCAAATGGATATGGGCACATGTTTTTAGACCGCATTAGGGCTTGGGATTGGTATAGTCTAGTGTACGACAATGGTGAAAACGATGTTTTTTATTGCCCTGATCTAGTGGCAATGTTTTACACATCCATAGCCCATGCCTCTGTCAATGTCCACACATACCAATTTACTGTACACATGCCCACTGGCGACTTGTTCATCACGCTTCCTCTTCTTGAGGAAATCACAAATGTCCCAACTATCACACAACACAGCGACCCTCTCCCATTGATTGAGTACATGACTGTTATGGGGGCTCGTTGTACAGAGCAGGATCGTGGGCTCAAAGCCAATACCACCTTTAGAAATGTGCACTGTTTTGGACGCTGGATCCAACGCAACATTTTAGGGCTTGAACATGCCACATCCTTTAACAGACCAGTGCTGCAAATAATACATGATTTGATGACTCGGCAACACACTGTTTGTCTAAATAAGGCCATCTTCCACGCAATCCTTACCAATTCCTCCCGCACTCGGGGTGCCAAATATTCCCATCCCATCCTGATTACACGTCTGTGTAGGACTTTCTTACCGGACGATGTCTTTGATTCTTTTGACCGAGTGTTTGTTACTGCAGAAAGACCCACCAGTTCATATAACAGTTGTTTGCACGCGGTTTGGACACCTAGTGTCCTACCCGAAGATATACCGGTGGAGTCCTCTTCGGAGGAAAGCTTAGAGGAAGAAGATGAGCCGCAATTTTGGAGGCAGGACCCCCCATCTGATTCACGTGCCTTCATGTCCACCATCTGGCGGGGCATGAAGAAGATCTTTCGGGGGCAAGTGAGACTTAGGAAGAAGGTAGAGGAGCAATCCTCTAGGTTGGATAATATCGAGGGTGCGCTGAGACGATCACAGTCGGCTGGACCTAGCACCACTGCTGGTCCAAAGCGACGGAGGGAGTAGCTTCATACCTTTTACCTATTTCATGCATCTTTTTATCTTGCATACATTGGGGACAATGCATGAGATAGGTATGGGGGGGTAAGATTCTAACATAGCATTTTTCATTTCTTTTTAGGCTTTTATTTTTTTTTAGGATTTTCATTTTCTTTAGGTTTTTATTTTCTTTTTAGATTTTACTTTTTCTTAGTAGATTTTCTATTTTCTTTTAGATTTTACTTTTTCTTTTAGATATATAAAAAAAATTAAAAAAAATAAGGAAATTCTTGATCCATGTTTAAAGAATCAAACTTAACTTTAGGGATTAAGGAAGCTCTAAACTAAGATTTCTAATTATAAGTCGAAAAGAGGAGTTTTGTCAGATTTTTAGGTTAAGTAATAAAGGATAAGAAAGATTACTAGATTTTAATTCTTTCTTTAGGATATATACATTAAACATATTGAATGATTAATCAAAGACTTTGTGACTTTTTTACATATATATATAATAAAAAAAATATAGAAAAAAAATGCTAAATAAATAATAAATAATAATTACTTAGCCACTAATTAAGCTGGTTAGTCGTGCCTCAAGAAGCATTTCTAGTCACGCCTAAAGGTGGTTAAGTCCTTAAATTCCTTCGTGGCCTTTTTTACTCGAGTCATCGAACCCTAGGGATGTTTTCTCATCTGGTGCCCTAAGACCGTCTGGTTTGGGAGTCATCGGTAAGAGACTCGTTACAAGGGTAAACTAGAAAGCCTAAGGATGCTAAGGAAATGTAAATAAATAAATATTGTATATAAAAAAAAAGAAAAAAAAAGAAAAAAATGTTATATATATTAGTAAATAAATGAACTTAGTCTAAGAAAGATCATTCATATTTATAGATGTATATATCCTAGGATTGATGCAAAATCCGGTTTTTGATCTTTTCTCGAAAAACTTAACCTAAGATGAAAACAAAACTCTAAATAGACGCTTATAAGAGGAATGACAAGTTTAGGGTAACCTGAAACCTATAACTTAAGTGAGAATCTTTAAAACATGGATCAAAATTTTCACTAACACTTTTATTTTTCTTTATGGATTTTGTGGTGCAATCCGCTGAAAACCCTCAGGAGACAACACTCCTCCTCTAGGGTAACCTAGAGGTTTAACGGCTTGTTGCACGTGCTCAGTGCAATCGTGTCACCTCGAAAGTGGTGTAATAAACTAGTTAGGATTTTCTTTTCTTTCTTTTTTGTTCGAGGACGATCCAAAGCTAGGTATGGGGGTGTGATTGTTATTCATTTTTGCATATTTTACCACATCCATACCATGCATATTGCAAATAAAAATGTGATTTTTAATCCTTTTCTCTCTATTTTTGCAGGTCCATATTCTAATAGAGAAAAGACCCAAAATCCCTTTAATTATCAAGAATTAAAGGAGAATAAATCAAAGCCCAAAAGAGAGCCCAAAGGTTGAGCCCAGGATCAGGAGAAATCCACGCACCAAGTCAGACTTCCAGAAGGTCCACGTGGCTAACAACCTGTAACAAACTCGTACCAGAAATCTCGGCCTCAACGGCCAAGATTCTGCCGCAGATCCACGGCAAATGCCGCGGATCTGCGGCAGTTACAAGGCGTTGAGCCCGAGATTCTCTCCAACAACCTGGGTTCTGGAGTCTTCTTCTCTGAGGCTATAAATACACCACCAGGACCAACGAAGAGAAGAGAGAGGAGAGATTAGAGAATAGAGCTTGTATTTTGTAGTTTTCTCTCTAGGATTTTTAGTGCTCTAGGTCTTCTTCTTCCTCCCTAGAAATTCTGCAAAAGAGAGATTGTGTGAGAGAGAGCTTGTGTAAACCAAGGTGTGACAACTTGTGAAGCAAGGATTAATCCAATTCTCCTTTCTCTACTTGAGCATTTTCTAGTAATTACTTGCTTTCTTTAATTCAAGCTTTACTTTCTTTGCACTTTTATTTCATGCATTGCTTTTCTTTTCTTGTAATGGCTAGTAGCTAAATTCTTCTACATGACTAGCTAACAACTAATCTTGCTTAACTACTAACTCATGGGTGATTGCTATCTTTATCTTGCAAGTTGTATGGTCTTTTTCATCCCCGATGGGTTACTTTCATGCTTGGCAATCTCTTGTTGTAATTCTCCATATGATTCATGTGTGCCTCATTTAGAGCCTTGTCTGAAGAACAAGTGCCTTGATGGAACATGGAGATGGATCACCAAACATATGCTATTTGTTGTACAACTTCTTTACTTCCATTAATGAATGTTGTATCTTCTTCCTTAGCATCCCTTGAGTGTCGCTCTTTTGATTCCATTATTGAAATTCTATCTTGAAGGCCTATGACATCTATGAGGCTACAAGACAAGTCCAAGAATGATCACCCGTCGTCTAAGTGGGAAAGCAACTAGACCAACACGCAAGACAAATCTTTGCCGATGAATCAACATGAGGCACGCATCACCATCTCGGAGTTTAGTAAGTTTAGCAAATTAGTAAGGTTAGCTAGTCATGGTTTTCTTCCATCTTAAAGTCTTCTACAAAGTTCTCTTTCTTTTAGTTTTATTTCCAAAGCAAATCTCCTTTTTGATTTCTTTTCCTTTTATTCCATCATGCACAAATCCACCAATTCTTTTACCTCTTTTTCCATGATTTTTTCATTCTTTTAAGACAAAGAAGAACATTCGTTTACTTTCTCTTCAACACCGAACCGTAACGCTTCCATCGCAAGCTCTCCCTGAGGATTCGACCCGTATAGCTTGTGCTACTACGGAGATTAAGGAAAGGATACATTGATCATTTTAAATACATTATGGAGTGATTAAGCACATAAGGTTGACTCTAAACCTTCTCTCTTTTATTGAATATTTGTGCAATCTACCACAACTATCATCTTTTTTTCCCACAATCAGCAGACCATGTAGAACATGGTCGATGAGAGGAAATCGCCAATCTCTCGGCTCCAGCTCCATCGAGATATTATAGACTTCTCTGGTCCTTAACATATGTTTAGAGCAGACAAGGTGTCGAGTCGCCACTGTGAGGTGATACTCGGTGTCGACTGGCAAGGCTAGTGTTGTTGCTAATGCAGCAGAGCGTCCGCCTTGGTATTCTGAGATCGAGATACGTGCCCGATGTAGAAGCCATCAAACAGATTAGCCAATTCAATGACTGTGTGATAATACGGCACCAAGTCTTCGTGGCGGACCTCATATTCGCATTTAACCTGATTGATAATCAGTTTTGAATCGCCGTAAACTTTAAGGTAGCGTACCCCCATTCCGTGGGCGAGCTGAAGGCCGATAAGCAGAGCATTATATTCCGCTACATTGTTGGAGCATGATTCCGTCAGGGAGAATGCTCTAGGAAGGACGTGATTTTGTGGGGAGATAAACACAACCCCACACACCGGCAATGATCTTTCCTTTAGGGCCTATTCGTGATGCTCCATCGAAGAACATCTGCCACACTTCATTCTCTGAAGTTACATTGGACTCGAAGACTTCATCCGGAATATCTTCGTGAAGTTTTGAGTTCTCTGGGACTGGATGAGCAGCCAAGAACTCTGCAAGGGCCTGGCCTTTAACCGCCTTTTGAGGGATAAGATCATGTCGTATTGAGACAAAAGAAGCGCCCATTTAGCTAATCTTGAATTCAATGATCCTGGCTTCGTCATGAGAAGGCGCAAAGGATTCACTCTTGAGATGACATGTATGGTTTGGCCGACCAAATAATGTCGTGCCTTCTGAACGGCAAAGACAAGGGCTAAGCACTCTTTCTCGATAGGATTATAGCGAGATTCCGCCCCTATCAGAGTCCTGCTCAGATAATAAATGGCCTGTTCGTGACCATGGTCGTCCTTTTGAGCAAGGAGGGCCTCAAGAGAATGGTCCATAGATTTCACATAAAGTAAGAATGGTTTCCCTGATGTGGGAGCCACCAAGACTGGATGTTTTGTGAGATATCTCTTGATGTCCTCATAAGCTTCCTGACAAGCTTGATCCCATACAAAGGAAGCACCCTTTTTCATGAGTCGGGTGAACGGTTGACAGCGGCCTGAGAGATTTGCGATGAATCTTCTAATATAAGCCAGTCTACCTTGCAAGCCTCTGAGCTCTTTAAGTTTCCTCGGTGGATGCATGCTCTGAATGGCTTTGACGTTGTCTGGGTCAAGATGAATTCCTTTTGATGTAACAATAAACCCAAGGAACTTGCCACTCGAAACTCCCAAGAAGGATTTTGTCGGATTCATTTTCAGTTGATGAGCCCGCATATGTCGAACATCGTTCTCAAGTCACGAAGATGGTCATTCTTATTGCGGCTTTTGACAGCAATGTCGTCGACATAGCATTCTACCGTTTTTCAGAGATGATCACGGAAGATTATACTCATTGCCCGCTGATAGGTTGCTCCGACGTTCTTTAGCCCAAAGGGCATCACAGTATAGCAGTATACCCCCAATGGTGTTCGAAACGAAGTATGCTTCTCGTCGTCGGGGTACATCTTAATCTGGTTGTACCCTGAAAAGCCGTCCATAAAAGAAATTCTTTCGAATCCACAGGTGTTGTCAATCATGACATCGGTGATGGGTAGTGGGAACTTGTCTTTAGGACAAGACGTATTGAGATCACGATAGTCAATGCAGATCCGTATCTTCCCATTCTTCTTGAGGACGGGAACGATATTAGCAACCCAATCTGGATGTTGTTCCTCCCGTATGAAGCCACATGCAATGAGCTTGTGAACTTCGGCTTCAATAGCCTCCATAATATTCGGGCGAAACTGACATTGTTGCTGCTTGACTGGCTTGGCGTCGGGTCTGATATTCAGACGATGCATGGCGACTTGTGGATCAAGTCCGGGCATGTCTTCATAGTTCCATGCGAAGACGTCTATATACTCTTTTACGAGTATTATTAATTCTTCCTTTTCTAAGAGTGATAAGCTTTCACTTATAAAGATGGGCTTAGGGTGATCTTGACTACCCAAGTTGACTTGCATCACCTTGTCTTCAGTAGGCGGGTCGCGTAGTTCGAATCGCTTTTCCCATTGGAGATCTAATTGTTGAGCCCATGGTTCCTCATCAGTAGCTTCCGCAGGCTCCAATTGACTGCTTGAGTCATATTACGGTGAGATTCTCGAACATCATTCCCATACTGACATCTGAGTCTCACTCGGAGGATGAGGCAGAATGTGATGGAATTGGTTCGTCATCTTTGAATTGAACCGTTGCTGGCGATGTGGGTGTAACGTATCCCAACCCCCTGCGTGTATTATCATAGTAATTTGCAGGCTTCCCTTTTGGCACAAAGTTACGCAGCAAACTACGCCTTCCTTTTTTAAAATTCAGGCCTTCTCCATGCTTTAGGTCGTACCCCATTTTCTTCATAATATGGCGCGCTGGTCGCGCGTAATGAAGAATTGTGGGGTGTCTAAGTCTGAACTTGAATTTGCGGCTGTGGACCCTCGTGGTTGGGCTCTGCCGAATATTATTGGTAATTGACCTTCTTTGGATGGAGGGATCACCAAAACGGCCCCTTCTACAGATTCCATGGGTGTGTTGGATGCACTTGGTCTATGTAAAGGGATGTGCATAGAGCTATCCATGATGGATTCAGACAACCCAATACTCGCAGGATAATCAAAGGAAATATTATCATTAATTACCCACTCGCCCTCATCTTCAGAAGGAGCGTTACATTGGGGATTATTAAGACACGCTATAATCGGTTCACCAATCAAAATGGCTGGCATGTCTTCTTCAGATTTTGAATCCGCCTCATTGTCACTATCATCATTGTCCGGCAATAGTTGTTTGGATGTTTCACCGGTCTCTTGATACAGGAAAGCGTCAGTGAAGTAATTTTCACCCTTTGAATGGTTGCTTCTCAGCAAAGACAGTTCGTACTGTCGCTCCATCTTCAACATATTTGAAATACTAGTGCAGCGTGGAGGGAACAATCCAGTTGGTGTGGATCCACGGTCGTCCTAGCAGCAGGTTGTATGACGTGTCAGCGTCAATGACATAGCACGTCACTTCTGACTTCAGGCTCCCGATTCGGCAACGGAGTCGAATTTTCCCAAGTGGATGACTACTCCCAGCATTGAAACCGTATATTGTAGTAATGGTTGCGGACAACCTATATAGTGGTATGCCGAGGAAGTAGAGGAGCCTTTTAGGGATGATGCTGAGTGCAGACCCTGGATCAACCTGTACCCTTTCAATGCATGTTGAACCGATGTATCCGGTGTAGTACAGAGGTCGATCGTGCTTGTTATCCTGAGAAGCATATCTTCTTCCGCTGTAAAGGTAATAGCGGGTACCTTTGATTGTGCATGATGGCATTTAGGGCACCGAGACTGAGCGTCATCTTTAGGGATTTCTGGCATATATGTCAGGAATGATTCTGAATCAGCCAGCGCATCTCTGAGTGCTTCTCTTGTCTCTTTTGAGAGACGAAGGAGCTCGTGTATTGTAATACGAGCCGGGATATTGGCCAGCTGGGCCAATATGTCAAAATGAAAGGGTGTGTCAAGCCCTGGGCCTGAAGGCTTTTTCAGGACATGGTCGTGTAAGTTCACCTAGAGGGGGGGTGAATAGGTGATGGCTAATCTAATGGTCAATTAATGCCAAATGATGCGAAGCTAAAAATAATAGTGACCAAATTAAATCTTTTACACTAAACACCACGTATAACCAAAGAGTGTTGCCGAATTCCCCGTGAAGGGCTCTGGACAAACTCCTCTAGATTCCCTTGAATGGGTTGAGGTGCCGCGTTGGCTCTCTTGTTTGAATACAAGTGTTAGCAACAATCCCACGCAAGTATATAACAATATGAGCAAAAGGAATATATCATGCATATAAAGGTAAAGACAAGATAAGTAATGCAAGATATAACAAGAGACAAACAGAGAGAGAGAAAAGGCAATCGCAAACACAAAGGGTTTGTTTCGAGGTTCGAGCACACTTGCTCTACATCCCCGCCTTCGACACACGAAGGATTTCCACTATGCAAGATCCCACTGGATCTCTCCTTAGTGCCGCAACACCTACAAGCCCTCGGACTCCCTAGTCCGTACACACGCAAGCTCACTAGCTCGCCGAGGCCGCACCTCAAATCACCGAATTCACACAAGAACTCTTAACCACCACGAGCACACTTGCCCGTCTCCTCAAAGTACAAAGATGAAATCTTTGGTGATATACAACACTTTGATCACCATTACAAACTCTCACAACACAATCCTATGGATAGATAAGGCAATAGATAGCTCAAGTGATTGTGAGAAAGTAAGGAAAGAACTATGGTGAAAAATTCAAGAAATCGCTTTAAACACTCTCTTGTTAAATCTCTCTTTTGATGGGAAATATTTGCTCTCAAATATGTGGAGAAAACTCTTTTAAAAGAATGGGAAAAACTGGCTCAAAGCTCTCCTAAAATCTTGTTGCAAAACAATGACAAAACCCCAAATTTATAGGCCAGAAAAATATAGCCGTTGGGGTTTGTCAGACCTGCCGGTTGACCCGGCCGGTCGACCCGTAACGGTCAAAAATCCGACCGTTGGAGCCTCCGGTCGACCCGCCCGGTCGACCCCGAAGAACAGAGAGCACTGCTCTCAGTTCCGGTCGACCCGCCCGGTCGACCCGCCCACTGAACTGCCAGACGTGCACGGTTCTTGCACGTCGGTCGACCCTTGCGGTCGACCTGCCCTTGGTTCCGGTCGACCGCCCTCTGTGCAATGGGTTAACTTGGAGCACAGTTTTGAGGTCTAAAACGTTCGAATTGGGGAATAAGAATATAGGATGAAGTTGTAGATATTGAAGTTCTTTCTAATTCAACTTAAAGCAAATCAATATCAATTCAAAATTGAAAGTTATCAATAAAATACTAAAAGGTATCAAATCAGAAACTGTAAACTGTTTTTAGAACAAGAGCAGACTTCAACCCAATATTTGACATTCTTAACATTTAAATCAGAAAATGATTATTCAGAATTAAATGTAGCTCTGAAAGTCATCTTTAAAATGCAATTTAAATCATGTTAATTGAATATAAGAATCAAAAGTTATGACTAGAAAACTAAAAGAGTGTCGAGCAGATCAGCAGAACGGTCGACCGAGAAAACCCGAGAGTTTCTAAAATGGTTTTGGTTAAAACACATGTATATTTGAAACACCAAAAACCAAAACGGTATTTTTCTAGAACTAAAAATATTTTATGAAAACACATATAAATCAAGAAGTGTGTGTGTGATATGAACTTGAGCAATCCACCAACTATTCTATCATTTACATTTTAACTAAAACAAAATCTTATACCTAGACACAAGTCTTGATCTGAAGTCTTCCCTTGAAGTCTTCACATCTTCTTGACTTGGTCCAAGCTTGATCCAAAAGCTCCTTGGATCACACCGTGCTAGCTCCAAATCTTGATATTTTATCCTTTTGAGCTATGCACCTACTAAGATCTTGATAATGAATCTGTCACTAATTAAACACAAGATCATTAGTAAACATAACTTCATGAGTTGATTATCATCAAAACTAGGGTGGTAGGCCTTTGGGCCAACAGGTCGAACCGGACTTCCTTAGGCTTCTCTTTTCCCTTGGTTGGAACTGAAGCGGATGCTGGTATTTGTACTAACGTTGTTTGCTGTTGTATCTCGTCAGTAGTTTTCTCATACTGCTTTAAGTATGATTTTTCGGATCGATTACCCGTCGGCTGAGGTACATCGGCCTGCATTGTGCAAGCATGCTTTTCTCCTTCAGAATCACTAAGGGAAGCTGACGTAAGATTGTCATCGTCTGGCAGGATGGAGATGACATTGCAAGATTTGCCCTTCGACTTGGACTTCTTTGAATCCCATTGTTCGTCTTGGACAAGGTCTGGGTGTATCCACATGACTTCCCCTGTCTCCAGTGTCAAGGGAACAAGACCCCATTATCCTGAGCTTTAGCCGCAGGATGTTTGACTTCCAGCCGTGGCGCAGGGACTGGATAAGTTCCGTCAGGAACTGTGACCTTTGGGGTTTTGTCGAACTCGAGGGTCACCATATTTGCAGTGACTTTCTTTTGTTCTGACTTCAGTGTCAGGACCCTGGCGTCGATTAGAGCTTGAATTCTGTCCTTGAGGACAAAGCACTTGTCGGTAGGATGGTGAATCATCCTGTGGAAGAGACAGTATTTGGGATCATTCGTGCGTCCTATTTCATTGGGATGCCGAGCCTCTGGTAGCTTCATTTTATTCCCTTTGTGGAGTAAATGGAATATTGTGACCACCTGATCGTCTCTGAAGGAATACTGTTTCGAAGGGAACTTAGACTCCTGATTATTGAAGCCACCTTTCTTGGCCTTCGACTGAACATCCTCTGATAATTCAACGGACATAGTCTCCTTCCCTTTGGCTTGAGAAGACTGCGCCATGTCGTCGCATCCTTTGTTGTTCATACCCCATTTGCCTTTAGGGGTGGATGGTTCGAACTTTTTAGCCGACTTCTCGGCTATCTCAGCTTGTTCGACCAGTTCTTTCCAGGTATGGGCTTTGACAGCCCCCATGCGAACCTCTACTTGGTCTAAGAAGTTGTGTCTACACGTCTGTAAGAGCATGGATAATGGCATCCCTGCTGGGCACATCAAAGACAAGTTTCTGAATCGCTCAATGTAGTCACGGACAGATTCACACTTCTTCTGCACGGTGGAGAGGAGCTTGTCCATGGTTACCTCGGTATCGTCCTCATAGAAATGAGAAAGGAATCGGGTTTTATGGTCGATCCAAGAATTGACAGAGCCGGAGGGAGACTTTGGAACCAGTCAAATGCTACCCCCTTTAAGGTGCCAATAAACAGCCTAGCCATGATGGCATCATTGTCTATAACATTACCGGTCTGAGACCGAAAATAGTAGATGTGCTGGTTTGGCGAGCTCTTACCATCGTACGTATGTAACGTTGGTGGTTTGAACTTCGGTGGGTATGGCACTGAATCCCACTCCAGCGGGTAAGGACGGACTGTCCCCACTTTCTTTAATTCATCCCTCTGAGCTAGGGATGCTATTTGAGCTTGGAGGCCCTTAAGGACTTCAGCGTCTAAAGAAGAACCCTCCTTGGACTTTTTCGTCTTCGGTTGGTCATTGCTAAGATGTTCTTCCTCATCATGATTACTCCTGGTATCATTGTTATTCCGGTTATTGAGGAGTTGAGCGAGCATCTGTTGAATGTTGTCCAGAGCTTCTTGCTGGGTTTTGAAAGTATGCTCCTGAGCTTCCAAACGTCGACGAAGGTCTTCTTTACCATTGTCAGCTATGTTTACTGATGCTCTGTCTGTTCGCACTGAGCTGACTGTCGCCGAAGAGGCATACCCACTATCTTCATCCTCTCCATCAGACGACTGGACTGATCTTCTCCTTAGTTCCGGCGAGGCTACTACCGTTGAGGAAGATGGCTGTTCATAACTGTAGGGCATCGCAACCCTAGATCTGGTGTTTCGGAAGACACCCTCTTCATGTACCAAGACTTCACCTAAGCTTGGGCTATAATCTGGATCTAGGGAACTGTAGGGAGTGTCGTCGGACACTTGTCTGCCCCTGCGCAGCTCTTGTCCTCTTCCGGTCATGTTAACGGATGTAGAGGGTAGGTCTCGCGAGACGCTCTTTTTATAATGTTTCACCGGGGCTTGCACCGGAAGTCGAGCAAAAACTGATCGTCGACCTGGAGGTGTGGCGGGGATTGGTCCTAGCCGGCAATGGACCGAGTGGAGTGTCACCAACTAACATCCCACTTGTTGACAACAGGAGGAAGAAGTTTGAAAAGCTTCTGACTTTCGTTTGCTTGTCAAGAATTCCCGCAAGTCAGACCCAGTTGGACCTAAACCATCCAATGCAGAGGCTCTTTTGGATCGCGCATAGGACGATGTCCTGCTCCTTTTATCCCCGCAGAGGGGATTAGCACTGAATAGAGCTTCAGCTCTAGCTTCGCGGCTAAGAACCTTGAAACGCCCTTGGGCGCTGAAGCTGCATAAGCAACGCTATTAGCACTTAGGGACAATCCCTTAGCTTCGCCACAAAGTGTGAGCTTAGCGCTTGATGAACTGGAGAGCGGGGCACGCTGTGGTGCTTTATCCGCTATACTGCTGCGAAGGCGATTAGCCTTAGATAGTGCTTTGGCTCTAGGCTCGCGGCTGAAAGCTTTGGAAACGCCCTTTGGCGCTGAAGCTGCATAAGCAATGCTATCAGCACTTAGGGACGATCCCTTAACTCCGCTGCGAGGAGCGAGCTTAATAGTTGAAGAACTGGGGAACGAAGCACTTTGTGGTGCTTTGGTTCCAGCTTCGCGGCTATGAACATCGCGCGTATGCTGTGGTACAGTAGCTTCGCTCATGAGAACGAGGCTGGCGCGAGTTGTTGCTCTTGAGTTGGGCGAAGGTATGGTCGTCGCTGTAACTTCGCGGCTAGCAGCATTGTTGGAACAGGCAGGCATCTTTCCTTGTTCTTCACGAGAGAGATGGACTTCTGGCGTAGCTACGCCTGAGGCTTGGCCCAGAGCCTTCTGTTTTGGCCTCCACATCTGCTTTGACAAGGGAGACATAGGTTCGCAGGGAACCTGACTAGCCACACGCGAGGCTGAGGGGTGTTGGCAGAATTCTGCTCTGGTGCCTTGGCCATGGAGACCTTTCTATGCTTCCGTGCACGAAGCATTAGACCACCCCAGAGAGGACTTCTTCAAAATTTTCTTGGTCGAAGTGGACGACCAGGTTCTCGAAAGTGATGGACTTGGACTGCGGGCGTGCTTCCTTGTTGCGCCAGAGGACCGCAGTAGGCTCGCAGAGAGCCTTATCTGTCTCCGCAGAGACTTGCCTTGAAGATTTAGCCAGAGAGACTCTGGCTGCACCGGCTTTCTTGAATTCAGAGATAGACCTGAAGGTCTGTTCGTCACATTGCGACACTTGATTCTCAGCAGTAGAGAATTCAATCCCCAGCGGAGTCGCCATCTTGTTTTCCATTGATTTGCAAAGGGGAAAACTTACAAAAAAAAAAGGGTCGAGGAGCTAAATTACAAGTATTCTAAAAAGATTACAAGTAGATCTCCTCGGAGGTTCTGGAGAAGTGTGCCGATAGGAGTCTGGTCAGCGCGCGACCACTTTGTCCTTTGACGATGCGAGCGATGAGATTCCCTTCTCGCCTGGTTCGGGGATCGGAGAAAGGAAGGTTGGTAGAACCTTATTGTTGCTTCTTAAAATCGTCTTATCTTAGGAATTCCTTCTCGCCTGGTTCCGGAGATTCCTTGAGAGGAAGGAAGGTATTAGGGTATCAACACCCTGATTAGAGAAGCAGTTCTCTAGAGTCTCTGAATTCTTAGAAGCAAGAGACTAGATCTCTATTTGTGCGCACGGTGCGTCCTCTTGAGAAGTCTGCCGTCTCTTCTCGTGAAGTCGTCTGGAGGTCTTCTCTCCTTGTGCCCCTGGTGGGCTATTTATAGGGAGAGCAAGGGTATAATCGTCCCTTGAAAATATAGAAACAGCTTGAATCAAATCTGTTTAAATCTGGAAAGTAGCCTTACTGCGATGCTAGAATCAGCTTCTGCGAAGCTAGAAATAGCAGGTCGTTGATCCTCTTGATCTGTTTTGATCCTTTCCATATAATTGGAAGATCTCCCTTGATCCTCTTACTCGTTTTAGGAGAGTCAAGAGATTATGGCAATCAACTGCCAAATTTGATCTCAGATTTGATCTTGATTGAATTTGATCTTGATCCTGATTAGATTTGATCTCATCTGGAGATTTAATTGGTCAAAGGTTGACCATAGCAGACCCGCAGTGGCGCTGCCCGCATCAAGCTCGCAGCGGAGCTGGAAGGCGCATGTGGCGAAGTCAGAAAACAGCTCTTCAGCGGAGCTAGATATCGTCTGTGGTGAAGTTACCAAATATCCTTCTGCGCGGTTGCGTGTAGCTTCAAGCGAAACTAACTATCTGCGGAGTTAACTAAGTACTTCAGGCGAAGCTGTAAGTTAGCTTCCTGGCGGAGCTGTAAATGGCTTCAAGGCGAAGTTGGATGATCTTAGCCTCTCAAGCGAGGTTGTCCCTTGGGCTCATGTGATGCTAAATGCTAGCATCTTAGACCTGCTGAGGTCTGTTTAGAGATAATCTGGGCTTACTGTCTGCTTCACTGGATCAGTAGAGTCCAAGTTGCTTCCTTGTCCCTCGGAGATGGGTGAGAACTGGTCGTCAGCTTATCTGTCACTTGTCTTTTGTAAATATCAACAAGTTTAGACATTGTTCGGACCAGTCAGAATCTTGTCTTTTTTAAAGTGTCAACAGAAAGAACAGAACTTTAAAAGAGATGATCAATTCCATGCTCGTAAGTTCTGGAGCTTCATAGAACTTGTGGGGGGGAAGCTCTGTTACTGCAAATTATATTCTAAACAGAATACCCACAAGAAACTTGGTCTTATACCATTTGTGTTATGGCATGGAAGGACACCTTCCTACCATTACCTCAAAATGTGGGGGTGTCTTGCAAAGGTGCTAGCACCATTACCTAAAAAGACTAAGTTGAGAGCAAGAACTATGGACTACATATTCATAGGCTATGCCTTGAATAGTAGTGCCTACAGATTTCTAGTTCATAAATCAAAAATACCAGATATTAATGTAAATATGATTATCGAATCTAGAGATGTTGTGTTCTTTGAAGACATCTTTCCATACAAACGGGAAACAGATAAGACTTCTGGGAAAAGAACACATGAGATGACGTTCATGGACGAAAGCCCCGAGGAACCGATTGTTAATGCGAAAATTGAACCAAGAAGAAATCAGAAATCTAGAATCTCAAAATCTTTTGGTTCAGATTTTGTAGCATACGCTATTGAAAGCGAGCCTCAAACATTAAAGAGGCTATGTCTACCCCAGAAGCACAAATGTGAAAAGAAGCTATAAATAGCGAAATAGAATCCATACTAAGTAATCATACTTGAGAATTGGCAAACTTGCCTCCTGACAGTAAACCAATGAGTATAAGTGGATTTTCAAAAGAAAATTAAAACCCGATGGATCTATTGATAAGTACAATGCTAGATTAGTAGCCAAGGGTTATCGACAAAAGGAAGGACTTGACTACTTCGATACTTATTCACCAGTAACAAGAATAACCTCCATTCGGATGTTGATTGCAATTACAGTGCATAACTTAGATATCCATCAAATGGATGTCAAGAATGTATTCTTAAATGGTGAATTAAATGAAGAAATATATATGGAGCAACCTGAAGGATTTATAGTCAAGGGCCAAGAACACAAAGTGTGTAAATTGGTAAAATCCTTATACGGTCTAAGCAGGCTCTAAAACAATGGCATGAGAAATTTGATAGTTTCATGATCAAAGATGGATTCACTATCAATGAATGCGATAAGTGTGTTTACACTTAAAAGTTGAAAATGCATGTATCATTGTTTGTCTTTATGTAGATGACATGTTGATACTTGAAACTAATATTGAAATTATTAAGTCCACTAAAAGAATGTTATCTAACAGTTTTGACATAAAGGATCTGGGGTTGCTGATGTAATTTTAGGAATTAAAATTACCAGAACACCAGATGGAATCAGTCTATCTCAATTTCACTACGTGGAGAAGATGATAGAAAGATTCAAGGATCTTGGGATAAAGAGAATACAAATCCTTTTCTCCCACACATCCACCTTCGTAAGAATACAGGAACTGGAGTAAGCCAGTTGGAGTATTCTCAGATTATCGAAAGTCTAATGTATTTGATGAATTGCACTAGACCCGATATTGCTTACGCTGTAAGTAAGTTAAGTAGATACACTAGCAATCATAGTGATGATCATTGGACTGCTCTACTACGAGTATTGGGTTACGTATCACATACCAAGAAAAATGCCTTGAGATATGAACAGTATCCACCTGTATTTGAAGGATACAGTGATGCTAATTGGATTGCAGATTCTGAGGAATCAAAATCAACTAGCGGATACGTATTTACTCTAGGAGGAGCAGCGGTATCTTAGAAATCTTTCAAACAAACATGTATTGCCCGTTCCACTATAAAATCAAAATTCATAGCCTTAGATAAAGCTGGAGAAGAAGCAGAATGACTTCGATAATTTTTGGAAGATATACCATTATGGCAAAAGTCAGTGCCTGCTATATGTATGCACTGCGATAATCAAGCAGCTATATCTAGGGCACAAAATGTTATATACAACAGTAAGTCTAGACATATTCGTCGTAGACATAATACTGTTAAGCAGTTGCTCTCAAATAGAATTATCTC
Organism: Agave tequilana; assembly: GCA_038442645.1. Taxonomy (NCBI): domain Eukaryota; kingdom Viridiplantae; phylum Streptophyta; class Magnoliopsida; order Asparagales; family Asparagaceae; genus Agave; species Agave tequilana. Next base: position 421 of record JAVJIF010006304.1, on the reverse strand, counting down.
TATTGACTTTGTCTCGTCAAAAGTTAATTTAGCGGATCCGCTTACTAAAGGTTTAAGTGGAGAGCGTATAAACTGCGCATTGAGGGGAATAGGTCTAAAAGCCTAACCTTACCGAGTCAGCTTAATGAAAACCTCACTTAGCGACTAGAGATCCCACGGACTAAGTTCAAGAGGAAAAACTAGTTATGATTGACTCAGCAAGTAAGCACTTAGGAGCTTGACTCCAATCCATTCCTAAGGTGCACATAAGTGCTTTCTACAAGTGGATTAAGGTAAGCTTAACGCTTTTAATGGTGCCTGTATCTTGTTACTAAACAAGTAGAGTAGAGTAGACTACTCTTAATAGGACGATCACCTATGTGAGTATAGAGTTGGGTCGCTCTTTGAGAATTTCTATGGAGGTTGTTATTCCCTAAAGATA
>JAVJIF010006303.1:0-251541 GCA_038442645.1 Agave tequilana | reverse complement strand
TCGGACCGTAGTTCGTGTAACACCCCGTTCCTGGAATACATACTTAGATATGTATTCTGATTTTTCTATCATATGTCTTTGAGTCAGTTTTGTGTTTGTTTTTATTTATGATATGGTGTGATTGTTTTGTATTGGATCTAGATTCGTGACTCGGAGTCAGCCCTAGTCCTGAACCGAGGACCCAATCCTAGTGTATTGCTCAATTTGACGTTTCTGATAGTCCGATCTGACTGATTTTAGTTTCAAACATCATTTTTCTAATATTTTAGATTTTTTATGAATTTTTGAAAATTTCAAAATTATTTGCAAAATCTTCAAACCGGTGTCAGTCGGCATCGCTGCTGATTCCCAGTTTTTTAGTTTTTAAATGGAGTTGAATTTTTAGAAACAGCTTTTGTATTACTTATTAATATCTTTTTTTAAACTAAGATATTTTTTGAGATTTTTCAGAATTTATCGAAAATCCACCGTTTTGGTGTCGACCGGTATCGCTGGAAGATTTAAGGATTTTTTAATTTGAAAATCAGATTAATTTCTTAAATCTGATTTAATCAGGCATCTTAAAATAATATTTTTATTTTTGAGAATTTTTCAGAGCGATTCTGAATAGTCAATTTTTACCTATTTAAATAATATTTTTTCCTTCTCACTTCATTTTCTTTCTTCATTTTTTTCCTTTCCCTTCTCAAAAGTCAACCCATGGACTAGCCCACTCCCCATCCCCATCACCTTCCAATCTCATGCCCCATCCCATCATTTTACCCTTTTAAATAAACAATCTCCCCCCTCTTTTTTAATCAATCCTTTTCCTTTTTCTTTTTCTTTTTCTCTTTCCCTTCTTCTTTTCTTCTGCTGCTTCTTCTCCTTCCTGGCGACGATGCCAGACTGCCCCCGCCGCCACCGAGAGCGCCTCTACTGCCCCCCTCTCATCTTCTTCTTCCCTTTCTTCTTCTTTCTCTTATTCTTACTTTATTTCCTCTTTCCTTTTTCTCCATTCTCCTTCTTTCTTTTCTTTTCTTTTTCCCTCCTTCCCTCTCCTCTTTGTGGTGACCGCCGGTGGCCAGGGTTGCCGCCAGCAGCCACTGGCTGGAGAGGCCGGCCAGTCCTCCTCTCGCTTCTTTCTCTCTACTAGATCCCTCTCTCTCCCCCCCTCTTTCTTCTCTCTCTCCCTTTCTTTCTCCCTCTCTTTTGGGGTGGCCGATGGCCACCTCTGCCTGCGCCGGCTGCCGTGGCCGCGCAGCTTCCTGCGCCTCCCTACCGCAGCCAGGGAGCAGCAGGGCCAGCCCAGGCTAGAGGCCTGGGCTGTGCGTGGGCAAGGGGGCGGCAGCCCCCCACCTCTCTCTCTCATCTCTCTCTCTCTCATCTCTCTCTATCCTTGGTTCTCTCTCCCCTCCCTTCTTCTCTCTCCTCCTATCCACTCTCTCTCCTCTCTCTACTATTTCTCTCTCTGCTCTCTCTCTCCTATTCTCATTCTCTTTCTAAAACCCTCTTTCTCTCTCTAGACTTTCTCTCTCTAAACCTCTCTTTCTCTCTCTAACTCTTTCTCTCTATCCACTCTCTCCTCTTCTCTTTCTTTCTCTAAAATATATTAAAATATATTTTTAATATATGGATTGGTGGTGTGCACGTGTTTCTGTGTTCCGGGATTTTATGCCGTTTTTTGGTGATTTAGGCGAGTACTTTTCTTTCATTGCTTCATGTTTTGATTACTACCGTTACATGCATAATAATTGCTACAGTAGTTTTTTAGTACATGATACCCTCGCTATATGAGTTAATATATGATGTTGTACTTGTCATACTTTATTTGACACATGATATCTGACACCGGTACTTGCCATGCTATATTTGACACTTGATATATGGCACCGGTACTTGCCATGCTATATTTGACACATGATATCTGACACCGGTACTTGCCATGCTATACTTGACATTTGATATCTGACACCTGGTACTTGCCATGCTATACTTGACACTTAACATATGACATTGGTACTTGCCATGCTATACTTGATATTTGATATCTGACGTCGTACTTGCCATGCTATACTTGACACTTGATATTTGACACCGTACTTGCCATGCTATACTTGACATTTGATATCTGACACCAGTACTTGCCATGCTATACTTGACACTTGATATCTGACACCAGTACTTGCCATGCTATACTTGACACTTGATATCTGACACCGGTACTTGCCAAGCTATACTTGACATTTGATATCTGACACCAGTACTTGCCATGCTATACCTGACACCTGATATATAGCACTGGTACTTGACATATGATATCACCTAGTCCTAGCATACTTGACCTGATATTGTGACCCCTGACTGGATACTATTACACTGACACCTGTATTACATGGCATATTCATGATTATCACTTTTACGGGGACTTGGCATGATTATTATACTGTTACCAAAGACCTCTGGTACTACTGAACCCCTGTACTCCTGAACTCCTATAACTCCTATAACTCATGTCCCCTGCACTGTTACTCTTGTTAATAGCACAGTCAGACCGGCGTCCGGCAGAGCATGCATGATGTCGGGATGACGAGGATGTATCCCACAATCGTGCTAGGTCCGGCAGATCCTGAATGGAACTAAGTGCCACACGGAGCAAAGTGCCACACCACACACCTGGTGAGGGCCACCTCTTGAATCCGTGGGGGCCACCTCTAGAATCCATTCCCCACACAGAGCAAAGTACCATACAGAGCAAGTGCCACACCACACATGAGGTGGGGGCCACCTTTTGAATCTGCGGGGGCCACCTCTTGAATTTGTGGGGCTACCTCCTGAATCAACCCTCAGAGCAAAGTGCCACATGGAGTAAAGTACCACACCACACACGTGGTGGGGGCCACCTCTTGAATCTGTGGGGGCCACCTCTTGAATCTGTAGGGCTACTTCCTCCCTCCTGCCTGTGTCGCCTGGTGTTAGCGTGATAAGCATTCTCAGTGCATATTAACACTCACACATACTTGTACAAAGATAACTCCTGGAGCATGTGTTATTTGGTCTCTCCCCTATTCGAATAATGGTACCCGCGTATCGGAGTTCAGATGAGTTCTGTTACTCTAAGGGAAACTCAAGTTGTAAGAACTCAGATGTTGGCAACATGGGATATGTGGTATATAGATGAGGGTTTCCTTATTTGGATTATCCCCTTGACGTATTAATCTCGTGAATCCATAATCTGAGCTTATACAACTAGTATTGTCCATACTTGTATTTATGGCATGTTTAATATATTTATTGCATGTTTATGTGTACCTATGCTCTCCATACTATTTTCCATGCATGCTTTCTGATTCAGACTTATGATATACATGTATTTACTTAATTTCAGATTTACTGTCGTTCCTTTAATTTCTTTTATATTACTTGTACCTGCATGCCTGAACCACATCACTTGATCATGTATATGTGTGCCTAATATGCACTTCACTTGGCTTTATCATATGTACTCGCGGGGTTGCATCTGACAACCCTGGATTCTCATGTCCAGATCGTAGAGACCGGACCTTGGTGGCCTTGCTGTAGCTGATCAGAGTAGCGCAGCAGAAGCGTGGATTAGCAGTTACCTATCCAGACCCTCCTTCTTCCAGCTTCTCCTTGATCGGCTCGTGAGATTCTCATCTTGCTACTCGTGAGTACTTTCCTGTATTTCATATTGTACATCCTGCTTTTATGCTTCTTAGTGATCATATACTCTTGCGATATTATATCATGCCTTAGGATAACTATGTACTTGTGCTATTATTGCTGGAATGTATATTACCACTGTGTTTTCGTACTTTGATTCTTGCCTGTACTGATGCTTAGCGTATATACGTAAGGGTATTTTTGACTTGCGTATATACGTCGTAGTAACGTCTCCGTACCCGTGGGATCGGGGCGTTACAGGGTGGTATCAGAGCCTAGGCTCTCACATCCTCGGTACAACCAGTCGGCAAATTAATGGTAAAGAAATTTACAACTAGAATGCATGAATCGTGGTTATACAATCCAACTACAAGTACAAAGTTATCTATTCCTTCTTGATCGTCCTTCCTTTGATTCTTGAATCTCCTCCATCCTTTTCCATTTCCAGTTCCTGTCATCCTTATACCAACTCAAGATATGGATAGACTGGTAAGGTAGCAGCGAGATAGATGTGGTTCGCTATCATTATGTTCTGGCATTCTTTAACTCTGGTACATCGCCTTGTCTTATATTAGATGGTTCTTGGCCTCGCATTCTATTCTTGTATTTATGGACACATTACGGGAATCAGTACAGCAAGTGGAGTAGTCATCACTTATATAATCAGATAGACTGTATCATTACATGAGGAACATCGGTATGAAATCATATTCCAGATTCAGGACTTCTGTCAGACAGAGTTATGATATTTTCTATCCAGCAGCGATCAGGATTTCTTCTACCATGTTCATGGAACTTGGATATTCTCAGAACTGATATGCAGTCAGGTATTATTCAGAGGACATAACTCAGGGCTCATTTCGGTTATTATGAGTTTCTTGATCGTGTTCTCAGAGCCACCACTCCTGGCAGTCTTTATATATTTGGTGGACCATAGCTCTGCTAGCCTCGCCAAGCGAGGGTCGTTTCTAGTCACACGTGAACTTAACGAGGCGTTGGCTTCGCTGCACCTTGATGCTTAGCATTTAGCGTTGTTTACGTGCTGGCTTCGCCGCGTGAGCTCCGCCAAGTGCGAGCCTCGCAGAGCGTTAGCTCCGCTGCACCCTAATGCTTAGCGCCTGAGATGTGTTACGCGATGGCCTCACCTAGGCTTGGCTTCGTCCTTGGCTAGTTCCTTCAGTGCTTAGCACTCTAGGCGTTCGTCGGATTTCTCCTGCCTAGCGTGTTTTCATGGATTCGCTGAACAGGGTTTTCTCGCCATATCTGAGCTATTGCCATGATTCTTATGAACGATCCATTCGGCCAATCTTGCAGGGATTGAGTATTCTTTAATGTTCATCTGCAGTCGGGTTATCATTCAGAAGTCAGTATTCAGAATTCTCCATGGTTATTCTATATTCTTGGTTATGTCTTTCAGGGATTGCAATGCCCAGTATTCAGAAATTCTTTATTATTGGTCTTTTGGATTTATGCTCAGTGTTATCGGGATTTTCTTTATCTTCGGTATCTGGTTTATTCTCGGAGAAATTGTATGTATGCAGCATGGTAATCTACTACAGACTCTTTGTCAACGACGGCTTCATGCCATGCTGGTTTTATATTATATTATGGATTTCAGCACTTTGGATTTCTATGGGTTTCATCAGCTTTACTTCACAATTGGAAAGAAGTATTATTGATTATCTTGATTGCTCAAATAAAGAAACAATCAATAAGTTAAGAATATACCGTGTAGCTTGTGGCTAACGGGTCGTGTCCACAAGGAGGGATGCGATGGAAGCTTTTCGGTGAATCATTTAGAAACAAAGAATTGTGTTCATTTTTTTTATGAAAAGAAAATGGAAAGAAAGAGATGATGAAAAGAAAAATTGCAACTTGTAGAAAAGGTTTGGAGAAGGTGATTAAGAAAGCTTGAGAATTGTTTTGGTTGTTTTTATAATAAGAAGCAAATCTGGGCTCACTATCTCACTACTCAATTGTTCATTCTTCTCTTAAAATGTTAAGTCCCTCGAGTGATCATTTGCAAAACTTAAAGTTGATTTTTAGAAAGCTTTAAGTAAAGCACATACGATGGTTAGAAGAGTTGAATCTTTTCTTCAAGAAATCGTGAGAGTTGAATATTAAAACATCAAGCGCAAAGAAGCAAGAATGAAGTAAAAACAACTCAAGAGGTATTCATGAAAGAAGTGAGAGTTCAACAATCCAAACCCATCCTCATGTGCCTTCAAGAGCACTTTCAAAAAGAAAGGCTTTTAAGTAAGGCATTCATATGAGTCATCGGGTCTTTTTCTTTTAAAAGCTTGAGAGAAGGAGAGTAAAAGAGAGTTCGATAGCGAGCCCAGAAAATCGTTTAGTTATCCATAGAAAATGAAGAAGAAAGCAAAATAATACACGACATACCGAAACACGAGTGGAAGGAAATGTGGCTTGATTCTTGTATTGCTGTCAGTTCAATCTTCAAGTATAAGCTCTCAGTCTTCTCTCTCACAAGTTTTTAGACTGGACTACAAAGTAAACAACAAATTACAACTTTTGTTCTAGCTAACACAGAGCCTAAATCCTAAGAAAATAAATACAAACTTAATCCTAGTCTTCGCTCCATTTTTCTCTGCTGAAACCAGTTTTTATAGGCAAAAACCTAAAAGATAGGATCCCGGGAAGATTGGGGGAGCAAACGCTCCCCCAACAACCACAAGCTGGCTGCAGAAACGCGGCTTGGGCCGCGTTTCCGCGGCCCTGGTGTGGCTAGATGGCCACACCCAGTTGGGTGGAGTTGCTGCTTTGATGGGTTTCCCGTATCTTCTGCTGTTTTTCTTATTTCTGCTCCAACCGTTGATGAAACAGCCTTGGATTTTGTGGCTTCAACCGCTCAACTCAGGGAGGATTTTTCTCAACCTCTTGATATGCCTAGATTTAGCCCTAATCTCTTCACTTCAAATTTATTCTGAATTAATTCAAAATTTGGTGGGCTTTTGGGCTTGTTTCTCCTTTCTTCCTTTAAGCACTTGGGCCTACATTTAGCAAAGAAAAAGACAACTTATTAATAGAATTTATTAGCTAACAAGTGTGGTAAAGTGATAATATAAATGCAATGTATGTGACAAATCACACCACCACACTTATCTTTTGCTCGCCCTCGAGCAAAACATCAGACTAACTCGAATCAATTATTAGACCACTTTCGCAGGTCACTCGATTGCACTGAGCATGTGCAACAAGCCATTAAACCTCTAGGTTACCCCTAGAGGACGAGTTTTGTCTCGTGAGGGTTTTTAGCGGATTACACCCACAAAATCCAAAAAGAAAGAGAAAAAAGTTAGTATTTTCGAAAAGCATTTTTTTCTTTTTTTTCTTTTTTTTTTTTGGAAGGAGAAAATATTGAAGTATATTTGTGAGAATTTAAGTAATCTATAAGTTATAGGAATATCAAATTTATCATTCCTAAACTTAGTCTCTATTCAAGAACATGTCATCAATTAAAGTAAGGAGTCAAATTGTACTCTCATCTAGTCTATTAATTTACCCTGAGTCGTATGCACCATCGTGACTGTGAAGTTTACTAAGGGTTCTTCAACATTAACTCCTATGCCATATATTTATTTATTTTTTGTCAAATTTATTCCTCAATTTCATTAGGCTTTCTAATCTGCCCATGTAACGAGCATTCAGTCGGTAACACCCAAACCGGACAGTTTTAGGGCACCAGGTGAGAAAACACCCCTAAGGACTTAAATACTCGAGCAGATAAGGCCACGAAATTAAGGTTTTTATTTATACGATGTACCCCTTTTAGGCGTGAATACTTATGCTTCATGAGGCATAAATACCCAGCTTAATCAGAGGATACACATTTTTTTTTTCAAACTCATCTAATTATCTTTTGCATAAATACTAAGGCTTGCTTAGGCCAAAGCACCTAGCTAATCAATAATTAGACTTGTTTTTTTTTATTTTTTCAAACTCATCTAATTATCTTTTGCATAAATACTAAGGCTTGCTTAGGCCAAAGCACCTAGCTAATCAATAATTAGACTTGTTTTTTTTTATAAGGCATAAGAGTCTCTATTTTTAAACCCTAAGTGTGTAAGTGTATTTTGTGTGCATATGTCATCAAGGTAAATATCAAGACTAAATTACTTTCACAAATTTTCTTCCTGACCCTAAAAATCAAACAAGTTATCTTATTTTGACCAAGTGTAAGAAATCCTAATTATGATTCTCCTATTCCTTAAATTGACTTAAATTCTTACAAAAAATATATCAAAATACTGTCTACCCTTTTCAAAATTTTTTTTTATATATCCATTTTTTTTATTTTTTATATCAGTCATGTTAGAACCCTCCCCCACACTTATCTCATGCATTGTCCCCAATGTATGAAAGAAATGTATAAGTGCATGAAATAAAATGAAAAAGAGGAAAGTTACCGATACACTGGGTCAAAAAGACCCATTACCATTTCATATACCGGCACCGATTCCAAGAAAGGTTTAAGGCGTTCACCATTTACCTTAAAGTCATTTCCATTCTTGGGGTCACTGATCTCAACTGCACCGTGTCGAAACACGGTTTTTACAACGAATGGCCCAGTCCATCTCGATTTCAATTTTCCTGAAAAAGATGAAGCCTAGAATTATAGAGTAAGACTTTTTGTCCGGGGACAAAGGTTTTTCTTATGATGTTCTTGTCATGGAAAATCTTGACTCTCTCTTTAGTGATCCTAGCATTTTCATAGGCTTCATTTCTCAACTCCTCCAATTCGGAAATTTGTAATTTCCAAAGGTCACCGGCCTTAGTCAAGTCGAAATTCAATTGCTTGATTGCCCATAAGGCTCGGTGCTCTAACTCAACGGGCAAGTGACAAGGTTTGCCATAAACTAACATATAGGAAGACATTCCTAGAATCGTCTTGAAAGCGGTCCTGTAGGCCCATAGAGCATCTACAAGTTTGATGGACCAATCCTTCCGGTTTTGGTTCACAGTTTTCTCCAATATAAGCTTAACTTGTCTATTTGAAACCTCAACTTGCCCACTGGTTTGAGAATGATAAGGTGTGGATAACTTGTGAGTTATGGCATACTTTCGCATAAGGGCTTCAAAAGATCTATTGCAAAAGTGAGTGCCATTATCACTGATGATAGCACGAGGGGTTCCGAAGCGAGAAAAAATGTTCTCTTTCAAAAACCTTATGACAACTTTGTTATCATTAGTTTTACAAGGAATGTCTTCTACCCACTTGGACACGTAATCCACAGCAACCAATATGTATTGGTTCCCAAATGAATTAGGAAACGGACCTATAAAGTCGATGCCCCAAACATCAAAGAGTTCTATTTCTAGAATTGGGTTGAGGGGCATCATATTTCGATGTGAAATCCTTCCTACCATTTGGCATCTAGGGCACGTCTTGCAGAATTCATAAGCATCCTTGAACAGAGTGGGCCAATAAAACCCACTTTGGAGCACCTTTTCAGCAGTCTTGCGGGGACCAAAGTGTCCACCACATGCAAGTTCGTGACAAAAGGACAGAACACTCCTAACCTCCTCATTGGGAATGCATCTCCTAATAATTTGGTCGGAACAATACTTGAAAAGATACGGTTCCGCCCAAAAGAAATACCGGACTTGGGATAAGAACCGGTAAACATCATTTTTTGACCAATGAGATGGAGTTTGGTTTGTGACTAAGTAATTCACTATATCAGCAAACCAAGGTTCCCTAGAGATGGCTAAGAGATGTTCATCAGGAAAATCCTCATTGATGGGTAATTCGTTGCATGGAGAATTAGGTATCCGTGAGAGGTGGTCAGCAACGACATTTTCTACGCCTTTCTTATCTCGAATCTCAAGATTAAATTCTTGAAGAAGGAGGATCCAACGAATGAGTCGGGCCTTGGCATCCTTCTTCATCATGAGGTACCTAAGCGCAGAATGATCGGTGAAAACGGTAGTTTTGGACCCTAGTAGGTAGGGACGAAACTTCTCTAAGGCAAACACTACTGCCAAGAATTCCTTCTCGGTCGTAGTGTAGTTCATTTGAGCATCGTTGAGAGTCCTACTAGAGTAGTAGATCACATGCTGCTTATTATCAATGCGTTGTCCTAGGACAGCGCCTATGGCAAAATCGGAAGCATCGCACATGATCTCAAACGCTTAGACCAATCCGGTGCAGATATGATTGGTGCAGAAATAAGCTCTCTCTTAAGCTTCTCCCAAGAATTTATGCATTCAGCATCGAAAGTGAAGGACACATCCTTAGCTAACAGATTAGTCAGGGGCCTAGCAATTTTGCTAAAATCCTTGATAAATCGTCGGTAAAAACCAGCGTGTCCTAAGAAGGATCTAATGTCCTTAACGCATTTGGGCATGGGAAGCTTAGCAATAACCTCAATTTTGGCTCTATCCACTTCAATTCCTTTCTTGGAGATTTCATGACCCAAGACAATTCTATGTTTTACCATGAAGTGGCATTTCTCCCAGTTCAGTGTCAGATTTTTCTCAGCACAACGTTGGAGGACGAGTTCTAGATGATGGAGACATTGAGTGAATGAATCTCCGTAGATGGAGAAATCATCCATGAAGATTTCTAAGAAGCGTTCTACCATATCAGAGAAAAGACTCAACATGCAACGTTGAAACGTTGCTGGGGCATTGCATAAGCCGAAGGGCATTCGACGATAAGCAAATGTCCCAAATGGACATGTGAACGTAGTCTTTTCTTGGTCCTCAGGAGCGATAGGGATCTGGTTATAGCCCGAGTAACCGTCCAAGAAACAGTAATACTCGTGACCCGCCAAACGTTCAAGCATTTGATCAATGAAGGGAAGTGGAAAATGGTCCTTACGAGTTGCAGCATTCAGTTTCCTATAGTCAATGCAAACTCTAATCTTCGTGGGAAGTCGAGTTTGAACCAACTCTTTGTTCTCGTTTTCCACTACGGTGAAACCAGATTTCTTTGGGACCGCATGGACAGGACTGACCCATTGGCTATAAGAAATGGGATAAATTATCCCATTGTCTAAGAGTTTGATGATTTCAGCATGAACAGCCTCTTGCATTATAGGGTTCAACCTACGCTGCGGGTCTCTCTTAGGTGTGGCATCTTCATTGAGATGAATGCGATGTTGAACGATGGTTGGACTTAATCCCTTGATATCAGTCATAGTCCACCCAATGGCTTCCCTATGTTTTCTTAGAATAGCTTTTAAATCTTCTTCTTCCCCATCATTTAAATGGGAGGCAATGATGACGGGAAAGGTCTCTTGTTCACCTAGATAGGCGTACTTGAGATGCGCAGGTAGGGCTTTCAATTCTAAGGAAGAGGAAGGCTCACTAGAAGTACTAGTCAAATCCGTTGGCTCCATTGTTGGTGAAATGGGGTTTGAGGCTCAATTCATAGCAGAATCTACAACCTGATCAAGATTAAAGTCATCAGACTCTAACCCGAAGTCACTATCCAGTTCTGATTCCAATTCTTCTTCGTGTTCACTTGTCAAGTTCTCAATTAGGTTGACTTCAAATGTTTAGTCCTCGATATCGCGGGGTTGTTTTCCTAGATTGAAGACAATGACTTCTCTAGTCATGTCCCCAAAGGTTAACCTCATAGACCCATTCCTACAATTGATGATGGCATTAGCAGTAGCAAGGAATGGTCGACCTAGGATGACAGGAGTTTGAGCCCTACGATTGGATTTGGACACAGGTTGTGTCTCCAGAACTATGAAATCGACAGGGTATATAAACTCTCCTACCCGGATCAGGACATCATTAATCTCCCCTTTTGGAACTTTAAGAGAACGGTCAGCCAGTTGGATGATGACTCGAGTTGGACTAAGATCGCCCAACCCAAGTTGTTGATAAACAGAGAATGGAAGCAAGTTGATACTTGCTCCCAAGTCAAGAAGTGCACGACTAATCTCCGCTTGTCCTATTGTGCAGGCAATGGTGGGACTACCTAGATCCTTGTACTTGACAGGGATAGGACCTGATAATAGCTCACTAATATTAGTGGCTAAGAAGACCTTCTTTGGAACATTAGTCTTTCTCTTCTTGGTGCACATGTCCTTAAGAAACTTAGCATAGGAAGGAACTTTTTGGATGGCATCAAGGAGTGGCACATTTATCTTCACTTAGTTAAACATCTCGATTTTCTTGTCCATGTGAGGATTTTGCTTGTTATTTTTCAGCCTATTAGGAAATGGTACTGTAGGCTGGTGCACTTGGCTGGCTGACCTGTCTTTTTCAGATTTGTCAGAATTGGAAGAACTTGGATTTGATGAGGTGGAAGCTTGATTATGGTTGTGCTGAATGGGATTGGGTGGTGTTGACACTTGGTTATCAACTCTCTTTCCTGATCTCAATGTATGAACATCATTACATTGATTGAATGAAGGATCCTCAGCCAAATGAGCTTGTTGGGAATTCCTCGGATTGGTGACTGGCTGACTAGGCAGGGTACCCTTTTATCTCTCATTCTGTGGGTTGGCTAGTTGATGTTGGCCCAAAGGCCTTCCACTCTAGTTTTGATGATGATTAACTCATGTAGTTATGTGTACTAATAATCTTGTGAGTTTAGTTTCAGATCATTAATCAAGTTATTAGTTGGTGAAAGCCTCCACACATCTTTCACATGTTGATTCAAGAGCCCGAGCGTCAAAGATCATATATAGCACTTGCTCGATGGATCAAGGAGTTTTGGGATCGAGTCGGCTTGGAGATTACGCTCTACAAGAAGACTTCGGTACCATAGTTTAGTTTTGTGTTTAGATCAAAATTGTAAAGATTAGAATAGTATGATAATGCTCAAGTTCACAACACACACGTTTCATGTTTTGAATATTGGTTTATGGTTTTTCGGTTTTAGGTTTAACCGATCTTGGTTTTCATGAATAGATAGATCAAAACAAGTTTACATAGTTTAATGTGTATATGATTTGTTCTATATACATACATGCTTTAATTTTCTAGACAAACTTAGTTTTGACTCACTTATTCATGTGTTTTATGTTTTGGTATTTTTGTCAAAACATATTTTGGAATTAAGGACAAAAACTATGATATGTATTTGTTTCATGTATATTGGATTTCTATCCATATGCATCATGCTTAAGTGTGTTTAAATATCATGTTTTTGTATTTGGAAGTGTTTTGGACAAAACGTATTTTCTATTCAAATTCAGTTTTAGAAAATACAGTTTTTGGTTTTTGGGTAAAAATGATTAGACACAAAAATAGTTCATATTGATTGATATTTGAGCTAAACTTTTTACCACATGTTTATATATCAATGCAAAACAATAAAACTATTTTTGGTGATTTTTAGAAATAATAAAAGAATTTTTAAATATGTTTCTAACCTAATTTTCTGTTCCAGGCTTCAACCAAGTCGACTAATAACCTGACTAGTCGACTAGGATTGAGGTCGGTCGACCGGGCTGGTCGACCGACGTGCACAATTCTGTGCACGTTTGGCAGCTTTGGGACGGTCGACCGGGACGGTCGACCGGACTGAGAGCAGAGCTCTCTGTTTGTTTCGGTCGACCGGGCCTGTCGACCGGTAGCTGCCAACGGGCAAAAATTGACCGTTGGACGGTCAACCGGACCGGTCGACCGGCAGTGGTATTTTGGCTAAATCTGCTGCCAACGGCTAGTTTCCAGATTTGTCTATAAATACCCCATTTGCAAGAGTTTTTCTCAAAGATTTTTGTGCGAATTTTTCCTTACTCTCTGGTGTTTTCACAGCAATTAAAAGAGGTTTTTGGATTCAAATTGAACAATCTTTTTGGTGTTTTTATTAGGGTCTGAAAAACCAAAGAAAAGAGATTTTGGGAAAAGTTTTTGTTTGAACTTCACTATCCTCATTTTCTATTATTTCCCAAAGATTTTCTTTGAGTTGCTGGTTTCAAATCCCTTGGTTTTCTCCACACTTGAGCAAAAATCTACTATCTTTTCTATAGGATCTTTATGTGTGGGAAAAGAGATTGTTTGTGGTTGTTGTTAAACCACCAAGTTGTAAACCCTCTATACTTTGCTTTGTGCTTTTCCCTCTTGGGTTGAGGAGGTTGTTTGTGCAAGTGGTTTGTATCCCTCAAGTTGTGAGGTGATCCTTACTTGGCTTTGTGCTAATCCCTCGGGTTGTGAGGTGATTGTTTGTTGGCTTGGAGTTGTGCCTCAAGGAGGAGGTTGTGTTTGTAAGGAGAGGAGTTGGGTACTCCTTGTATTGTGATTGCCCCAAATCCTCGGTGGAGGTTCCCTTTGTGGGAGTCCTTTGTAGACAAGCTAGTGGACTTAAAATCCTTCTGGGTGAAGGCGGGGATGTAGAGCTGGGTGCTCGAACCTCAAAACATATCTTGGTGTTTGCGCTTGTTCATTGACTCTTACTCTCTCTCTCTTTACTTTGTGCCTTGCATCTATTCATATTGCTCATACATACTTATGCTTGGCTTGGTTGTGTACATCTCTTATTGAAATTGCAAATTAGTTTTTAATTCCGCATTGAGTTGACTAGATTAGCATAATCACCTATTCACCCCCCCTCTAGGTGATCCTTCAATTGGTATCAGAGCTAGCGCTCCTGATATTTAGGTTTAACCACCTAAAAGTGAGATCTTGGTTTGCTAATCTTCATTTGCATTGTTCATTTGCACTCATTTAGTTTGCTCTCATGGATAGCCCTCCCATGTTTGACCATATTAGACTTGATGCTTGGAAGGCCAATATGAGTAGCCATTTGAAAAGACTAGGACATCTAGTTTATCAAGCCTCCACTATGGAATCATTCCCCAATAGTAGCAAGCATAAGAAGGCAAATGTATTAGCACTTAGAACACTTAGAGCATCTCTAGGTGAACATCTTTTACCCGTGTTTAATCATTATGACTCGGCTTTTGTAGTTTGGAGCTTATTGACGTCTCCCGAGCTTCCAAGGATTATCAACAAGATGAGGAGATCTAAGAGAGAAAAGTCCGAAGAGCATTGCTTCATGGTCCAAGGGAAAAACTCCCTTGAGGTACAATCGGACACTCAATTAGATGATAGCTCTAGTTCCTATTGCCATGGTTGTTTTGAAGTTCAAACTTTAAATTTGAAACTTGCTCAAAAGCTTGAGGATTTATTGGAAAAACACAATCTTTTGAAAGAGGACAACCTTGTTTTGAAAAATGAATTAAAAGATTTATGTTCTAATTTTGAATTGGTTTTGCAAGAAAAGGAAGAGATCACTAGTGAACGTGACTCACTAAGATCTCAACTAGACCTTGCTCTTGATGAGATTGAGATTTTAAAAAACAAAAATGATTGTGATGATGTTGTGAAGCACAATGAGGTTTTATCTTCTAAATTGGATTTTGTTTTAAAAGATAACCTTGTTTTGAAAAATAAAATTGATTCAATTACAAAAGAATTGAATTTGGTTTTGAAGAAAAATGAATCTTTGCAAAATGAGATTGATATTCATGTGTGCCATACTAGTATAGCTTCTTCTTCTTGCACACCTATTGCATGCTCCACTTTGTCTTCCACTATTGAAAATGATATAAATATTTTGAAGAAAAGTGTTGAATATTTGGGCTCCACTTTGAGCCAATGCACATTGAATCATACACGTTTGGAAACCTTGGTTCGCAAGAAACAAGGTCCACCTTTGCATGCTCACCCTCCATGGCATACACATGCTTTCCACAGTCACCATCATCGCACGTATGCTCATGTGTACACATGTACACATTGTGGCCGAAAAGGCCATCTTGCTAGATTTTGTTATGATCGTATCTATCATGAAAATTTAGCAACTAATCTTGTTTGGGTTAGAAAGGATACTAACCCCCGTGGACCCACAAAGAAATGGGTACCAAAGACCACCTCTATACTTTTTGATGTAGGTGGGAGCTCTCGCAAAACGTGAGAGTGTTGGTGCCTTGGAGTGGATGCGTTCCGTGCCTAAAGAGAACCATTTGGATGCTTCACTCTCAAGGAGATTTGGTGGGAGGACCACCGTGTTTTGGAGAACTAGAGATGCACCTTCATCGGTTTTGGTATCATTCTCTAACTCCCATTTTATTATGCATGCTTTTCATGTTCATCTATTTATAGCATGCCATGGTTTATTGTTCATTATGCTTATGCCATGCTCATTAGAATAGTGTTATACAAGTTTAGTTACTTGAGCACCCATGTCTTATATGGATCTATATTTAGTGTTCTCACCTTGTTTAAACTAATATGTATGCCCTAGATCTAATGCACATGCTTATGCATTATGACTATTTGGATGTTTATGATTCTTGTTTTATTGTTTCATGATTAGTATGATGTTTGTCATGTTTATTAGACTTATGCTTTACATGATTAGTTGTTGAGACACCCATGTTTAGTATGGACCCATATTTTGTGTTCTCTTTATGTTTTAGCTATCATGTTTATCATAGGTTTAATGCACATGTCTTTGTCATGCAAATCATATGGTTGACTATGACTTTTTATTTTAATAATTCATGGTTTGATTATTATGTTTATCATGTTGAGTTATGATTCCTTATGCTTAATGATTTGATTACTTGTTTAGATGTTAGTTTTCATTAAGACTAGAATTTATACTTGAACATGTAGTGGGACACAAATAAATCTTTATATATGTTTGTGCTTGGATACTAATTTGTACCCATTAAATGTGCTAGTATAGCCTAGTTTTGATGATTCATGCATTTTAAACATGTATTCCTATTTTTGGATTTGTTTTATGTGTATGAGTTTTCATTTCATGTATATGTTTATTTTGCCAAACCTTAAGATATACATGTATACCCTTTGAGTCATTTGTTTTTCATGCAAATCTATATATATGGACTCAATTGTGTTTAGGGATATGTATGTATACTTATTGTGTTGACAATTCATACATATACCTTGAAATGAAATTAGCTTTGGTGAAAATTTAATTTTTCTTGATTTCGTGTTTATTCGTTTAACTTCATGTATATGTCCATCTTGTCCAAACTATCATTTATACATATACATCCTTGAGCCACGTGCCATCATGCATATGCTTTTGTGGACTCATTATGTTTAGGATATGTATGTATACTTTAGTTTGTACATGACATACATATGCCTTGAAGTTTAAATCGTTTAGATGAATTTCATATTTGCTAAGTAATTTCACGTTTATAATAAATTTCATGTTTTTAAGATGATCTCAATTGGTGATTCCATATCTTAGATGAATTTCATGTTTTCAAGGAATTTCATATGAGCTTTATTGAATATTTTCATGTCGATATGTGTCACATTTTACTTGTACACTCACTTTATTAGTTTACTCATGATTTGTTTTCATGAGAATTTGAATGAGCTTTATTGACTTTTGAGTGTTTAGTGATCATGTGATTTACATGTGTTTCATGAAAAACAATTGTGTTTTATTCCTTGCTTGAAGGATTTCGTACTAGTTTTAAAAGTTTTTCCTATAACTAGTTCGTATTCTTCACTATGGTAGAGATTTTCAAACAAAGCTTATTTTCAAACCTATTTTTGAAAACCCCTACCTTCAATGGGAGGATGGATGGGAGATCATGTTCTTGTATGCTTTAAAATGAAAATCATTTAAATCTTGAACCATGATTGGGAGGTAGTTATATGAGATATACATTTGATATTATTGTTATCTTAATTGGTATCATTGAATTTTTCTTTCAATTGGTATCGATCTTGACATTTCTTGTATACTCATATGTGTTTGTATGTATGTATGCTTCATTCCAAGAATATCAATTTCTATTGGTATCTATTTTTCATACATATATATGTCTTATTGTGCTTATTATATCCCTATATCTTTAAGCACAAAATCTTGTTTATGTTAGTACTTGAGTTTCAATTTTGCTTCAATTGATTAATTTTTGGTATCAAGCTCATGCATCATTTTAGTTGGTATTTCATAAAGGGGGAGAAATTTGATTTTGTCTTTCAATTGGTGATTTCTCAATTGGTATTTGATTCCCACTCCCTTACTTTATGATTGAAAATTTCAAATTGATATCATATGTTTAAAATAAAAATTATTTACAATTGGTATCAACATATGTGTGTTTAGACATTCAAGATTTATTATGTTTATTTTCAGTTGGCATCAAGATGTTTCATGTGTTTTTGCTTAAAATTGGTATCAATATCTTTGTTTGTTTCCTTTCAATTGGTATCAAGATGCTATTCTTTGACATATTTTCAATTGGTACCTCTAATTGACTTTGTTTTTAGACTAAAAGAAAATATTTTATTTTATTGTTTCGAACAAAAAGAGGGAAATATATTTAATTGATTTTTCAATTGATATTGGTTTTGCTTTAACCCCTTATTGAAGATTGTTTCTTTGTATCAAAAAGAAAGAAGATTTTGTTTTGTTTTTGGTTTTTACCCCTTTGTTGATGATTGACAAAAAGGGGGAGAAGAATTTGGGTTTATATATGCATGTTTTTATTTTGCATATATTACATTTAATTTAGTTTAATTTTAATTTCTATCTAGAGCATGTTTTGTTTTAATTGGTGTTTTGTTTTAAACATTTCATTGGAATTGGTGTTTTGTTTTGGTATTGATATCTAGAGCATTGTTTTGTTTTAAACATTTCATTGGTATCACCCTTTGTTGTTTATGCATTTATATGCATTCATGTTTAAGAGCCTTTATTGCATACTATTTATTGTTTATTTGTTTATGCATGAGTTAAGGGGGAGCTTCTTTGAAGCTTAACTTTAATCCATGCATATATAACTCCATGAGTTTTGTCATCATCAAAAAGGGGGAGATTGTTGGCCCAAAGGCCTTCCACTCTAGTTTTGATGATGATTAACTCATGTAGTTATGTGTACTAATAATCTTGTGAGTTTAGTTTCAGATCATTAATCAAGTTATTAGTTGGTGAAAGCCTCCACACATCTTTCACATGTTGATTCAAGAGCCCGAGCGTCAAAGATCATATATAGCACTTGCTCGATGGATCAAGGAGTTTTGGGATCGAGTCGGCTTGGAGATTGCGCTCTACAAGAAGACTTCGGTACCATAATTTAGTTTTGTGTTTAGATCAAAATTGTAAAGATTAGAATAGTATGATAATGCTCAAGTTCACAACACACACGTTTCATGTTTTGAATATTGGTTTATAGTTTTTCGGTTTTAGGTTTAACCGATCTTGGTTTTTATGAATAGATAGATCAAAACAAGTTTACATGGTTTAATGTGTATATGATTTGTTCTATATACATACATGCTTTAATTTTCTAGACAAACTTAGTTTTGACTCACTTATTCATGTGTTTTATGTTTTGGTATTTTTGTCAAAACATATTTTGGAATTAAGGACAAAAACTATGATATGTATTTGTTTCATGTATATTGGATTTCTATCCATATGCATCATGCTTAAGTGTGTTTAAATATCATGTTTTTGTATTTGGAAGAGTTTTGGACAAAACGTATTTTCTATTCAAAATTCAAGTTTTAGAAAATACAGTTTTTGGTTTTTGCGTAAAAATGATTAGACACAAAAATAGTTCATATTGATTGATATTTGAGCTAAACTTTTTACCACATGTTTATATATCAATGCAAAATGATAAAACTATTTTTAGTGATTTTTAGAAATGATAAAAGAATTTTTAAATATGTTTCTAACCTAATTTTCTGTTCCAGGCTTCAACCAAGTCGACTAGTAACCTGACTAGTCGACTAGGGCTGAGGTCGGTCGGCCGGGCCGGTCGACCGACGTGCACAATTCTGTGCACGTTTGGCAGCTTTGGGACGGTCGACCGGGACGGTCGACCGGACTGAGAGCAGAGCTCTCTGTTTGTTTCGGTCGACCGGGCCTGTCGACCGGTAGCTGCCAACGGGCAAAAATTGACCGTTGGACGGTCGACCGGACCGGTCGACCGGCAGTAGTATTTTGGCCAAATCTGCTGCCAACGGCTAGTTTCCAGATTTGTCTATAAATACCCCATTTGCAAGAGTTTTTCTCAAAGATTTTTTGTGCGAATTTTTCCTTACTCTCTGGTGTTTTCACAGCAATTAAAAGAGGTTTTTGGATTCAAATTGAACAATCTTTTTGGTGTTTTTATTAGGGTTTGAAAAACCAAAGAAAAGGGATTTTGGGAAAAGTTTTTGTTTGAACTTCATTATCCTCATTTTCTATTATTTCCCAAAGATTTTCTTTGAGTTGTTGGTTTCAAATCCCTTGGTTTTCTCCACACTTGAGCAAAAATCTACTATCTTTTCTATAGGATCTTTGTGTGTGGGAAAAGAGATTGTTTGTGGTTGTTGTTAAACCACCAAGTTGTAAACCCTCTATACTTTGCTTTGTGCTTTTCCCTCTTGGGTTGAGGAGGTTGTTTGTGCAAGTGGATTGTATCCCTCAAGTTGTGAGGTGATCCTTGCTTGGCTTTGTGCTAATCCCTCGGGTTGTGAGGTGATTGTTTGTTGGCTTGGAGTTGTGCCTCAAGGAGGAGGTTGTGTTTGTAAGGAGAGGAGTTGGGTACTCCTTGTATTGTGATTGCCCCAAATCCTCGGTGGAGGTTCCCTTTGTGGGAGTCCTTTGTGGACAAGCTAGTGGACTTAAAATCCTTCTAGGTGAAGGCGGGGATGTAGAGCTGGGTGCTCGAACCTCGAAACATATCTTGGTGTTTGCGCTTGTTCATTCACTCTTACTCTCTCTCTCTCTTTACTTTGTGCCTTGCATCTATTCATATTGCTCATACATACTTATGCTTGGCTTGGTTGTGTGCATCTCTTGTTGAAATTGCAAATTAGTTTTTAATTCCGCATTGAGTTGACTAGATTAGCATAATCACCTATTCACCCCCCTCTAGGTGATCCTTCAGTTGACTCATTTGAACCTCTAACCTCTGAATGGTTTGCATGAGAGAGTCTTGGTTTTTCATATATCGTTCCATGTTTCTTTCAAAGTCAGTCATTCTCCTTTCTAATTGAGGATTCTGGAAGGAGGATTGTGGAGCTTGATTAGGAAAGTTTTGTTGATAATTCGGAAAGTTTGGTGGATGGTTGGGAGAATTATTATGGAAATTGGAGAAGTTAGGTTGATGATTGGAAGAATTATTACCATGATGGAAGTGGCTAGCATGATTTGATCGTGAATGGTCAGAGTTATTCTGGCTCCATGAGAAATTAGGGTGATTTCTCTAGCCGGGATTGTACGTTGGAGCGTAAGGGTTATTGTTCGGCCTCGAAAAGGCCGCATTCATCGGTTCATGGTAGGATTGCTGAGCCTGAAACACTGGGCACTCCTCGAACACATGATTCATGGCTTGACAGTAAGTGCAGCCCGGGGGTGAAAATTGGTTAGGGCTAACTTGATTGACTGGACATGGTTCTTTCGTTTCTAGAGCTTTCAGTCTTCTAGCCAAATTAGCTAACTTAGCCTCATTAGCGATAGACGATTCGATGGAATGGAGACCTCCTTTTGAAGAGATGGAGTTAGGATTTCTAGAGGTCTCACTAGCAGATTCCCATTGGATGGTCTTCTCAGCTAAATTTTCATACAAATCCCATCCTTCATCTTCATCTTTCTGCAAGAAACCCCTGGCACATACTTTCTAAGAGGGTTTTGGTGGAATAGTCTAAACCGTCATAAAGAATTTGGCATTGTCGCCATTTCTCTATTCCATGGTGTGGACATTGGACAAGGAGGTCCTTAAAGCGTTCAAAGTACCTCCAGAACGGTTCACTGGGTTCTTGCTTAAATTGCATGATCGTCTTCCTAATGAGAGCGGTTTTATGGATAGGATAGAATTTCTTCAAGAAAACCTTGATGAAACCATCCCAAGACGTGATGGAACCGGCTGCTAAGCTGTAGAGCCACTTCTTTGCTAGGTCCTTAAGTGCGAAAGGGATAAATCTCAACCTAATAGCATCGTCTACAAGGTGTGGGATTTTCATCATTAGACATACTTCCTCAAATTCTCTTATGAAGAAGTAGGCATCTTCGGACTCTAGACCATGAAACTTGGGGAGTGTGTTGATGAATTGAGGCTTGAGCTCGAAATTGTATTCACCAACCGATGGAAGTGAAATCAAGATGGAAGTGAGGTCCTAATGGGGTAGAACCTATCCTGCAGTGATGTTGATTGAGCCATTACCGGATCTGGTCTTGGTTCAAACTTAGGTGGTGATGTGTTTCTAGTCAACCTAGATGAATTAGGGTCTCTCGACCACACTTGCATACACAAACACAATCACAATCACAACAAGTTCAAACAACAGTCAACAATAGAAATCAACCAAGTCTAGTCTAAGGTAACCTCGATCTAGACAACTCCTAACTGGTTGATTGTTCACAAGAGGTAGAATATAGACTTTAACCACAAGCTAATCAGCCAGGTCAGGGCAAGATTGGTGGAAGGTTTTCCGTCAAAGACGTTCCTTAATTAAATAACCACCAATCTTTGGGCTTTCGGCCCTCAATCCCCTTCCTTGACACTGATTTGGCAGGAGTCAATTTCTAACATTTTCCCTCTTTAGGATAATCTTCTAGTGAGTTCGAGATGTCCCTAAGGCCAACGTCTATCAGATTTTACTTAGGTTTAGGTTTGTGAGTGCTTAATGTCTGATTTTTGGGCCAAGGAAGGGTGATTAAATCCCCACCTTATCTTGTTGTTGGGTGTTGCCCTTAAAATCAATTTGTGAAGTGTACAAAATAAAATTCACTCAAAGCATATAAATCAACCAAGAATTGAGTCCTATTCTGAATGCAATGCGTACGTACCTTTCTCCAGCACTCTTCAACAGTAAAGTAAATGAATTGAAAAGACTCGTGCCTAGAATGCAAATGTCTAATCAATTTTTAACTTTGCAACAAGTGTTTTACTGTTGATTTAAAACAGGGATGTTGGATAGCAGAAATAGCACCAATATGACATATAAAAACTGAAATTTTTGCGAGCAATATGTCCTGCGAGCAAAGTTTTTAGTAGTCCAATGAATTTTTCAGATTTTGCAAAGCAATTTCTTGAAATTCTGTTTCCTACTTTCGAGTGTAGGGGCACAGAATTTGCAAGTCTTCTTGGCAAAGCTTGAATGCTAGATCTTGATCTTCAAGTCCCTGAAACAAACACACAAAACTTGTTAAAACAACTACACCGTTCCCTCCCCGGTAACGGCGCCAAAAATTGATTGCTCAAATAAAGAAACAATCAATGAATTAAAAATATACCGTGTAGCTTTTGGCTAATGGGTCGTGTCCACAAGGAGGGATGCGATGGAAGCTTTTCAGTGAATCATTTAGAAACAAAGAATTGTGTTCGTTTTTTTTATGAAAAAGAAAATGGAAAGAAAGAGATGATGAAAAGAAAATTGCAACTTGTAGAAAAGGTTTTGGAGAAGGTAATTAAGAAAGCTTGAGAATTGTTTTGGTTGTTTTTATAATAAGAAAGCAAATCTGGGCTCACTATCTCACTACTCAATTGTTCATTCTTCTCTTAAAATGTTAAGTCCCTCGAGTGATCATTTGCAAAACTTAAAGTTAATTTTTAGAAAGCTTTAAGTAAAGCACATACGATGGTTAGAAGAGTTGAATCTTTTCTTCAAGAAATCGTGAGAGTTGAATATTAAAACATCAAGCGCGAAGAAGCAAGAATGAAGTAAAAACAACTCAAGAGGTATTCATGAAAGAAGTGAGAGTTCTACAATCCAAACCCATCCTCATGTGCCTTCAAGAACACTTTCAAAAAGAAAGGCTTTTAAGTAAGGCATTCATATGAGTCATCGGGTCTTTTTCTTTAAAAGCTTGAGAGAAGGAGAGTAAAAGAGAGTTCGATAGCGAGCCCAGAAAATCGTTTAGTTATCCATAGAAAACGAAGAAGAAAGCAAAATAATGCACGACATACCGAAACACGAGTGGAAGGAAATGTGGCTTGATTCTTGTATTGTTGTCACTTCAATCTTCAAGTACAAGCTCTCAGTCCTCTCTCTCACAAGTTTTTAGACTGGACTACAAAGTAAACAACAAAATTACAACTTTTGTTCTAGCTAACACAGAGCCTAAATCCTAAGAAAATAAACACAAAACTTAATCCTAGTCTTCGCTCCATTTTTCTCTGTTGAAACCAGTTTTTATCAAAAACCTAAAAGATAGGATCCCGAGAAGATTGGGGGAACAAACGCTCCCCCAACAACCACAAGCTGGCCGCGGAAACGCGGCTTGGGCCGCGTTTCCGCGGCCCTGGTGTGGCCAGATGGCCACACCCAGTTGGGTGGAGTTGCTGCTTTGATGGGTATCCCGTATCTTCTGCTGGTTTTCTTGTTTCTGCTCCAACCGTTGATGAAACAGCCTTGGATTTTGTGGCTTCAACCGCTCGATTCAGGGAGGATTTTTCTCAACCTCTTGATATGCCTAGATTTAGCCCTGATTTCTTCACTTCGAATTTATTCTGAATTAATTCAGAATTTGGTGGGCTTTTGGGCTTGTTTCTCCTTTCTTCCTTTAAGCACTTGGGCCTACATTTAGCAAAGAAAAAGACAACTTCTTAATAGAATTTATTAGCTAACAAGTGTGGTAAAGTGACAATATAAATGCAATGTATGTGACAAATCATATCTCACCAAGTCAGCTCACTTTATATTATTCAGAATGGGTCAGTTTTCTGAAGTTCTTGCAGTATTCTTTTATTGGCAGACATCAGGTCAGTATTATTATAGCACCGTCAGAGAATATATACGGCAGAAGTGCAGAAACGTCTCAGTCTTGAGTTTATCATTCAGTCGATTTGTGGAAATTACCCTCAGTTACTCTTATCTTGATTGGTATAAATTCTCGTTCCTATCCTTTCTGTGTACATCTTCTCCTTATCGAAATTTCGAGGATGAAATTTTTGTAAGGTGGATGGAATGTAACACCCCGTTCTTGGAATACATACTTGATACGTATTCTGATTTTTCTATCATATTTCTTTGATTTAGTTTTGTATTTTTTTTGTTTTATAATTATTGGTGTGATTGTTTTGTATTTGATCCAGATTCGTGGACTCGGAGTCAGCCCTAGTCTGAACCAGGGGCCTGATCCTAGTGTATTGCTCGATTTGGCCTTTCTGATAGTCTGATTTGATCGATTTCAGTTTCAAACATTATTTTCTAATATTTTAGATTTTCATAATTTTCTAGAATTTTTCAAAATTATTTGCAAAATCTTCAAAATCGGTGTCGGAAGGCATCGATGACTGATTCCTGCATTCTTAGTTTTCAAATGAAGTTGAATTTTTAGAAACGGCTTTCGCATTACTTCTTAAAATCTTATTTTCTTACTAAAAACATTTTTTGAGATTTTTCAGAATTTATTAAAAATCCATCGGTTTTAGTGTGGACCGGTATCGCTGGAAAATTTTAAGATTTTTAATTTGAAAATCAGATTGAATTTCTCGAATCTGATTTCACCGAACATCTTAAAATAATATTTTCTATTTTTGAGAATTTTTTGGAGCGATTCTGAAACAGTCAATTTTTACCTTATTTAAATAATATTATTATTTCCTTCTCACTTCATTTTCTTTCTTCATTTCTTTTTTCCTTTCCCTTCCCAAAAGTCAACCCACTGACCAGCCCACTCCCCATCCCATCACCTGCCAATCCCATGCCCCATCCCATCATTTTCCCTTTTAAATAAACAATCTCCCCCCTCTTTTTCAATCAATCCCTTTTTCTTTTTCTTTTTCTTTTTCTTTTTCCCCTTCTTCTTTTCTTCTGCTTCTTCTTCTCCTCTCTGGCGACGACGCCAGACCATTGCCGACTCCGCCGCCTCCCCTTCTCTTCTTCTTCTTCCCTTTCTTCTTCTTTCTCTTCTTCTTACTTTCTTTCCTCTTTCCTTTTTCTCCATTCTCTTCTTTCTTTTCTTTTTCCCTCCTTCCCTCTCCTCTCTGTGGTGACCGCCGGTGGCCAGGGTTGCCGCCGGCGACCACTGACCAGAGAGGCTGGCCAGTACTCCTCTCCCTTCTTACTCTCTCTACTAGATCCCTCTCTCTCCTCCCTCTTTCTTCTCTCTCTCACTCTTTCTCCCTCTCTTTTAGGGGTGGCCGGCAGCCACTCTTGCCTGCGCCGGCCACTATGGACGGCGCAGCTTCCTGCGCCTTCCTGGCCGCAGCCAGGGAGCAGCAGGGCTAGCCTAGGCCAGAGGCCTGGGCTGTGCATGGGCAAGAGGCGGCAACCCCCCCACCTCTCTCTCTCTCTCTCTTCTCTCTCCTCTCTCTCTTCTCTCTCTCATCTCTCTCTATCCTAGGTTCTCTCTCCAGCCACTTCTCTCTCCCTCTATGCACTCTCTCTCCTCTCTTTACTATTTCTCTCTACTCTCTCTCCTATTCTCATTCTCTCTCTAAAATCCTTCTTTCTCTTTAGACTTTCTCTCTCTAAACCTCTATTTCTCTCTCTAACTCTTTCTCTCTATTCTCTCTCCTTTTCTCTTTCTCTCTCTAAAAAATATTAATATATGAATATTTTAATATATGGATTGGTGGTGTGCACGTGTTTTTGGTGTTCCGGGATTTTACGCTGTTTTTCGGTGATTTAGGCGAGTACTTTTCTTTCATTGCTTCTTACTTTGATTACTACATTACATGCATAATAATTGCTTCTGTAGTTTTTTTTAGTACATGATACCTCGCTATATGAGTTAATATATGATGTTGTACTTGCCATGCTATATTTGACAGAGGATATCTGACACCGGTACTTGCCATGCTATATTTGACACATGATATCTGACACCGGTACTTGCCATGCTATATTTGACACTTGATATATGGCACTGGTACTTTCCATGCTACATTTGACACATGATATCTAACACCGGTACTTGCCATGCTATACTTGACATTTGATATCTGACACCGGTACTTACCATGCTATACTTGACACTTGATATATGACACCGGTACTTGCCATGCTATACTTGACACTGATACTTGTCATGCTATACTTGACATTTGATATCTGACACCGGTACTTGACATGCTACACCTGACAACTGACACCGGTACTTGCCATGCTATATTTGACATTTGATATCTGACACCAGTACTTGCCATGCTATAGTTGACATTTGATATCTGACACCGGTACTTTCCATGCTATACTTGACACTTGATATCTGCCATGCTATAGTTGACATTTGATATCTAACATCGGTACTTGCCATGCTATACTTGACACTTGATATCTGACACCGGTACTTAACATGCTATACCTGACACCTGATATCTGACACCGGTACTTGACATATGCTATCACCTGGTCCTAGCACACTTGACCTGATATTGTGACCCCTGACTGGATACTATTACACCTGATACCTGTATTACATGGCATATTCTTGATTATCACTTTTACGGAGACTTAGCATGATTATTATACTATTACCAGACCTCTGGTACTCCTAAACCCTTGTACTCCTGAACTCCTGTAACCTTTGTACTCATGTCCCCTGCACTGTTACTCTTGTTAATAACACAGTCAGACTGGCGTCCGACAGAGCATGCCTGGTGATGGGATGACGAGGATGTATCCACAATCGTGCAAGCGTCCGGCGGATCCTAAATGGAACTAAGTGTCACACGGAGCAAAGTGCCACACCACACACGTGGTGAGGGCCACCTCTTGAATTCGTTGGGGCCATCTCTAGAATCCATTCCCCATACAGAGCAAAGTGCCACACCACACACGTGGTAGGAGCCACCTCTTAAATCTGTGGGGCTACCTCCTGAATCAACCCTCTGAGCAAAGTGCCACATGGAGCAAAGTGCCACACCACACACGTGGTGGGGGCCACCTCTTGAATCTGTGGGGGCCACCTCTTGAATCTGTAGGGCTACTTCCTCCCTCCTGCCTGTGCCACCTTGTGTTAGCATGATAAGTATTCTCAGTGCATATTAACACCCACACATACTTGTACAATGAAAACTCCTGGAGCATGTGTTATTTAGTGTCTCCCTTATTCAAATAATGGTACCCGCGTATCGGAGTTCGGATGAGTTCTACTGGAAGTGCGGGCTCCAGCGTGAACTGTCGGTGTTGTGGGACGCCGGTGGGAAACGGACAAGAATAATATAAGAACATAACAACCACACAATAATAATATTAGAAACGTGTGATATTTGGTCTCTCCTTTGTTTGGGTCCTGGTACCACATATCAGACCTGGGTAAGTTCTACAGAGTGCGGACTCTAGTATGGACTATCGGTGATGTGAGGCGCTGGTAGGGAGGCGATTAAAATATCAAACGATACTAATTATTATTATTGGATAAATTAAAATGCGGCACCTTTATATTCTCCAGTTATAATATTATGCCGTGAGTTGACACCCTGCTTTAGACATATGATGATTACTCTAGACACACTTTAGTTTTATTACTCTGAGGGTAACTCAAGTTGTATGAACTCAGATGTTGGCGACATGGGATATGTGGTATATAGATGATGGTTTCCTTATTTAGATTATCCCCTTGACGTATCAATCTTGTGAATTCATAATCTGAGCTTATACAACTAGTATTGTCCATACTTGTATTTATCGCATGTTTAATATATTTATCGCATGTTTATGTGTACCTATGCTTCCATATTGTTTTCCAGGCATGCTTTCTGATTCAGACTTATTGATATACATGTATTTACTTGATTTCTGATTTATTGTCGTTCATTTAATTTCTTTTATATTACTTGTACCTACATGCCTGAACCACATCACTTGATCATGTACACGTGTGCTTGATATGCACGCCACTTGGTTTTACCATATGTACTCGTGGGGTTGCATCTGACAACCCAGATTCTCACGTCCAGATCTTAGAGACCGGACCTTGGTGGCCTTGCTGTAGCTGATCAGAGTGGCGCAGCAGAAGCGTGGATTAGCAGTTACCTATCCAGACCCTCCTTCTTCCAGCCTCTCCTTGATCGGCTCGCGAGATTCTTATCTTGCTACTAGTGAGTACTTTCCCGTATTTCATATTGTACATCCTGCTTTTGTGCTTCTTAGTGATCATATACTCTTGAGATATTATATCATGCCTTGGGATAACTGTGTACTTGTGCTATTATTGCTGGAATGTATATTACCACTATGCTTCTGTACTCTGATTCTTGCCTGTACTGATGCTTAGCGTATATACGTGAGGGTATTTCTGACCTGCGTATATACATCGCCATAACGTCTCCGTAACCATGGGATAGGGACGTTACAGTTTGGTAGGGCCAAAGACATTCACGGAGCTTCTCATTCCAATCTCGTTTGCTTGATGAAATGAATTTCTTGAGTAGCTTAATAATTATCTTGTTGAATGCTTTCGCTAAACCATTAGTAGCAGGAAGCAGTTGAAGCCACATTCTGAATTTAGTATTTGTTGCAAAACCGATAGAATATTTGGCTTGCAAACTGGGGACCTTTTTCATGAACAATCCACCTGGGGACGCCACATCGATGGATGACATGGTGTTTAATGAAGTTAACCACGTTGAAAGTTTTGACTTCAATAAGTAGTATATCTTCTGCCCTCTTGAGAAGTAGTCGGTTACGCTAAGATGAACCGATGACCTTTCGTCGATGAGGGGAAGATAGGTCCTATGACATCGATTCCCCATGCTTCAAGTGGCCATGAAGCAATGGTTGGGTGAAGTAGCTCCGGAGGTTGGTTTGTGAAGTCTGCATGAATTTGACAGACTTTACACTTTTTTGCATATTTGATCGCATCAGCAATCATGGTTGACCAACAATAACCGAGTCTGTGCAATCGATCCTTGAGCTTCGGACCTGATTGATGAGCCCCACATATACCATCATGTGCCTCTTTAAGCACTTCTTGCGCTTCAGAGTTAGATAGGCATCGGAGCAGGATACTGTTATATGAGCGGTGATAGAGTGTCTTTATTATCGGATCATAGTAAAAGCGGAGAGACCTTTGTCAATAGAGGTTGCTTCCTTAGGGTCATCCGGAATATGTTATGCAAAGCATAGTTAATGAAGAAAAATCGCCAATCTCTAGGCTCGAAACCTATTGAGGTTGCATGGATTTCATTAGTTTCTGACACATGCTTCGGGCAGAAGAGGTGTTGAGCGGCCACCGTAAGATGATAAGTTGCATCAATAGGTAGGGCCAATGTAGTCGCTAGTGCAGCCAAAGCATATGTCTTAGTACTTTGAAAACGAGACACATGACCGATGTAAAAGCCATTAAATGAATTGGCTGTTTCGATGACTACATGGTGATAAGGTACCAAGTCTTCATGCCGAACCTCGTATTCTCCTTTGACCTGATTAACGATCAGTTTTAAGTCGCCATAATCCTTAAGGTATCGTATCCCCATTTCATGAGCGAGCTAGAGGCCGATAAGTAGGGTATTATATTCCGCTACATTATTAAAACAAGGTGTTGTCAATGACAATGCCCGAGGAAGGACGTGATTTGGTGGTGAGATAAATACCACCCCCACACCAGCAATTATCTTGCCTTTGGGATCTGTACTTGATGCTCCATCAAAGAACATCTGTCATAACTCATCCTCTTAAGTCATATTGGATTCGAAAGTCTCATCTAGGATATCGTCATGAAGCTTTAAGTTCTCCGGAATCAGATGAGATGCCAAAAACTCTGAAAGGGCCTGACCCTTGACTGCCTTTTGAGGGACAAAGAGCATGTCGTATTGAGACAAGAGGATGGCCTACTTAACTAACCTAGAATTCAATGATCCTAGTTTTGTCATGAGAATACGTAAGGAATTAACTCTAGAAACGACATGTATGGCTTGGCCAACCAAGTAATGTCACATCTTTTGAATGGCGAAGACAAGAGCAAAAATTTCCTTCTCAATAGGATATACCGGGACTCCGCTCCTATCAGGGTCCTGCTCAGATAGTAAATGGCATATTCATGGCCTTCGTCATTCTTTTGGGTAAGAAGAGCGCCTATAGAATGGTTCATAGCTCTTACATAGAGCAAGAATGATTTTCCTGATATGGGAGCCACCAAGACTGGAGATTTGGTGAGGTATTCTTTAATATCTTCGAAAGCCGCCTAGCAGGCTTTATTCCATACAAAAGAGACACCTTTTTTCATAAATCGGGTGAATGGTTGACATCGACCCGAGAGATTTGTAATAAATCTTCAGATATAGGCCAACCTACCTTGCAGACCCCTAAGTTTCTTGAGATTCTTAGGTGGTTGCATGCTCTGAATAGTTTTGACCTTGTTTGGATCAAGATGGATTCCTTTCGATGTGATAATGAATCCCAGAAACTTGCCACTTGAAACACTAGAGAAAGACTTTGTTAGGTTCATTTTCAGCTGATGAGCCCGCATTATATCGAACAATGTTTTCAAGTCATGAAGATGATCATTATTATCGCGGCTTTTGATAGCAATGTCGTCAACATAACACTCCACCATTTTTCAGAGGTGGCTATGAAAATTGTGCTCATGGCACATTAGTAGGTTGCTCCAGCATTCTTTAATCCGAAGGGCATAACAGTATAACAGTACACCCCTAACGGTGTCTGAAATGAAGTTTGCTTTTTACTTCTGAGTACATCTTGATCTGGTTGTACCCTGAGAAGCCATCCATAAAAGACACAGGTGTTGTCAATCATGACGTCAGTGATGGGCAGTGGGAACTCATCTTTAGGGCAGGCTGCATTAAGATCGCAGTAGTTAATACAGACTCGGATTTTTTCATTCTTCTTAAGAATGGGGATATTGTTAGCAACCCAGTCGGGGTGTTGTTCTTTACGAACGAAACTACATTCGATAAGTTTATAGACCTCAGCTTCAATGGCTTCCATGATGTCAGGACAAAATGCCTTTGTTGTTGTTTCACCGGCTTAACGCCAGACTTAATGTTCAATCGATGCATGGTGATTAGTCTCTAAAACTGTATATTTCATACCACATCTTCACATTTATTTAATATTAAATTCTGCTAATAATACCTCTCTTGTATGTTTCTAGGTCCATGACATGAAATGAAGAAGAAGACCCAAAATCACCATTTAATTGGTGATTAAAGGCCTATAAAGATAGCCATTGACCTAGGAGGGTGATTCTGTCAAAACCACGGGCCCAAAACCTGAAACCGGGACCAGGACCTACAACTGACAAGGGACCGATGCGACAGCGAGCAGCAGGCGGCGCGCCGCGCCAACGTCTTGAGCCAGGGGTTGTCCCCCTGGCCCCCTTTCCCTGGTACCTATAAATACCCCCTGGGGTTCTTAAGGGAGATATCCAGGGGGTAATGTAGTTTTCTTTCCATATTGTAGTTTAGGGTAGTTTAGTTTAGTTCTTCTTCTTCTTCCTCTTTGTAATTTCCATTTTTTTAGATCTTGTAATAGGAGAGAGTGATACATGGTTAGAAATTAAGAGTGCTTGTAATAGAAGGTGACAAGCTATGAAAGGTTCTCTCTTTACCTCTCTTTATTTTCTCTCTAACTCCTTTTACATGTTTAGCTAATTTTCTCTCATGGAAACTAATTATTAACCACTAACTTACTAACTTCTTACTTGATAATCCACATGAATCTAATAGCCTCTACTTGGCCTTATTCTTACAAGAGCCATTGATGGCTCATGATGATGGATTCTAACACTCTAACATCCTAACTCTCTAACAAGCTAACGTTACTTTATTCCATGCTTGCTCTTATTTAGTTTTGATGGTTTAAGTGTAGCTTGCACTTATTTTGTTGAGTTTGGATGTGAAAGTTATCATATGAGTTATGCTTTGAAACGCTCTTGAACTAAGGACTAGTGACGGTCAAGAATACATGTGAGGCAACTCTCACTAAGAGGTTAGCATGGTTAGTAGAGTCATTAGTAGTTAGTAGTCATGGATTTTTTTACATTTTTACTTTGTTTTAGAAGTATTTCAAAAACCACAAAAATTATTTCTTCTATGTTTCTCACTTCTTCGTGTTTCACCGTACTCTTCTCTTTTCATTCTTTATTTTCTTTTCTTTTGATTCTTTAAAACATTGAAGAGACTTTAACACAAACGTGAATATTTCGGTAAAGCTTCTATCGCTTCTTGTCCCTGTGGATTCGAAGTTTAGCCTCTATGCTATAACGGAAGTATCAAGGAAGCCAAAGCACGCATTTTTAACTCTTGATTTCAAAACATACACTTTTCGTGCACAGTTTTTCCCTGATCAAATTTTGGCGCCGTTGCCGGGGATGGGAACGGTTTGATTTCACATTTTTGTTAACCTTTCTTCTTTGTTTTTGGTGTGCAGGTTAAAGTTTTAGCATTGCAGAAGTCCGCACTTGCTTTTGTGTGGTTGGGTAAATTCTTGTATGCTCTTATATCTGCTGCTAGTTTTTGTTTATATTGTCTGTGCACTGTAATAATTTTAAGAACTAAAATATGATAATTGAATGTTTTAAAACGGTATAGACATTTGCATCTAGGCATGTGTCAATTTTCATTCAAATATACTGTATTTTGTTCTTGTATTGTTGTGATCTTGACAGAGGTGTAAAATTGCATTGCATATAGTTACGACAAACACATGGGTGATTTACTCACTTTGTGTGTTCATTCTTATCTATATTGCACACTTGCATGAGTTGAACTTAAGGGCAAAACCAATTACAACATAAGGTGGGGAAGTCATTACCCTTCCTTAGCCAAAAAATCACCTCCCCACTCACACAACCCAAGTCTTAATAAAATTTGCTAGACGTTGGCACCTAGGGACATCTCGGACTCATTTAGGAGATTGACATAAGGGAAAAGTTGTTAGAAGCTGACTCTTGTCAAATCGGTGTCGAAAGTTGGGGATTGAGAGGCGAAACCTCGAAGAACAGTGATTTGGCATAATTAGGCCCGTTGCTCCGGCACGGATGCCTCCTACTGATCATACCCCCTACCTGGTCGATTAACTCGTGGTCAGATTCTGACAATGTACCCCCCGTGGACAGTCTAACCAGTTAGGAGTTGTCTATGTCTAAGTCAACCCTAGCATAGGCTTGTTTTCTTTTTCTTTTTCTTTTTCTTTATTTGTTAGTTAGTTTGTTTGTTTGTTTTTCTTTCTTGTAAATTGTGAAATGGATTTTAACAATAACAATTTTTTCAATCCTAATATGAATCCATATTTCACCTCGATCTCATTTGACTCGGATAACTCTGACCCGGCTATGTACAATATGAACCAACCTTATATGTCGAATTGGGATTATCCGACTCAATATGTGCCCCAGTCCTAATACTATGAACAAGAGTGGAATAATCATTACCACTCTTCACCGAGTCAGTGGAGATACAAGTCCCCCGAGTATTATGGTCAACCACCTTATCAACATCCAGCTTCATATACTCCTTCCCCCGAACAACCATTAGAAGAACCAATTAACTGGGAAAAGAGGATGGAAGCCTTAGAGGAACTCGAGCGATGAATTCAAAATCTAGAGGACTCAAAATCCCATCAAAGTTTTTAAATCCAAGATCCTTACTCTATTTTTCATGTCCCACAGCAAGAAGAACATATCGACTTCGAAAAGTGTACGAAATCCATGATTCAATTCCTAAGCAATCCTTTCAATATGATAGAAGTTAGACTTAGTCAATTGGAAAATATGAGTAGGAATACGGAAACTTTCCCTGTCCAATCTTTGACTACTCCTAACTTTTCCAATCATATTGATGAAAACCAAGTATCATAGAATCTTGAAGACTTTGACCAAGATTCAATTTTATCACAAAATCTTGAACTTGACCAATATTAACCCATTGACAAATTGGCAAATTTTCATTTCAATGAAATTGAACTTGAATATGAATGTGAACCCGACCCAAAACTCTGTGATTCAATTCCAATCTTTAAATCTATGTTGACTCCGGCATCCTTACCCAAGTTGGACCTATTGCTCGAGCCAATATTGATTCCTGTATCCATGGATTTTGAAATTGATCCACTTTTTTTGATAGTCACATTTCATTGATAGGAACAGAATGTGAAATTAAATTCTTTGATTTGGACTCAACTCTTGAACCTAAATCGACTCTTGAACCCAAAGTTAATTTTTCCGAGTTAGTATTGGTTCCTGAACTCTTCATTTTAAAACCCAAATCATCCTTTTCACAAAATCACATTCTATTGTTGGACCAAAATATTGACCAGAATGACTCAGTAATGATCTTCCAAGATTGGTCATGTAAAGGGAATAATTTTCATGATAGGATCTTGCATGATCCTATTAAAATTAGGGATTGTAAATATGTAGCTAAAAAAGGTCAATAAAGGTGGATTCCATGAGCCACCACATTATCTTGATTGGGTAGCAACTCTTGGCCCAATCAGACCACCACTGGAGCCACCACCATGAGGAATTTTCCTTCTCTTCCCATTTGTTTCATGTATATACACATTCACGATGCATTGAGGATAATGCATGAGATAAGTGTGGAGCAGGATTTACTAAATAGTTAGGTTTATATTTTCTTTCTTTTACACTTCTTTTTTGGAACTTTTTAAATTTTTTTTGTATTAAAAACTCTTTTCTTTTCTTTTTACAAACTTTTTGACATAAGGGAAATAGTTTTGATTTATTTTTAAGAAAATTAAGATTATCTTAGGAATTAGGAAGACCGAAAATTATGAATTTTTAAACCAAGTCAAAATAATAAATCTTATTTAAATTTTAGGATAAGGAAGTAAGATTGGAAAGATAATTTGATTTTGAATTTTTTGCCTTAGATTTATTAACTTCACACTTGCACAATTTTTTTTGGGATTGAAACAAAGACTGAAAATGCCATAAAAATTATATATAAAAAATTTGATATAAAATCACTTATTGAAGTTGGGTAATTATGCCTCAAGAAGCATGATTATTCATGCCTAAAAACGGTGGATAACAATAAAATAATCCCCTTTAGTTTTGTGGCCTTTTTTACTCGAGTCCTTAAGTCCAAGGGATGTTTTCTTATCTGGTACCCTAAAACTATCTGGTTTGGGAGTTACCGGCTAAAAACTCACACCTGGATAAATAAGAAAGTCTAAGAAAACTAAGGGAAGAAAAAAATAAATAATAATAAATATACACAAATCAATAGCATGAAAGTTTGAGTCAATATCTCAAAAATCTTCACAGTTCACAAAGTGCAT
The DNA here is from genome assembly GCA_038442645.1 of Agave tequilana. Lineage (NCBI taxonomy): Eukaryota > Viridiplantae > Streptophyta > Magnoliopsida > Asparagales > Asparagaceae > Agave > Agave tequilana. The sequence continues at coordinate 215,748 of JAVJIF010006303.1, read as the reverse complement.
ATTTTTCTAAGAATTTTATGAAAGATCAAAGAATCAATTCATTTTTAAATTCATACATTTAATTTATAATAAGATTTTGAATTTCGACTTAGTTTGAGGAAAATAATTTCTGGTTAACTTATGACCTTGGATCACTTATATTTTCACAAAAATATTTTAACACTTTTCTCTATTTCAAAATGTGTTTTTAAAATACTAACATTTAATTTCTTTCTTTATGGATTTTGTAGGTGTAATCCACTGAAAGCCCTCAGGAGACAAAACTCCTCCTATAAAGGAAATCTAGAGGTTTAACAGCTTGTTGCACATGCTCAGTGCAATCGCGTCACCTACGAAAGTGGTGTAATAATTTTCTTAGTTTTTTGTTTTGCTCGGGAAGAGTAAAAGATAAGTGTAGGGGTGTGATTAGTCTCTAAAACTGCATATTTTATATCACATCTTCACATTTATTTAATATTAAATTCTGCTAATAATACCTCTCTTATATGTTTCTAGGTCCATGACATGAAATGAAGAAGAAGACCCAAAATCACCATTTAATTGGTGATTAAAGACCTATAAAGATAGCTATTGACCTAGGAGGGTGATTCTGTCAAAATCAGGGGCCCAAAGCTAGAAACCAGGACCTGCAACCAACAGGGGACCGCCGCGACAGCACGCAGCAGGCGGCGCCGCGCGCGTCATGCCAGTACAACCGTAAAAACGCTTCTCTGGCCGCGTTTTCGCGACCGTACTAGCGCGACCGCGCCAACGTCTTGGGCCAGGGGTTGTCCCCCTGGCCTCCTTTCCCCTGGTGCCTATAAATACCCCCTTTGGGGTTCTTCAAGGAGATATCCAGAGAGTATTATAGTTTTCTTTCCATGTTGTAGCTTAAGGTAGTTTAGTTTAGTTCTTCTTCTTCTTCCTCTTTGTATTTTTTATTTCTTTTAGATCTTGTAATAGGAAAAAGAGTGATACATGGTTGGAAAGTAAGAGTACTTGTAATAAAATGTGACAAGCTATGAAAGGTTCTCTCTTTACCTCTCTTTATTTTTCTCTCTAACTCCTTTTACATATTTAGCTAATTTTCTCTCATGACAACTAATTACTAGCCACTAACTTGCTAACTTCTTACTTGATAATCCACATGAATCTAATAGCCTCTACTTGGCTTTTCTCTAGCAAGAGCCATTGATGGCTCATGATGATGGATTCTAACACTCTAACATTTTAACTCTCTAACAAGCTAACATTACTTTATTCTATGCTTGCTCTTATTTAGTTTTGATGGTTTAAGTATAACTTGCACTTGTTTGTTGAGTTTGGTGAAAGTTATCATATGGGTTATACTTTGAAATACTCTTGAACCAAGACTAGTGATGGCCAAGAATACATATGAGGCAACTATCACTAAGAGGTTAGCATGGTTAGTAGAGTCATTAGTAGTTAGTAGCCATGAGTTTTCTTACATTTTTACTTTATTTTAGAAATATATCAAAACCATAAAAATCATTTCTTCTATGTTTCTCACGTCTTCATGTTTTACCGTACTCTTCTCTTTTCATTCTTTGTTTTCTTTTCTTTTGATTCTTTAAAACATTGAAGAGACTTTAACACACACATGAATATTTCGGTGACGCTTCTATCGCTTTCCGTCCCTGTGAATTCGACCCGTTTAGTCTCTATGCTATAACAGAAGTATCGAGGAAGCCAAAGCACACATTTTTAACTATTGATTTCAAAACATACACTTTTCATGCACGGTTTTACCCTGATCACATGGCTATTTGCAGATGAAGACCGGGCATATCTCCGTAATTTCATGCAAAGACATCGAAATACTCCCGTATAAGAGCTATCAATTCCTCTCTTTCTATAAATGATAAACTTTCACTTATAGAGATGGGCTTAAAGTGATCTTGACTACCCAGATCAACCTAAATTACTCTATCCTCAGTGGGCGGCTCACGTTGTTCAAATAGCTTCTCCCACTAGAGATCGAGTTGCCAGGCCCATGGCTTAGCGTCAAGCATTTCGATAGCCTCCTCTTGCTCTAATTTATTGACAAAGAGGTTTTTGAAGAGTACCCCCACACTGACATCTGATTCTCACTCAGATGAACTAGAGGAATGCGATAGAAGAGATACGTCTCCTTCAGACTGAATTTAAGCAGGAGGTGTAATATATCCCAACCCCCCTGCGTGTTTTATCACAATAATTTGCTAGCTTCCCTTTCGGTACAAAGGTTCATAGAAGACCACGTCATCCTCTTCCGAAATTCAAGCCATTTTCGCACAATAAATTATACCCCATTTTTCTCATCATATGATGTGCTGATCGTGCATAATAGAAAAATTATGAAGGCTCTGAGTCTGAACCCGAACCTGTAATTGCAGATATTCTGGGTGAATTCTGCCGAATACTATAGGTGATTGATTCCTCTTGGATGGAGGGACCACAAAGACAGATCCTTCACTGTTCTCTACAGGCGTGCTTGTCACGCTTAACATGGACAAGGGCATGTGTAGGGAGGTATCTTCTACAGATTTAAACAAATCAACACTCACAAGATAATCAAAAGCGACATTCTCATTGATCACCCATTCACCATCATCCTCAACGGGATTGTTACATTTAGGATCGTTAAAATATGCCACAATTGGTTTGAAAGCAAAAATGGCTGGTGTGTCTTCCTCTAACTCTGAATCTGCTTCATTGTCGCTATCATCATCTTCAAGCAACATTTCTTTTGCTATTTTGTTAGCTTCCTGATATACGAGAACATCAGTAAAGTAGTTTTCAACTCCCTTGAACGACTGCTTTTCAGCAAACACCGTTCGTACCGTAGCATTATCCTCCACGTACTTGAAGTACTGGTGCAGAGTGTAAGGAACAATCCAATTAGCGTGAATATAAGGTCGCCCAAGCAATAGATTGTATGACGTGTCAGCATCGATGACGTAACATATCACTTCCGATTTCAGATCCCTAATTCGACAGCGAAGCCGAATCTTTCCCAATGGATGACTACTTCCTGCATTGAAGCCATATATCGTAGTAGTCGTTGCTGATAATCTATTCAGCGGTATCCTAAGAAAGTAGAGGAGCCTTTTAGGGATGATGCTGAGTGCAGACCCCGGATCAACCTATACCCTCTCAATGCATGTCGAGCCCTTGTATCCAGTATAATACAAGGATCGATCATGTTTATTATTTTTGAGGATCATGTCCTTAGCAGTGAAGGTGATGGCGAACATTTTCGGCTGTACATGATGACATTCAGGACACAAGGGTGAGTGTCATTTTTGGAGGCCTCCAGGATATGTATCAGAAATGATTTTGAATTAGGCAGCACGTCCCTAAGTGCCTCTCTTGTCTCCTTCGAGAGGCGAAGCAGCTCGTGTATAGTGATCCGAGCTAGAATATTGGCTAGCTGCGCCAATATAACAAAGCAACAAGGGGCGTCAACTCTCGGACCCAAAGTTTTCTTCAATACTCGGTCAAATCAGAATTCTTTTTGCTTTTCTCTATTCCTGGTGTTGGAGCTGATGCTAGAACAGGTACTTCCCCTGACGCCATTAACCGTTATGTCTCGTCAGTGGTTTTCTCATACTGTCTCAGGTATGATTTCCCAGACGAGTACCTATTGGTTGAGGTGCATCATCCTGTGCTGTCAAAGCATACTTCTCATCTTCAGAGTCACTGAGAGAAGCTATTGTTATATTGTCGTCGTCTGGCAGGACAGAGACAACGTTACAGGATTTTTTCTTTGGCTTGGGTTTCTTTGTGTCTGATTGTTCATCTTTGGCAGGACCTGGATGCACCCATATGATTTTTTCCGGTCTTCAATGTCATTGGAATGAGGCCTTTAGCCTCCTGCTGCTTTCCTGAAGGATTACTTACTTCCAGTCGTGCCTCTGGGGTTGGGGCATCTTTGTCTGGGACAGTAACCTTTAGAAAAGTGTCGAGCTCAAGAGTCACCATGTTCGCAGTGGCTTTTTTCTATTCTGACTTTAAAGTCAGAACTCCAGCATTAACCAGTGCCTGAATTTTGTCCTTGAGGACAAAGCATTTGTTTGTAGGAAGATGAACCATCCTATGGAAGAGACAATAGTTGGGATCATTCGTACGTCCCACTTCATTAGGGCATCGAACCTCTGGAAGCTTCAACTTACCGCCCTTTTGGAGAAAGTGAAAAATCGTAACCACCTGCACATCTTTAAACTATTTCGGAGGAAAGTTGAACTCCTAATTATCACAGCCACTCTTCTTAATTTTTGGTGGGGTTTCTCCTGACAACTCTACAGACATGGTTTCTTTCCCTTTTGATTGGGAAGACTGTGCTACTTCACCATGTCCTTTGTTATTTACCCCATTTGCCCATATGCATGAAAGGCTCAAACGTTTTAGCCGATATCTCGGCTATTTCAGTTTGCTCAACAAGCTCTTTCCAAGTGTGGGCTTAACAGCCCCTATATGAATCTTTACTGAAAATACACCTAGAGGGGGGTGAATAGGTGTATGGATAATCTAATGACAAATGATGCAGAATTAAAAACTAATTGCAACATACTAAGTATAACCAAAGAGTGTAGCCGAATTCCCGGTGAAAAGCTTTGGACTATCTCCTCAAGATTCCTCTAAATAAGAGTTGAGGTGCTATATGAAGCTCTCTTGGTTCAACAGAAGTATGGGCACACAAACAAAATCAAGCATATAAGAGATATGAACAATATGAATCAACGCAAGATATAAGAGAGAGAGAGTTAAGAGATAGTGGATCAAACGCAAACACCGAGATATGTTTCGAGGTTCAAGCTACTGCTTTACATCCCCGCCTTCACACAGAAGGATTTTCACTATGTCCACACAGGACCTCCCACACAGGGAACCTCCACCGAGGATTTGGTAATACAAACTTAGGAGTACACAACCACCTCTACACAAGAGGTAAGACACAAAGCCAAAACAACAATCACCTCTGCACAAGAGGGATAAGGCACTAAGCCAACACTCCACCACAATCACCTCTACACAAAGAGGGATAGCCACAAACCCAAATCACAATATCAATTACCTCTACACAAGAGGGATGAACATAAACCCAAAGCAAAGAAAGATTACAACTCTTGGTGATCTCAAAGGCCACAAACAACTCTTTGTGATCACAATAGATCACAAATAATATTTCCCACAAAAACAAGGTCCCGATGACCGGTGAGCCTTCAGTCGACCGGTCGCACCCGAGAGTTGGGTTCTTTCAGTCGGTCGACCGCGCGGTCTACCAGCCTTCTTGGCTGGCCTTTGTGCATATCTCATGCACATCAGTCGACCGGTCTGGTCGACCGACCCCTGGTCTGGTCGACATTCGGTCGACCGCCAGTGGATCTGGCTGGGTAATTTTAGGTTTGAAAACTTCGTTAATTTAATACCAATTAAATCCCATAAATACTTATAAATTCCACAAAAATAAGTTCTTATAAGATATTTGAATACCAAATATGTCTGACTAAAAATCAACATATATTATAAGCTATTTGAACCATTTTTGTGATATAAAATATTTGGCCTAAAATAAAAACGGTATATTCAAAAAACCAACTTTGAAATGGAAATCCAATTTTTCAAAACTTGTATAAATACAAAAACAAGTTATTTAACTCTTTTTAAAGCATATTGTATATGGATAGAATCTAATACACATGTAATGGATATATCTATGTTTTGACATGAAATCCAAGAATAAGTTTTGTTTAAATACAAAACTCCAAACACATGAAATTACCAACAAAACAAGTTTATCCAAATATGTGAAGCATACAGGTATATAGATCAAATCCAATATAGATTAAACCATGTAAACTTGTTTTGATTCTATCTATTCATGAAACCATATATAGGTCTATATAAAATCCAAAACCGATTAAACCGAAAACCAAACATATTGAACTTGTGTGCGTGTGTGAACTTGAGCATATCAATACTATCTATCTTTACACAAGATCTAAACAAACCGAAGTCTTCTTATCGATCCTTATCTTCAAGATGACTCGATTCAAAAACGATCCAACGAGCTTGACTCCAACCGAGTGCTAGATACGATCTTAACGCGCGAGCTCTTGAATCTACATGTGTTAGCTCCCAAAACTCCTTTTTTGAAACTAACACATACTAATATCTAGATCAATAATTGAAACTATATAAACACAAGATTATCAGTAAACTAACCTTCATAAGTTAGTCATCATCAAAACTATGGTGAAAGCCCTCTGGGCTAACATTTACTTCGTCCAGAAAGTTGTGCCTACATGTCTGCAATAACATACGTAATGGCATCCTGCTGGACACATCAGAGATAGATTCCTGAATCTTTCAATGTAATCACGGACCGAGTCTTCCTTCTTTTGCACTGTGGAAGGAGTTTATCCATGGTTACCTCGGTGTCATCCTCATAGAATTGAGAAAGGAACCGAGTCTCCAAATCAATCCAAGAATTGATGGAACCCAGTGGAAGGCTTCTGAACCAGTCGAAGGCCACTCCTTTGAGAGTACCGATAAACAATCTGACCATGATGGCGTCATTATCTATTATTTTACCAGTCTGGGATCGAAAGTAATAGATATGCTGGTTCGGTGGCTTGAATGTCCACGGGTATGGAACTGAATCCCATTCAAGTGGGTAAAAGCGAATCTTACCTACCTTCTTTAGCTTATCCCTCTAGGCTAGGGATGCAATCTGAGCCTGGATGCCTTTAATGACCTCGGCGTCGATTGAAGAACTTTCCTTTGACTTCTCAGTCTTAGGACGTGATCATCATTATGTTCCTTCTCATTATGATTGCTCCCAATGTTATTGTTATTCCGGTTGGTTAGGAGCTGAGCTAGCATTTGTTGAATATTGTCCAAAGCTTCTTGCTATGCCCTAGAAGTTTGTTCTTGAAACTCCATCTGTTGGCGAAGATCATTATTGTTGTTGTCAGTCATATTAACCGACACTCTGTCTGTCTGCACAGAGCTGACTGTGACTGAAGAGGCATATCTGCTAACTTCTCCCTCATCATCAAACCATTGGAAGAGACTTTTCAGTGGTTCCGGTGACATCATCCCAGTTGAAGAGAATGGTTATTCATAATTATAGGGCATTGCTACCCTAGACCTTGTGCCTCAGAATGCACCCTCTTGGCCTAAACCAAGGCTATAGTCTGAATCTGGAGAACTGAATGAAGGAGAATTAGTATCACGTCTTCGTCGTCTGGCCCTGAGCGGTTCGCGTCCTCTCCCTATCATGTTGACGGATGCTGAGGGAAGATCTAATATGTTTCGTGCTTTATTCTTTTTCTGAGGTTTCACAGGGGTTTGAATTGATAGCCTGTTGAAAATTGACTGTCGGGCTGGAAGAGTGGCGAGGACTGGCCCTAGTCGACAATGGACTGAATGGACCGTCACCAACTGGCACCCGCTTGTTCATAGCGAAAGGGAGAAGTATGGCTTAGTTCATCACAACAGAACTTCCGTTTGTTAATCAAAGACTCTCACAAATTAGGATTAATCGAGCTTAAGCGGTCTAGTACAGAGGCTCGAGGAGGTCGTGTACCAGGCTGTTCAAGTTGGGGAGCTCTTGTAAAGCTTCTCTTTTTAACTACAGGTCAACTTCACCTCTAGCATTAGCTTCGCCGAGCTCTGCCCCTAAGTGCGAGCTTAGTGCTAGGAAGCGCTGGGAGCGAAGATGTGGTAGCTTCGCTTTTAGCGCACAATGGTGCTTTGATCTTCGCGTTGCGGCAAAGGTGATTAACACTACACAGTGCTTTCGTTCTAACCTTGCGACTAGGGACTTTGTTAGTACCCTTAGATGCTGAAGCTGCATAAGCAACGCTATCAGCACTTGAGGGTATGCTTTGAGCGAAGTTAGCATTGAAAATAAGCGCTCTCTGGTTAAGTGAAGCCAACGAGGCTTCACGTCTAACTTTGCATTGCGCGCCCAATTCAGCCTCGCGGCTAAGGGGACTTTGAACACCCCGTGTTTAAGCTACATAAGTAACGCCATCAACATGTAGCGTCGTTTTGCCCTTTTCTTCACGTGAGAGGCGAGGTTGAGCTTCAACTTCGCCTAAAGCCTCACGCAGAGAGGCTTTGCCCTCCAAATTTGCTTACTCTGAGTTGTCCTAGGTTCACGTGGAACCTGCTTGGCTTTATATAAGCCACCATGTTGACATGAAGTCAACTTAGCTTCAATTGAGGATGAAAGGAATTGGAGCGAGGTTCGCTTAACCGCGCACGTGGCTGGCATAGGCTTGAACACGGCCTCAATCAGAGCTGCTTTCTAAATCTGTAGCCATTGGAGCTTTGGCTACGGAGACCCTCTTATGTTTTCATGCATGGAGTGCTGGATCACTCTTAGAGAGGAGTTCCTTGAACTTCTCTTGGTAAAAGTGGATGACCAAATTTTTGACAGTTATGGGTTGAGCACTCTGACCGTTGCATTGCGACATCATTTCCTTGATGCGGAAGAAGACCTTACCCCCCAGCAGAGTCACCATCTTGTTATCCATTGAAAATAATTAAGGAAAACTTACAAAAAAGACTTGAGAAGCAAAATTACAAGTAATTCTTTAAAGAAAGAAAAAATTACAAGTAAATCTCCTCTGAGATTTATGAGAAAGTATGTCGGTGGGATCTGATCAGCACGCGATCAGTTTATCCTATTGCGATGCAATCCGGATGTTCAAGCCTTCATGGAAGGAATTTCCTTCTTGCCTGGTTCTAAAGATTCCGTGAAGTTGGAAGACTTCAGAAGAGAGTTAAATCTCTAGCACGTTGGGAGCTTGAAGGGGCAAGAGGAAGCCTTTTGCTAAGGGTCTCTTGAATCATTGAAATTTTTTTAGCCACTCTTGTTCTCTCTTGCAAAGGGTTATTTATAACCAAAAGGGGTGTAACCGCCCCTTAAATTCAGCAAGACTGAATGAACCTGTTAGCTTCGCGCCGATATTGCCCGGCAACAAAGCTAAAAGGGAGCTTCTAGCGAAGCTAAAGTGTTGGAACCCGTTTGCACGTCTCCACCTATTGTGGGACCAAGTGGGCGGGTGTAACCACCCACTAAAGTAACTAACTCCACTATTAGAAGTATAGTTATAACTACTAATCCCCCGCTAATCCCCTCTAGGGGATTTGAGAACGGTTAGATGACCTGGAAAGCTCGCGGCAGAGCTAGATGAGAGCTTCATGCGAAGTTTATCTTAAAAGCTTCAGGCGAAGTTATATTCAGAGCCTTAAGCGAGATTAGAAGTTAGCTCATTTGATGAACTAGGCATAGGCGAAGCTAGAAATTTAGCTTAGAGTGGAGCTGGACAAAACTTCAAGCAAAGCTTATCAGAAAGCTTCTCATGCGAAGCTAGGGTTAGCCCTCTGCGGAGCTGATTCAAGCTTCATGCGAAGCTTGAAGCTTGGCCTTTTGACAAGGCCATGAGGTGCTTCAAACGAAACTAATCTTTTTGGGCTCATGTGAGGCTAGGTGTTGAACAGACATAGCCTTATACAGGCCTGCTTTGGGCTCTGGAGTGGGCATAAAACTGGTCATCAGCTCGTCCATAACTCTGATTTTTGGAAATGTCGTCGAGCGTAGACGTCGTTCAGACGGGTTAAAGTGTTGCCTGGGAGCTTCTCCTTTTGGGAGTGTCAACAGTACCTTATCGCCAGTACTCTTTAACAGAATTTAAAAAAATTAAATAGACACGTGCCCTAGATAAAAGAATCTGAATTTTTGTAAGTTAATCAACTAATAAGTTACTATTAATTTATTAAAATATGTAGGGTATTCAAACAGAGAAACTATCAACTGCAGTAAACAGGAGTTAAAATTTACAACAGACCAGCAAAAGATAAATCAGTATTGAACTGCTTTTGCCGTGGAAACACTGCTTTTGCTGCGAAAACGTGGTTGTTTAGTTAGTTTTCTTGCTCTGACTTTTAGGGCAGAGGTACAAAGTTGCTACATATCCTGAGATGCAATAATTTTCCTGTTATCAGATTCTGCAAATAGAAATAAAGAAAAATTAGTTCTAGAGAATATTGTATCGTTCCCTCTCCGGCAACAGCGCCAAAATTTTGATTGAGATGAGAAAATATATTGAAAGTAAAGTCAAGAGTTAAAGTCAGTAAGTTTTTAGTCACTTCTCAAGTTAACCACATAGCAAGGGCTAGACGGGTCGATCCAGAGGGAAGGTTGCGATGGAAGCTTTTCGGAACGAAATCTTTACATAAATAGCTTGGAAAAGAATATTGATTGTAAAAAAAGATTTTAATTAAGCAAAAGATATTATAGTCTACTAATCATCTACCACAACCAAGGTATATTGAATCTATAAAAATATACCCTAGGATTTTGACTGAGAATCAAGTAAGATGAGTAAAAATATTGTAAAACCTAATTAGAGTACACTAATTAAAATTAAACTTTAGTTCATCCCAGTTTCTAAGCATAGCATAAGAAAAGTCTTTTAAAGCTAGCATGATGCTATCAAAGTATCTAAATATGAATTAAAAGTAACCATTAAAAAGTGCAACCCTAAATTAGTTCAACTTAACTAATTATTCATCTTCAAGAATTATCAATTTAATCCTAAGATTTCTAGTAAGCATAGATTTCAATCAGTTCATATTTTAGACTAAACTTAAGTTGATTGAGAGATTAGCAAACTACAAGTTTTAATTAGTTATTCATATTTTTATTATTTTCAAAATTTAAAATAAAGAAGAAAACTTGCATAAAAAAGAAAACAAATAAATGAAACTAAAGCACAAACAATAAATAAATTGAAGAATAAGAGAGATAAAAAGAATAATGAACCTTTATTATGGTTGTCACTTACCAATTAGAAAGCCCTTCTTCTTCTTCAAAAATCTTCTTCTCCAAATTGAAAGCTAAATAATACAATTGAAATTCAAAAAATTAAATGGCTAACAAATCCTATGCTTAATCTCTGAGATGCCTCTGCTCTGTTGCTCTTCATGGGTATTTATAGGAGATTTGAGAGGTATAGTCTCATACAAACACCTCCACCAAAACTCGACACGCGCAACCTAGGATTGTCACGTTTTCACAGTAAAAAATAGCTTGCCGTGGCATTTTTGTAGTGGTTGGGCACGCGCTTTGGCGCGTGGCTTCATCTCGTCCGTTTATGTGAAGATCTATCCTCAGAATCTTCGTTTGATCCTCGTGTTCTGAAATATTTTAATTTTGGAGATCAAGTTATCTCTAAATCCGAGTTAAATTTAGATTTTCTCCCCTTTATCTTCATGTTGTGATGCAAGCAATCAGATTCAAATAGAAGTCCACCTCTATTTTTGATTGAGATAAGGATTCATCTTGTTCTATCTTTTTCTTCCTCTAGATTTTAAATTAATTAATTTAAAATCCAAATTCAGATAGAATAGATAAAGCTTTCTTTATGTTCCCAATCAATCTCTATTTTCATAATAATTATGAGATTTTGGGCTTCTTTTTTACTTTCTCTTAGATTATGGAGGTCTGCACATTACTAAACAATAAATAAATTAAATAGTAATATTTTTATAAAAATAAGTGTGAAAATGAGACTAAAAATATGCATTATTGATGACCAATCATTACTGTAAGAGTAAATATGATAATTATATTTATCATCAGAAGCTCAATGAAGGTTCTTTTGCATATTTGCTTTAATTTGTTGATGACATATTAATTACAGCTAAAGAATATGTGTTGTTGATAAGTTGAAAACTCAGCTCAAACAAGAGTCTGAGATGAAAGATTTGGGTGTAGCGAAGAAGATTTTGGGAATGTAAATTCACAGGAATAGACGAGAAAGAAAATTATTCCTATTTCAGAAGAAATACATTGAAAAGGTGTTGCAAAGATTTGTCATGCTTGATGCCAAACCTGTGAACTCCACTTGCTGCTCTGTAATATCCCTAATTAGTAATACTGTATTTTTATCTTTCTAAAGTATTTATTTTGATTTACTGATTATTTTTATTTAATCAACTTAATTTATTACTTTTCTTCTTGTGATTATTATTATTAAATATGCAAATTATTTTTAAGATAGTAAATGACATTTTGATTTTATATACTATTACCATTATTTCTTATCAATATTTTTAATTACTTATTACTATTAGTGTTATTATTATTAATATTGTTAGTGTTTATTAATTATAATAGTGTTACTATTATTTTATTTATTTTAATAGTAGCATTAATATTAGTGGTAATGGTAGTTGTTAGTTCTCATTACTATTGTTATTGTTAATATTATTATTATTGCAATGTTAATTATTATGATTATTATTATTAGTGTTACTAATTACTTTATTATTACTAATTATAATTCTTATTTTTATTATTAGTTACTACTATTATTATTGTTATTGTTGTTAATATTACTTGTTATTAGAATTTATTATTATTATTATTATTATGGTTAATTATTTTTTATGTTATTATTAATTATTAATATTATTATGGTTTATATTAATTTATTATTATTTGTAGTATTTTACCTTCCCCTTGATTCATTTCCATTGCCCCCATGGCACACAACCTTGTGACTTCTCCCCACTGCATTCCCCAACACACAACAGCGCACGACAATCACCATCACGCACCCCCGGCCTCCCACCTCCACCATCAACCAACTTCCACTCCAATGCCAAGCACACTCCAGCAACTCCAACAACAAAGCCATTCATCATGGATGTCCACTCCTCCCTCCTTGGCCATTGTCCCCTTTTTCCTGTTGCCGTTGGGACCCGTCGGAGCTCGATTTTCTCCGTCGGCGAGCGCGAGAATGCTCCACTCTTCTCCGGCATTCCATTGACATCCTCTGCGGCCTCTGCCCCCTTCGACGGAGCATCCGTCCGCGCGCCGCAAGTCACCCCATTGTATGAGTTCCCTTCCCTTCTCCTCTTTGTCTCTCTTTAATTCTTGGTTTGGCTGCCAATATGTGTAATTATTTACATGCAGGTATTAATGTTGTGTGTGTATGTGTGTGTGTTGGATATTATGTGTAGGGGTATGTATGTAATAATATGAAAGTGTGTTAATTTGTGTATGTATGTGAATGGTATGTATATATGTAATGTATTATGTATGTGTATGTGTATGTATTTAAAGGTGAGAGTATATGTAGATGTATGTATGTATGTATGTATTATGACATGTATATATGTGTGTGTATTTAAATGGAGTGTGTGTGTGTGTGTGTGTGTGTGTGTGTGTGTGTGTATTTATGTATAATTATGTGTAGTGAATGCATGTACTTATATAATGTATGTATGTTGTGTGTTAATAGTGTATTATATTTGTGTATACCCGTATATGTGTATGTATGTGGGTGTACCTGTGGGTGTATGCGTGTGTGGCATGCTTGTATGGGTACATGTGTGAGTGTATAATGTGTGTGTGTGTGTGTATGTTGATTTCCCTTCCTCTCTGTATGTTTGGAGGCGTGTTGTAGCATTTCACACTCGTTCATGTGATTTGAACTCGATAACAGGAAATTCAGAGTTGTGCCCGTTATGGACTCGATACACAGGTGATTCGAAGACCGATCCTTGGGATGATCCATAGATCAGTACTGGCTCATGTAGTGAAGACTAGACATCAAAATCGCGTCATTTCATGTGAGCGTTTGGTCCTGTGTCATTTTTTTATTTACTATTGTCGGTATGCATTTACATATTACTCTTATCATTTCATGTGATCGTCTAATTTATTTTGCCAGTTTGATTACCTGTATTACTTCATGAGACATCAATGAGCTTTCACCTTAATTATGTAGTTGATATGAGTATTTTTCTGTGTTATCTCATGTATTGCTATTTGCACTTTTGACTTTGGACTAGTGTAATATACCTTACACTTGGACTTGATCTTGAAATTGACTCAGTTGTTATTAGTAACCCTATATCTCCAGTATTCTTTATCTGATGTAAGTTAATAGCTATTCAATTGCTAGTTATCAGTTGTTAATTATCAGATGTTCAGTTACCAGTTATTTTTGACATCGTCAATTGTTAGAGATATTCGGTCACTAAATCACCTTAATAATAATTCATATTATTGCATGTTAATAAAAGACACAATAACCCGGAGAACAGGGGTAATTGCCTGATGATACATGTCTTGTATTTTAGAAGGACTAGGTATGGTATACAAAGTTTTGGTTCCAACCATGGGGAACCCAGGTGTACAGGCTACCTAGTTATTTAGTTACTCAGTTCTCAGTTATTAGGGGTATACCCTGACTACGGCACCTCATCAGTTACTCTTTTGTGTGGGGCTATAGTCTTTAGTTATTTGGGCCTTGCGGTCTGTCCTGGTTCAGCACCAGGGATGTTAGACTGTGATACCGGGCATGCACGATACCCTTTCAAAATACATGCACTACATTGGCAGGCAGTTAGAACAACGATAACTTTATTTTATATGTGGAAAACGGCTGTGGTATGGGACACAGCTAAGTACTATATTAGTTAGGTTAATAATAACCAACCAGAATAGTGACAAATGCTAGGTTACACATCTTTGACATCAGTAGATGTATTACTGTGATATGAGTCATATGGTTACACATCTTGATATTAGTTGTTTTCTATCATGGTATTCTTTTACCTATAGATATGTTATTATTCAGTTATTTTCTATTTACAGTTATTGGTTGGTCGCTAATGTTGCACATTTAGTATCATATTTCCATACTTATTATAGAATAAAATCTGCATTGTCCTAATTAAATGTTAATTTATTTGCAGGCCCATTCCTTAAGGAGAGTGAAGAGAAATGAGCCCAAAAGCCCACCAAATTCTGAATTAAATCAGAATTAATTCAAACTCAGTGAATCAGGGCAAAATCAAGAGGTTGAAAACCGGTTGAGAAGAATCCTCTCAGAATCGATCGGTTGAAGCAAAGATCAACGGCCATTTCTTCAAAATCTCGGAGCTAAACTACAAATCCAACCCAAGATAAAGACAGAACGAGATGCCGGGGAGACCCACCAACAGGGTGTGGCCACTGGCCACACCCTGGCCGCAGAAACGCGGCCAAAGCCGAGTTTTCGCGGCTTGGTTAGCAAGTTAGGGGGAGCGTTTGCTCCCCACATCTTCCCGAGATCCTGTAGGTTGGGTTTTTGCCTATAAAAAGGCAGTATTTGCACTGAAAAAGGGACGACCATGCAGAGATAGGATTTAGTCCAGTTTTCTATTTTGTAGTATAGGTTTTTGCTTTCTTTTTATGTAACTTTAATTTGTATGTAAGCTTAGGTTAGATTGAGATTCATGTAAGTAAGAGAGAGAGGCTTATGTTGAGAGTGACACCGATGTACCCTCCTCCTTTCTTCCATCTTTTCAAGCAATAAAAGGTAATACATTTTTTGTTCTTCTTTACTTTTGTTTTCTTTTTCTTCTTTCTACTTTACCTCTTTTGATTTTGATGAGCTTGCAAGTGAATCCAGAAGCATAAGTATAACAATGTCTGTGTGAGGGCCAAAGATAATTCATGGTGACGTTCTCCTCCTCAAGATCCGTATCACTTCATTCTTACTCATCTTGATGATATAATGCGAATGGGGACTGAGCTCGATCCTATGGCTTATACGTTGAATGCCTCCGAAGCAAGGTAGAACATGCAAGGGTTCTAGGTAAGTCATCAACCAAACTAGGTGAGAACTTCTTTAATCTTCTTTCTTTTCTTTTATTTCTTAGTTTAGATCACCAATATGATTTCTTTCATCACTCCTTTTCCATTTCTTTGTAAATAGTCATTCTGCATTTTTCTCTATCTTCTCCATCTATCGCTTTCTTTCTAACTTTAACCTAACTCTTTCTTTTTCATTTTCATTTCTTAAAACAAAGAAGAACCTTTGTTTTTCTTCATAAAGATTTCAATACAAACTTTGAACGCTTTTATTGCTAACCCTCCTTGTGGATCACGACCCGCATAGCCACTTGTTATCACGGTAGTATTGAGCACTTGCACATCTCTATTTTTAAGTTCTGAAATTCCGTATTTTGTGTGCAGGTTTAAGCTTCAATCAAATTTTGGCGCCGTTGCCGAGGAGGGTAATGGTTTTTATTGAATTTTTGAACTAAAATGAATTTTTCTTCTCTGTTGCAGGTTACAGGGCAGGAAAAGCAAGAAAAAAGGATTGCAGTAACATATAAGTGGTCTTGGGCCTCTGTTCCACAAAACAGAGACCAAGTACCCTCTGAATTGCCGCGTTTGCTCGGCTTTAGCCGCGTTTGCGCGGCAAGGAAGAGTTCACTACTAACTGGCTTTTTGCAGGGCTGCTTGCTTGGCAAAATTCTAGTTTTCTACAAACTTTATTTCTTATATGCCATCACATAAGCCTGCTAATAAACTAACAGTAAAACATTTGTTGAAAAATTAAAAAATTGATTAGACGTTTGCATTTTAGACACGTGTCTTTTCAATTCATTTACTTTACTGTTGAAGAGTGTTAGAGCAAGGTACATTCGCATTGCATTTAGAATAGGACTCATCTCTTGATTGATTTACATCGCTTTGAGTGAATCTTGTTTACATATCTTGTACACTTGCACAAACTGATCTTAAGGGCACAACCTCATAACAAGATAAGGTGGGGATTTAATCACCATTCCTTGACCCAAAAAAATCAGATTCCAAGCACTGACTAACCCGAGCCTAATTAAAAATGAGTAGACATTGGCCCTAGGGACATCTCGGACTCAATTAGGAGATTATCCTAAGGGGGAAAGGTGTTGGAATTTGACTCCTGTCAAATCAGTGTCTAGGAAGGGGATTAAGGGCCGAAAGCCCGAAGATTGGTAGTTATTTAATTAAGGAACGTCTTTGACGGAAAACCTCCCACCAATCTTGCCCTGACCTGGCTGATTAGCTTGTGGTTAAAGTCTACATTATACCTCCCGTGGACAGTCTAACCAGTTAGGAGTCGTCTAGGTCATAGGTCTACCTTAACTTAGGTTAGAATTTTTTCTTTTTTGTTTGCTTATCTGTTTGTTTTTCTTTTCCTTGTTTGTATTCTATTATGTGATATGGCTTATAATAACAATTTTTCCAATTTTAATAGTAATCCATATTACACACCGACTTCATTTTCGGATATTACCAACCCGGCATATCATAACTTTAACTAACCTAGTGTGCCGGATTGGTCTTATCCGAATCAATATAACCCATGTCCCCAATCTTATAACTATAATTTCCATGATAATTTCAACTCTTCACAGAGTCAATGGGGATTCACCTCCCCCAAGTCTAATTTTCAACCAACTTATCCTCCTTCTCCACCTAGTCCACAATATTTTCAAGATTTATACTCAGTTCCACCAGTCCAAAATAGGAAACTATCAATTTTGGAAATGAGTATGCGTGAGTCCAAACAATAATCCCAAAATCTGATGGACTCACAATTTCACCACCAATTTCAAAACAACACTTCATCTTTTCAACAAGACGATGAACCCATCAACTATGAAAAGATGCTTGAAGCCATGACTCAGGCTCAAAACGCTCGTAATCGTGACATAGATATGATGGTCTAAACTCTACGTTCTCACCGTTTGACCAGTTCTGATGTCACTAACCATTCTGTTCGAGCCGAAGAGTCATGTTATTTTAGAAATCAGGGTTCCATTTCAGATCAATCATTTGAACTTACCCAAACTCCAAATTTTGAAAAGAATATTGACAGTTTGACAAGTTATCCTTTTCCTGAAATCGAACTTGAAAATGAATATGATCATGAACCTCAACTTAGTGATTCAATTTTACTTCCTGATTCAATAATGACTCCGGTGTCTTCACCTGATTTCAATCTTTTCCCCAAGTCAACATTGGATCCTGTGCCTATTCATCATGAAATTGAATCACCCATCTTTGAGGATCATATTGAACTTGACCAATTTTATACTTTTGAAAATCCTATTACAAATTGGCAAGTTCTCATTTTTATGACATTGAACTCAATGAGAAATGTGACCTAGATTCTCAAATCTGTGATCCAGTTCAAACTCCCGAATCAATATTGACTCCTATTTTGTTACCCGACTTGAGTAATATTTTAGAGTCAGTTTTGATTCCCATGCCTATCATTCTTGAACTTGAATTACCAATATTAAGTCACATTCCATTGTTGGAAAATAAATGTGGACTTGAGTTTCAACTTCTTGACTTGGACCCACTTCCTGAACCAATTTCGACTCCTGAACCTTTACTTGACTTAAGTCACCTTCCTGAGTCGGTGTTAGTTCCTATACTTCCTGAGTCCAAGTCAATCATTCTATCTTTTCACACTCCATTCTGGGACGAGGTGGTTGACAAATTTGACTCCGAAATTAGTTATGAAATTTGGAAATTAGATGGGGTTAAATTTTTAATAAAAATCCTTCATGGATACATCATTTTAATGGGTTATATTAAAGAGATTTTTGGTGGGTTCCTCCGAATCCCAAGAAAAGTCGATTGGGCCCCATTTCGTGGACCAATCAGACCACCATCGGAACCACCACCTTAAGGTAACATTTTCCTTCTCTTTCTTCTTTTTCATGCATCTATGCATTAATTCATACATTAAGGACAATACATGAGATAGGTGTGGGGGAGGGTTCTAACATAACTTAGGTTTTTTCTTTTTATTTTAAAAATAATTTTACATTTTCTTTTCTTTTAAAAAACTTTTTGAAAAACAGAAACAATATTTTGACATATTTTTTATAAGAAATTAAGTTAATTTTAAGGAATAGGAAAATCCAAATTAGTATTTCATAAACTTGGTCAAAATAAGATTATTTGTTTGATTTTTAGGGTTAGGAAGAAAATTTGTCAAAGTAATTTAGTCTTGATCTTTACCTTGATGAAATATGCACACTTCATACACTTACACGCTTAGGGTTCAAAAACAAGGATTCTTATGCCTTATAAAAAAATAAAAATAAAAAAAAGGAAAAAGAAAGAAATAAACAAATCTAATTATTGATTAGCTAGGTGCTTTGGCCTAAGTAAGCCTTAGTATTTATGCGAAAGATGATTAGATAAGTTTGAAAAGAAACAATATATATAAAAATCCTCTGATTAAGCTGGGTATTTGTGCCTAATAAAGCATAAGTATTCACGCCTAAAAGAGGTTCATATAATAAAATCCTTAGTTTTGTGGCCTTGTTTGCTCGAGTCCTTAAGTCCTTGGGGTGTTTTCTCACCCGGTGCCCTAAGACCGTTTGGTTTGAGAGTCATCGATTAAAGGCTCGTTACATGGGCAGATTAGAAAGCCTAATAGAACTAAGAAATAATACCACACAAAAAAATAATATATATATATATAAATAAGGCATAAGAGTTAGAGTTAATGAACCCTTAGTCAAAATTTTCACAATCACAAGGTGCATATGACTCAGGATAAAGTAATAGACTAGATGAGAAGTACAATTTGACTCCTTACTTTGATTGATAACAAATTTTTGAATAGAGACTAAGTTTAGGAATGAAAAATTCAGTCTTCCTATAACTTATAGATTGCTTAAATCTTACAATTATATTTCAAATATTTTTCTCTTTCAAAATGCTTTTCGAAAATACTAACTCTTTATCTCTCTTTCTTTATGGATTTTGTGGGTGCAATCCGCTGAAAACCCTCACGAGACAAAACTCGTCCTCTAGAGGAAACCTAGAGGTTTAACGGCTTGTTGCACTTGCTCAGTGCAATCGCGTGACCTGCGAAAGTGGTCTAATAATCCTTAGTATAGTTTAATTGTTTTGCTCGAGGACGAGCAAAAGATAGGTATGGGGGTGTGATTGGTCGCTAATGTTGCACATTTAGTATCATATTTTCATACTTATTATAGAATAAAATCTGCATTGTCCTAATTAAATGTTAATTTATTTGCAGGCCCATTCCTTAAGGAGAGTGAAGAGAAATGAGCCCAAAAGCCTACCAAATTCTGAATTAAATCAGAATTAATTCAAACTCAGTGAATCAGGGCAAAATCAAGAGGTTGAAAACTGGTTGAGAAGAATCCTCTCAGAATCGATCGGTTGAAGCAAAGATCAACGGCCATTTCTTCAAAATCTCGGAGCTAAACTGCAAATCCAACCCAAGATAAAGACAGAACGAGATGCCGGGGAGACCCACCAATAGGGTGTGGCCACCTGGCCACACCCTGGCTGCAGAAACGCGGCCAAATCCGCGTTTCTGCGGCTTGGTTAGCAAGTTAGGGGGAGTGTTTGCTCCCCCAATCTTCCCGGGATCCTGTAGGTTGGGTTTTTTCCTATAAAAAGGCAGTATTTGCACTGAAAAAGGGACGACCATGCAGAGATAGGATTTAGTCCAGTTTTCTATTTTGTAGTATAGGTTTTTGCTTTCTTTTTATGTAACTTTAATTTGTATGTAAGCTTAGGTTAGATTGAGATTCATGTAAGTAAGAGAGAGGCTTATATTGGGAGTGACACCGATGTACCCTCCTCCTTTCTTCCATCGTTTCAAGCAATAAAAGGTAATACATTTTATGTTCTTCTTTACTTTTATTTTCTTTTTCTTCTTTCTACTTTACCTCTTTTGGTTTTGATGAGCTTGCAAGTGAATCCAGAAGCATAAGTATAACAATGTCTGTGTGAGTGCCAAAGATAATTCATGGTGACGTTCTCCTCCTCAAGATCCGTATCACTTCATTCTTGCTCGTCTTGATGATATAATGCGAATGGGGACTGAGCTCGATCCTATGGCTTATGCGTTGAACGCCTCCGAAGCAAGGTAGAACATGCAAGGGTTCTAGGTAAGTCATCAACCAAACTAGGTGAGTACTTCTTTAATTTTCTTTCTTTTCTTTTATTTCTTAGTTTAGATCACCAACATGATTTCTTTCATCACTCCTTTTCCATTTCTTTGTAAATAGTCATTCTCCATTTTTCTCCATCTTCTCTTTCTATCGCTTTCTTTCTAACTTTAACCTAACTCTTTCTTTTTCATTTTCATTTCTTAAAACAAAGAAGAACCTTCGTTTTTCTTCATAAAGATTTCAATACAAACTTTGAACGCTTTTATCGCTAACCCTCCTTGTGGATCACGATCCGCATAGCCACTTGTTATCGCGGTAGTATTGAGCACTTGCACATCTCTATTTTTAAGTTCTGAAATTCCGTATTTTGTGTGCAGGTTTAAGCTTCAATTAGTTATCATGTTATTAGTTAGTTATCTGTTCATACATGTTGCTATTATCGCATTATTTTTTACTTGTTTAGTATTATATGTACTTATTGTTTATGTGCACGAGCACTTCCCCTTTACACACACACTCATTAGGTCGCTTCTGAAGACCCTTGATTTGCACGTCCAGATTGGATATGATTTATCTCATTGATCAGGTGTTCGATGAGTCCATGAATGTTGCGAGGAATCTTGAGTTTCTCTCTACCTGATTCCGGTACTCTTATCTTTCTTTCCCTTCTTTATTCTCGTTCTATAGTTTCCTTGATTTCTGTATATCAGACTAAGTTTCTATTTCATTTCTTATTTCACATGATATCATGCGTGGATGCTTATATGTGACAATTGCAGTGATCCTTGATTTATTTTAGTAGATTTATATCTTGTTAGAGTTACTTAAGGCTTAGCGCGTATATATGGGGTATTTTTCATGCGTATATGCGTCGTTGACTCTCGTCGCGTCTCCGGTCCAACGTATTTTGGGAAGCGGAGCATGACATGCTCATTTTTTATTTTCAGCAAATCTGTTTCCTTAAACCGATGAATAGGAGATGTATATGTCTCATGTTCTCAATTCCAGTACAATCAGAAGCATTATTTATATATGGTGTGCACTCAACCAGCAGTCATCGTGAGTCTATATATGAACAGGCCTGGAGAAGGTTATTGACAGACAGTGAAATGGATTTTACGATATAAAGGATCTATTAATATTAGTTTATATTTTGCAGGAGAACTAATTCTGATTATAAAATCATTGGATATTCGGATTGCTTTGTCCACTACAGAGCCAGAGCATATGGCAGTTACAGAGAGAGTGAAAGAAACTATTTAGTTAATAGATTTGGTTGAAAATCTGACTTACACCAAGGTGAAATCACGGTGTCTTGTAGCAGCCAGAGTACATATATCTGATGAAGCATCAGATGTATCATCAGAAAACCAAACATATTTATAACAGGTATTATTTCATTCGATAAATTAAAGCTATCAAAGTTATGAAAATTGATACTGTAGATAATCCAATAGATATGATGATGAAGCTCATACCTTCACGCAAGTTCGAGCACTGTCTCAAATTGCTTGGTATTCAAAATCGCATAGATTGAGCTCATCCGGACTAGAGAAAACAGTGAAAATCCAAAGGATGCTTCATGAAGTTTGAGTTAAGGTGGAGAAATCTATTGTGTATTCAAATTAAGGTGGAGAGTTCTTTGAGTGACTTGAACACAAGCATGCATGCTTTGTCAAGTATGCTTGCCTTGTCCTAATTAACCACCAACCATAATCATGCATGCTTTGTCTTAATCAACCACCAACCCTGATTTACTAAATCTTTCTATTAAAGAATGAATGGACAAGGTAGCCTAATCAATTAATCTTTTAGACCATATTAGACCATATGACAGTGATGGCAACACATGATTTTTGCATGCATGAAGAAGTTGTTGGCCCAGAGGCCTTCCACTCTAGTTTTAATGATGATTAACTCATGTAATTATGTTTACTAATAATCTTGTGATGTTTAGTTTCAGATCTCTAACAAGATATTAGTAGGTGTTTAGCTTCAACAAAGATGTTTTAGAAGCTTTCACAAGGTGATTCAAGAGCCCGAGTATCAAAAGTTCATACCTAGTACCCGTTGGAGTCAAACTCGGTGGATCACGGTTTGGATCGAGTCGACTTGGAGACGGCGCTCTACAAGAAGACCTCGGTACATAGTTTAGTTTAGTGTTTTAGATCCATTTGTAAAGATTAGATAGTGTGATATGCTCAAGTTCACAACACACACACGTTTCATGTTTTGATTTTGGTTTTCGGTTTGTTAGTTTAACCGATCTTGGTTTTCATGAATAGATAGTATCAAAACAAGTTTACATGGATTAATGTATATTAGATTTGTTCTATATACATATGCTTCATCTATTTGAACAAACTTAGTTTGATAGTCTATTTCATGAGTTTGGAGTTTTGGTATTTGTAACCAAACGTATTTTCGGATTTAAAGTCAAAAACATTGATATATATATATATATATATATATATATATATATATATATATATATATATATATATATATATATCTTTCATGTATATTGGATTATATCCATATACTATATGCTTCAAGTTGTTTCAAATATCATGTTTTTGTATTTGGATGAGTTTTGAACAAAACGAATTTTCAATTCAAAAATCTAAGTTTTGGAAAATACGAGTTTTGGTTTTCGACAAAATTTTCATAACAGAAAAATGGTTCAAATTGTTTGAAATATATGTTGAATTTTTTCACACATGTTTGTATATCAAAGTATTATACTAAAACTATTTTTGTGAATTTTTAGAGATTTTATGGGATTTATTTGGCAATTAAAAACTCAAGTTTTCAATCCTGATTTCAGCCTGCCAGGCTCTGGCGGTTGACCGACCGAACCGGTTGACCGGACGTGCACGAGACGTGCACAAAAGCCATTGGGTTTGGTCGATCGACCGTGCGGTCAACCGACTGAAGTCCCCTTACTCTCGGGCAAGGACGATCGACCAGGCGGTCGACCGGTGGTTGGCAACGGTCAAATTTTGACCGTTAGCCGGTCGACCGGATGGTTAATTCTGACTATAATTGCTGCCAACGGCTAGTTTTTTTCAAATGGCTATAAATTGGGTTTTCTCTTAACAGTTTTTAACAAGTTTTTGAGAGCCAAAATTTTGATCTTCTCTATTGTTTTAAGAGCAAGTTTCTCAAAAGAGTTTTTTGTGTTTTAAAAGATCAATCTTCATTGTTTTAAAAGTGTTTTGTTATTTCAAAGAAAATAGTATTTTGGTAATTATTTTTGATCTAAAAATTCTATATCTTTTTGGAGAGTTTCCCAAGTGATTTTCTTTGTTAAAAAACACTTTGTTTTCCACACTTGAGCTTATCATTCTATCCTCTCTATAGGATCCTTATTTTTGTGGAAAAGATTTTATTTGTGGTCTTTTGATCACTAAGTTGTAAACCCTCCTACTTTGTGTTATCCCTCTTATGTAGAGGTTGATTTTGGAATGGTGGCTTTGTGCCCTATCCCTCTAGTAAGAGGTTGATTGGTTGGCTTTGTGCCCATCCCTCATTTGTGAGGTTGATTGAGTTTTGTGGTGGCTTTTGCCCAACCTCTAAGTGTAACGCCCCGATCCCAAGGATACGGAGACGTTATGGCGACGTACATACGTGAGGTGAAAACACACTCACGCGTACGTTAAGCCTCAGTACAGGACATAGCCTCCATATAGACAAGAGTTCCAGCAGGAAAAAAGTACAAGAATACCTGCATAAAGAGGTTAGTTATCATAACAGATATGAAAACAAGGATAAATAAGATAATGAAAACAAATCACAAAGATACCTATGAATGGTCTCGATAATGAGTCTCCTATGTGAATCCAATGAACTATCTGAAAATACAATAACTCGGATCTCCAACCTGGGCACGCAAACCCAGGGTCGTCAGAAAGCGACCTAGTGAGTGGTAAAATGAAGGAAGCATTAATATATACGACAGTAATACAGACACGATAATAATATATAATACATGATTCTGTAATAGTGATACCATATACTAAGCATATATAAGCAGTAGAAATATATAAACATGTCATCTTTTAATACTATCACTACCTTGCCGTTATCATCGGGTCATGTCTATAGTCGTATCCAGTTTATATAATAAATAATGTTATCTAGTGGTGACGTAATAGAAATGGACATGCTAGTGGTGACGTGATAGAAGTGAACATGCAGATAGGCATATGCAATATAACCATAATACGGTGTTGTGCATAGACAGTAATGATGTCTGCAAGGTATACAGAAAACAGAATATATGCAATGAAGAGTATACATATACATAAGTAGTACGCCACCACAGAAAGTGTAACATGTGCCAGGTAAAGTAACAAAGTATACATGTAACCTGATAGCGGCTAAATGCTCAGGTACAGTAACAAGTATAACTAAACAATAGAATACATGTATCAGGCAAGTCATGTTATTTATCCAATAGTAGCAATCAGTACCGCCTGCTATTTTAATCAATCTCTTCCAGTGTCCCATACCACTGGCAGTTCATACTGGAGCCCGCACTCCAGTCGAACCCATCCGGACATGGCATACGGGTACCATTATCCAAACGAGAGAGTGACCAAATAACAAGTGTTCCCGACGTTACTATTGTGTATACTGTTTTATTATGTTACTAGGAAACCAAATGGTCGAGGAGCTCTTATCGGGCAGGTGTATCCCGTGCATACCCGGGATCACGGCCTTAAACAGACCCCTGGCTGCTGAGACCAGGGCCAAGCCCGCTAAGGCTGTAACATGTAATGGGAACTCAATGAGCTAAAACAATAACGGGAAACGGGAGCTCATGAGTAACAGACGGTAGCCAGCACTACCCCGTCCCCTACAGTGGGACAAACAATGGATCCAGACATCCACCCAATAAGATCTAATCAACCGTCAAGTCTCCCCCATACCCAAGTTCTCTTTATTATCTTTCACTATATAGTATATCAGGAACAAGTACAGGATATGATACATGAAACACGATAACATAACATGAGCTCTGTTGATAGCACAAAACACGATAACGGGAAATGGGAAACAATAGATATGGGATTTCACACATCGCATATCAACAGCTTATGTATCCAGTAACAGGAAATCCAATAGCAGTAACGGGAATTAATCATGTAACAGGAAAACCTGAATACACAGGCAATATAAACAGTGATCCACATGACAAGATAGAAACAATACATGCATGTGTAACAGTGATGTGTAAACATGACATAACTATGTACCGAGCATCCATATAACGATGATAACAATAATATGAAATACAGTATTCCGTGAATGGGTATATCCGTGTACCAGTGGAACATATATGTGGAGCAATAATCCGTGGAACATATCTGTGTATCACTAGTACATGTAATAACAGTGGTCAGTGTATAATGTAATATACCATGTCCAGTGAGCTACAGTATCCGTGTAATGATGATAATAAAATATGGAATGTAGTAATATGTGAATTGGTATACATGTAATGATGGTTATCTAACTGTGATCCAATACATGAATAATAGTGTCCAAAAATATGATGAAATAGTGGCCCGAGTGTCAGTGACTGTGCAGGTATGATGACCGTGTCAGAGTTGTCTATGTCAGTATTTATTGTTATTATTATTACATCACCTATCTTTATATTAAATCAGGCAATACCTTACAATATTCTAGGTTATTCCTATTACAATGAGTTTCCCATAATTACAAGTTAATAATTAATAGTTACCATGTTTTATCCATAATCAAGATTTATCACTGAAAGCAATCAATCAATTTAGGATCTCTAAATAAATATAATTTATAACATAAAAACACTCACAAACTGGCCATGGGAAGGTAGCTCTCTTTCCCACAATCGCAACGGATCTAGAATTGTCCAATTCAGAGTCCGGATGCTCCAGATATCGCCCGAATACTAAATCATAACAAAAAGGGTTAAATATGTAATAAATAAGGATTTAAAATGCAACAAGTATTAGTTAACAGGAGGTTTTATGAAAAATTACCTTTATTGGGTTTTGGATGCGGGTTTGGGCTCTGAACGGGTCGGGTCCAGATCCACAACCCAAACTTAAGTAAATGGGTTATCGGGTTCACGGGTCAGGTTGGGGGTTTATTGGGTTACCAATGAACCCAATAGGGTTATTGGGTTTGGGTTCTACCCAAACCCAACAAAGGAAGCCACAGCAGCAGCAGCAGCTTGTTGCTGTGCTCCTGCGCGGGCCGGCCGGCCAGCTCAGCTGGCCGGCGGCGCTGGATGGCCCGCCGGCGGCGGTCCCGGCCGGCGGCGGCGGTTCAGGCTCTGGCCGAGAGAGAGAGTGAGAGAGAGAGGGTGAGGGAGAGAAAAACAGAGAGATGGAGAGAAAGAAACAGAGAAAAGAAAAGGAAAGATAAGAAGAAGAAGAAGAGGAAAAAGGAGAGGGGGCACCTGGGCTGGGGGCGCGGCCGGGCTGGGGTGCGGTCACCGGCGGCGCTTGCGGCCTGGCCTGGCCGCTGGCAACGGGCCAGGCCTCCCCCCGTGTGGGTCTGCACAGAGAGAGGGAGAGAGTTGTAGAGAGAGAGACTGTGAGGGGAGAGAGGAAGTTGAGAGAGAGAGAGTGAAATATATGAGAGAGAGAAGGGGGTTTTATTAAGAGGAGAGAGAAAAGAGGCGGTGGACATAGGCGGTGGCGTGGAGAAGAATCCAGAGAAGAAAAGAAAGAAAAAGAAAAGAAATGGAAAAGATTAGTTTCTATATATTTAATTAATCTTATTTTATTCCGTAAAATGTGACTAGCTCCGTATGGTTCCCAAAAATTACCAAAAATAGAGAATATTACATAGAGGAGGAATGTGAAAGCGGATTCATAAAATAAATTCCGATTTGCAATTTAAAAATCCTGACGTGTATTCCCGACACGGGGCGATACCGGTTTGGCCCAATTTTTGATAAATTCAGAAAAATCCCTAAAAATACCAAAATATAGCTTACGTGATTCTAAGACATAAGGTGAAAGCAGATTTCTAAAATATAACTCCGTTTGTGAAATAAAAATTGTAAAGCTGATTCTCGGTATCGGTCGACACCGACTACGGAGAGTTTCCAAAATAATCCAGAAAAATTCCAAAAAATTCTGAAAAATTGAAAATATTGTAAAATAATATCTGAAACTAAAATTGGCTCAACCTGACTACCAAGAAAGTCAAATCAACTTTGTACGTCGTATCGAGCTTTGATACGGTGATACGTACATCAGGGATCAGGGGATTACACTAAGTGTAGAGGTTGTGTTTGTAAAGAGAGGAGTTGTGTACTCCAGGTTATTGTATTTTCCCAAATTCTCAGTGGAGGTTCCCTGTGTGGGAGTCCTTTGTGGACAGAGTTAGTGGAAATTCTTCTGTGTGAAGGCGGGGATTTAGAGCTGGGTGCTCGAATCTCGAAACAAATCTCGGTGTTTGCGTTTGATCCATTGACTCTCTAACTCTCTCTTTACTTTGTGCCTTGCATCATTTCATATTTCTCATTCATTATATGCTTGGCTTGTTTCTGTGTGCCTCACTTGTGCTTAACCACGAGAGCTTCATATAGCGCCTCAACTCTTATTCAGAGGAATCAAGAGGAGTTAGTCCAGAGCCCTTCACCGGGAATTCGCCTACACTCGTTGGTTGCATTAAGTATAGTTACAATTAAGTTTTTAATTTTCGCATTTAGTTCATTAGATTAGCCGTACACCTATTCACCCCCCCCTCTAGGTGTACTTTCAATTGGTATCAGAGTCTATGCTCCTGATATTAGGTTTAACCACCTAGGAGTGTGATCTTGGTTGCTAATCTACATTTGCATTTGCATTTGCACACATATAGTTTGCACTCATGGATAGCCCTCCCATGTTTGATATCTCTAGACTTGATATATGGAAGGTTATGATGAGTTGTCATTTGAAAGCCCTAGGTTATAAAGTTTACCTTGTCATTACCAAGGAATCCTACCTTAATGATAGCAAGCATATAAAGGCCAATGCACAAGCCCTAAAGGCACTTAGAGCATCTCTTCATAAAGATTATTTACATGTGTTTTCTCACTATGAGTCCGCTTTTGCAGTATAGAGCATTTTGACTTCTCCCGAGCTACCAAAGCTTATCGATAGGAAGAGGAGATCTAGGAGAGACAAGTCCGACGAACATTACTTCATGGTCCAAGGGAATGACTCCTTTCAGGTACAATCGGAAACTCAACTAGATGCTAGCACTAGTTCCTATTGCAATGAGTGTTTAGAGGCACAAGCCATAAATGAAGAACTTGCTAACAAATGTGAAAAGTTGCTTTCAAAATATAAACTTTTGAAAAAGGATAATATTGGTTTAAAAGAAGAAAATAAAAATTTATCTTCTAGACTTGAGAATATTTCGCAAGAAAGGGATGAGATTTCAAGTGAAAGTGACTCACTTAAATCCCAACTTAATCTTGCACTTATTGAAAACAAATTTTTGAAAAGTAAAAATGATAGTGAATATATTTTGAAGAAAAATGAGGATTTAACTTCAAATTTTGATTTTTTATTAAAAGAGAATAATTCTTTGAAAAATAAAATAATTTTGATTTCACAAGAATTGAATGATTGTTTAAAGAAAAATGTTGCTTTGAAAAATGATTTAGATTCTCATGTTTGCCATGCTAGTGTAGCTTCACAACCTAGCTTACCTATTGCATGCACCTCTTCTTCTAAAATTGATAATGATATATGTTTGTTAAAGAAGAGTGTGAATTGTTTGGGCTCCACTTTGAGCCATTGTGTTTTGAGCCATACACGTTTGGAATCCATGTTTCGAAAGAAATAAGTTCCATCTTTGCATGCATACAAACCACGGCATACACATGCTTCCCACGTTCACTCCCATAACACGATGTATGCTTATGTGTACACATGTACACATTGTGAACGTAAAGGCCACCTTACTAAATTTTGCTATGATAAGATACATGATGAAAATTTAGCAACTAAATTTTTTTGGGTTAGGAAAGGAACTAACCCCCATGGACCCAAAAGAGTATGGGTACCAAAGACCACCCCTATTGTATTTGATGTAGGTTTGGGCTCTCGCATGACGTGAGAGTGATGGTACATTGAGGTGGATGCATTCCGAGCTTTATGAGGACTATTTGGATGCATCACTTTCAAGGGGTGTTTGGTGGGAGGACCACCTTGTTTTAGAGATATAGAGATGTGCCCTATTGGTTTGGTAACGATCTCTTACTCCTCATTTATTTACAAGCTTTTCATATCATAGATTTTAGCATGTTTTGATGTTTTATGATTAGTATGTTATATGCCATGAGATATAGATTAGTGATATACACGTTTAGTTATTTGAGACACCCATGTTTAATATGGATTTATATCTTTGTGTTCTCACATTTATTTTAACTAATGTGTATGTCCTAGATCTATGCATGTGCATGTACATAATGATCATATGTGTGTTTATGAGTTATTTATTTTGATTTCTATACTTCATGATTTGAATATATGTTTAGATGTTAGTTTTCATTAAAATTTGGATATATATACTTGTACAACTAGTGAGCCACAAATAGATCATTAAATGTTTGTGCTTGAACGCTCATTTGTACTCATTAGATGTACTAGTATAGCCTAGTTTTGATGATTCATGCATTTGACTTGTATTCCCATTTTATACATGTTTTCATGTTTATATGTTTAACTTCATGTATATGTCTATTTTGTCCAAACTTTTGGCTATACATATACATCTCTTGAGCCACTTGCCTTCATGCATATACTTTGGTGGACTCGTTATGTTTGGATATGTATGTATTCTTTGGTTTGTACAAGACATACATATGCCTTGAAGATTAAATCGTTTTGATGATTTTCATGTTTTAAGGAATTTCTTATTGAGCTAAATTGACTATTTTCATGATTATGTTTTTCACAAAACTTGTACACTCACATTATTTGAGGTTTTCTCATGATTTTGTTTTCATGAGTCCTATATGAGCTTTATATCTTTTGAGTGTCAATTTTGAGTGATTTTCATGTTTCACGAAATTTATTTTTGTTTTATTCCTTGCTTGAAGAATTTCGTATTAGTTTACAAATTTTTCATATAACTAGTTCGTATTCTTCATTTTGGAAGAGTTTTCAATTATGGTAAACTATTTTCAAACCTATTTTTGAAAACCCCTTCCATCTAAGGGCGGTTGGTTGGGCGATCATGCCTTATATGCTTATTATTGAAAATCCTTTTAAATATGTGCATGAAATGGGTGGAAAGGAATATGAGTTATATACTTAATCTTATTTTGTTTTCAATTGGTATCATTGGATCTTTTCAATTGGTATCACTATTGACATTCCTTTTGTATACTCATATATGTTTTTATATATGTATGCTTACACTTCAATTAGTATCAATTTCGATTGGTATTAAATTTTTATACATATATATATGCTTTATTTGTGCTTACTATATCTCTATATCTTTGAGCACAAATTTTAGTTATGCTAAGCTTGATTTCTTTAATAACTATTATTTCAATTGATTATGTTTCAATTGGTATCATATACAAGCTTATGCATTATTTTATTTGGTATTTCATAAAGGGGGAGAAAATTCATATTTCACCTTTCAATTGATATTTCACTTTTCAATTGGTTTTGGTATTCTACTCCCACACTTTATGTTAAAAATGATTGAAAAAGGATATTGATTATTTTGGTATCATATGCTTTTAATGAAAAATTACTTTCAATTGGTACTAATCTTTTCAAATTGGTATCAAGATTACCTATAAGCTGTACTTTCAATTGGTATATTTCATTGATATCATGATGCACTAAATTGATATTTTTTTCTCTTTCAATTGGCATCAAGAAAGTTTTGTTTTGATTTCACCGCTTATTGAATTTTTTTTTGTTTAAGACAAAAAGGGGGAGAATATTGTTTTTCTTTGACCCCTTTGTTGATGATTGACAAAAAGGGGGAGAAAGATTTTGAGTTTATAATATGCATATGTGTGTTTTTGCTTTTGCATATATTGAGTTTATGAGAAAATGATTTTGAGAGTTTAAACAAAAAGGGGAGAAGGTTTTTGAAACATATGTTTGTGTTATGCATGTTTCTCTCTCCTAGTTGTTGCATACTTTTGTTTATGCATGTTCATGTTTAATATTCATTGAAAATCTTATTTTTATTGCTATGCATGAGTTAAATGGGAGCTTCTTTGAAGCTTAACTTTAATCCATGCATATATAACTCCATGAGTTTTGTCATCATCAAAAAGGGGGAGATTGTTGGCCCAGAGGCCTTCCACTCTAGTTTTGATGATGATTAACTCATGTAGTTATGTTTACTAATAATCTTGTGATGTTTAGTTTTAGATCTCTAACCAAGATATTAGTAGGTGTTTACCTTCAACAAAGATGTTTTGGAAGCTTTCACAAGGTGATTCAAGAGCCCGAGTATCAAAAGTTCATACCTAGTACCCGTTGGAGTTAAGCTCGGTGGATCACGGTTTGGATCGAGTCGACCTGGAGACGGCGCTCTACAAGAAGACCTCGGTACATAGTTTAGTTTAGTGTTTTAGATCCATTTGTAAAGATTAGATAGTGTGATATGCTCAAGTTCACAACACACACACGTTTTTATGTTTTGATTTTGGTTTTCGGTTTGTTGGTTTAACCGATCTTGGTTTTCATGAATAGATAGTATCAAAACAAGTTTACATGATTTAATGTATATTAGATTTGTTCTATATACATATGCTTTATCTATTTGAACAAACTTAGTTTGATAGTCTATTTCATGAGTTTGGAGTTTTGGTATTTGTAACCAAACGTATTTTCGGATTTAAAGTCAAAAACATTGATATATATATATATCTTTCATGTATATTGGATTATATCCATATACTATATGCTTCAAGTTGTTTCAAATATCATGTTTTTGTATTTGGATGATTTTTGAACAAAACGAATTTTCAATTCAAAATCCAAGTTTTGGAAAATACGGGTTTTGGTTTTCGACAAAATTTTTATAACACAAAAATGGTTCAAATTGTTTGAAATATATGTTGAATTTTTCCACACATGTTTGTATATCAAAGTATTATACTAAAACTATTTTTGTAGATTTTAAGAGATTTTATGGGATTTATTTGGCAATTAAAAACCCAAGTTTTCAATCCTGATTTCAGCCTGCCAGGCTCTGGCGGTCGACCGACCGGTCGACCGGACCAGGAGCGGTCGACCGGACCGGTCGACCGGACGTGCACGAGACGTGCACAAAGGCCATTAGGTTTGGCCGGTCGACCGTGCGGTCGACCGACTGAAGTCCCCTTACTCTCGGTTAAGGACGGTCGACCGGGCGGTCGACCGGTGGTTGGTAACGGTCAAATTTTGACCGTTGGCCGTGAAATCACCTAGAGGGGGGGTGAATATGTGATAATGCTAATCAATGCACAAATTTAAAATGAGATGATGCAACGATCACTCAAAGCAAGATTAGAAGCTGAATACCCCGTGAAGGGCTCTGAACTCCTTCCGCGTGATTCCTCTAAATAAGAGTTTGAGGTGCGCAATGCAATCTTGTTGTGAGAGTATTGATCGACAATGTAAGAATGAATGGAAAGCAAGTAAATAAAACAAGTAAACCAATCGCAAACACAGAGATTTGTTTCGAGGTTCGAGCACCCAGCTCTACGTCCCCGCCTTCACCCAGAAGGATTTCCGATCCACTAGAACTTTCACAAAGGATTACAACCACTAGGGAGTACCCAACTCCTCAATCACACTCCTCTAGTCCAGAGATAGTGGAGCCACAAATACAATAATCACTGGATGATCAAAAGACCACAAACTCTCTTTTGAAAAACTTTTCTTTACAAAAACCCTAGAGAATAATATATAAGATTGAAGATCAAGGTTTTGTAAGTGATATAAAAATAGAAGAGAGATTTTAAGAACCAAAAACTTTTAGAAAACTTTTGAAAATAATAGCCCAAAACTTAAACAAAAGCTTGTTGACACTTAAAAAAGACAAGATTCTTATTGGTCCGAACAATGTCTAAACTTGTTGACATTTACAAAAGACAAGTGACAAACGAGCTGAAGACCAGTTTTCACCCATCTCCGAGGGACAAGGAAGCAACTTGGACTCCACTGATCCAGCAAGCAGACAGTGAACCCAGATTGTTTCTAAACAGACCTCAGCAGGTCTAAGGTGCTAACACTTAGCATCGCATGAGCCCAAAGGGATAGCCTCGCTTGAGAGGCTAATATCACCCGACTTCGCCTCGAAGCCATCCAAAGCCTCGCCAGGAAGCTAACTCGCAACTTCGCCACGGAGGACTTCCAGCTCCGCCAAAGGGTTTCTTTCGGACTTCGCCAGAACCGTCTCTAGCTCCGCTGTAAGTTCAAAGCGGGCATCGCCGCTGGTGGTCTGCTATGGTCAACCTTTGACCAATCAAATCTCCAGATGAAATCGGATCTAATCGGATCAAATCCAATCAAGATCAAATTAGAGATCAAATTTGGCAGTTGATTGCCACAATCTCTTGACTCTTCTAAAAATGAGTGAGAAGATCAGGGGAAATCCTCCAACGATATGGAAAGGATCAAGAAGATCAACCGACCTGCCAATTCTAGCTTCGCAGAAGCTGATCCTAGCCTCGCAGCAAGGCTACTTTCCAGATTTAAACAGATTTGATACAATCTGTTTCCATATCTTCAAGGGACGATTATACCCTTGCTCTCCCTATAAATAGCCCACCAGGGGTACAAGGAGGAGAGAGATGCATACAAGAGGACTCCACAGGCAGAGGCTTCTTCACAACGCACCGTGCGCTCTCGAATTCAGAGATCTTTTAGAGAATTGCTTTCTCTAATCAGGGCGTTGATACCCTAACATCGTCCTTCTTCTCAAGGAATCTCCGGAACCAGGCGAGAAGGAATTCCTTATTGAAGGCGATTTTGAGAAGCAGCAAGAGGGTTCTACCAACCTTCTGTTCTCTGATTCCCAGAACTAGGCGAGAAGGGAATCTCATCGCTCGCATCGTCAAAGGGATAAAGTGATCGCGCGCTGACCAGACTCCTATCGGTACACTTCTCCAGAATCTCTGAGGAGATCTACTTGTAATCTTTTTAAGAATACTTGTAATTTAGCTCCTCAACCCTTTTATTGTAAGTTTTCCCCCTTTGCAAACATAATGGAAAACAAGATGGCGACTCCGCTGGGGACGAAATTCTCCACTGCCGAGAATCAAGTGTCGCAATGCGACGAACAGACCTTCGGGTCTAACTCTGAATTCAGAAAAGCCGGTGCAGCCAGAGCTTCCCTGGCTAAATCTTCAAGGAAAGTCTCTGAGGAGACTGAAAAGGTTTTCTGCGAACCTGCTGCGGTCCTTTGGTGCAACAAGGAAGCACGCCCGCAGTCTGATTCCTTTACTTGTGAGAACTTGGTGGTTCAGTTCGATCAAGGAAGATTTGAAGAAGTCCTCTCTGGGGGTGGCCCAATGCTTTGAGCACGGAAGCATAGGAGGGTTTCCACGACCAAGGTTTCAAATCAGAAATCGGAAGCAGAATTCTGCCAACACTCCTCAGCCTCGTGTGTGGCTAATCAGATTCCTTGGGAATCTAAGCCTCCTCTGCCAAGGCGGATATGGAAGCCTAAACAGGAGTCTTCAACCGAAGCTTCAGGCGTAGCTACGCCTAAACCGCGCCTCTCTCACGAAGAAAAAGGCAAGATGCCTGTCTGCTCCAATCATAAAGTTACGACGGCAATCATACCGTCGTCCAATTTAAGAGCAGCAATGCCTCGCTCCGGCCCCGTTCTCATGAGCAAAGCTACCCCACCACAGCGTACGCGCAGGGCTCATGACCGCGAAGCTGAAGCCGAGGTACCATCTAAGGCTAATTACCTTCGCAGCAGCATAGCGGGTAAAGCACCACAGCGTGCTCCGCTTTTCAGTGCGTCAAGCACTAAGTTCACGCCTGTTGACGAAGCTAGAACCAAAGCACTATTCAGTGCTAATCCCATCTGCAGGGATAAAAGAAGCAGGACATCGTCCCATGTGCGATCCAAAAGAGCCTTTGCGCTCGATTGCAGAGACCCGACCGGGTCTGATTTGAGGAAATTATTGACGGATAGACAAACCTCTTCCCCCTGTTGTCAACAAATGGGATGTCAACTGCTGACACTCCACTCGGTCCATTGCCGGCTGGGACCAATCTCCGCCACTCCTCCAAGACGACGGTCAGTTTTTGATCGACTATCGGTACAAGCCCCGATGAAGCATCGCAGAAGGAGTATCTTGCGAGATCTCCCCTCCGCATCCGTCAACATGACTGGGAGAGGATGAGAGCTGCGCAGGGGAAGACAAACATCTGACGACACCCCCTACAGCTCCCCAGATCCAGACTACAGCCCAGGCTTAGGCGAAATCTTGGTGCATGAGGAAGGTGTTTTCCGAAACACCAGATCCAGGGTGGCGATACCCTACAATTATGAACAGCCTTCTTCCTCGACGGCCCTAGCCTCGCCAGAACCCAGGAGATCACTCCAATCATCGGACGAGGAAGATGAAGATAGTGGGTATGCCTCTTCGGCGACAGTTAGCTCAGTGCGAACAGATAGGGCATCAGTCAATATGGCTGATAACGTCAACGACGATCTTCGTCGGCGCCTGGAAGCTCAGGAGCAAACTTCCAGAACCCAGCAAGAGGCGCTGGACAATATTCAACAGATGCTCGCTCAACTCCTCAATAACCGGAATAACAATGACGCCGGGAGCAATCACGATGAGGAGGAACACTTCAGCAATGAGCAGCCAAAGACGGAGAAATCCAAGGAGGGTTCTTCCCTAGACGCCGAAGTCCTTAAGGGCCTCCAGGCTCAAATTGCATCCCTAGCTCAGAGGGATGAATTAAAGAAGGTAGACAGTCTGTCCTTATCCGCTGGAGTGGGATTCGGTGCCATATCCACCAAAGTTCAAACCGCCAACGCTGCATACCTATGATGGAAAGAGCTCGCCAAATCAGCACATCTACTATTTTCGGTCTCAGACTGGTAATGTTATAAGCAATGATGCCATCATGGCTAGGCTTTTCATTGGCACTTTAAAGGGGGTGGCATTTGACTGGTTTCGCAGTCTTCCCCCGGGCTCTATCAACTCCTGGATCGACCTGGAAACTCGGTTCCTCTCTCGTTTCTATGAGGATGATACTGAAGTAACCATGGATAAGCTCCTCTCCACTGTGCAGAGGAAGGGCGAATCTGTCCGTGACTACATTGAACGGTTCAGAAACTTATCCTTGATGTGCCCAGCTGGGATGCCATTACCCATGCTCTTGCAGACATGCAGACACAACTTCTTAGACCAAGTGGAAGTTCGTATGGGGGCAGTCAAAGCCCATACTTGGAAGGAATTGGTCGAACAGGCAGAGATAGCCGAGAAGTCGGCTAAAAAGTTCGAACCATCCGCCCCTAGAGGCAAGTGGGGGATGAACAACAAGGGCGTAGCGACCTACCGCAATCTTCTCAAGCTAAAGGTAAAGAGACTATGTCTGTGGAATTACCTGGAGATATGCAGTCGAAGGCCAAGAAGAGTGGCTTCAACAATCAGGAGCCCAAATCCCTCCAAAGCAATACTCGTTCAAAGACGATCAGGTGGTCACGGTATTCCATCTGCTCCACAAAGGGAACAAAATAAAACTGCCAGATGCTCGGCGTCCCAATGAGATAGGGCGCACAAACGACCCTAAATACTGCCTCTACCACAGGATGATCCACCATCCTACTAACAAGTGTTATGTCCTCAAGGACAGAATACAAGCCCTGGTCGATGCCGGGGTCCTGACGTTGAAGACAGAGCAGAAGAAAGTCACTGCCAATATGGTGACTCTTGAGTTCGGCACCACTCAAAAGGTCACAGTTCCTTACGGGACTTATTCCGTCCCTGCGCCACGGTTGGAAATCAGGCATCTTCCAGCTACAACTCAAAAGAATAAGGATCTTGTTCCCTTAACATTGGAGACAGGAGAAGTCATGTGGATACATCCAGACCTCGTCCAAGACGTACAGCGGGATCCAAAGCAGCCCAACTCAAAGGGCAAGTCTTGCAATGTCATCTCCATCCTGCCAGACGACGACAATCTGACATCGTCTTCCCTCAGTGATTCTGAAGGAGAAAAGCATGCTTGCACAGCGCAAACCGACGCGCCTCAACAGACGGGCACCCGATCCGGAAAATCATACTTAAGGCAGTATGAAAAGTCTACTGACGAGACACAACAGCAAACGACGTCAGTACAAGCACCAGCATCCACTCCAATCCCAACCAAGGGAAAAGAGAGACCTAAGGAGGTACGATTCGACCACATGTTGAAGAAGCCACCAGGCCAAGGGTTTGATACGCCCTTTAGGTTTGACATATTGGCTCAGCTGGCCAATATCCCAGCTCGTATCACTATACACGACCTCCTTCGTCTCTCTAAAGAGACAAGAGAAGCACTCAGGGATGCGCTAGCCAATTCAGAATCCTTTCTGACATGCATGCCTGAGATCCTTAACAACGACGTTCAGTCTCCTTGCCCAGAATGTCATCATATGCAATCCAAGGTGCCTGCTATTACATTCACGGCGGAAGATATGCTTCTCAAAGACAACAAGCACGATCGACCTCTGTACTACACCGGATATATCGGTTCAACGTGCATTGAAAGAATACAAGTCGATCCGGGGTCTACACTTAGCATCATCCCCAAAAGGCTTCTCTACTTCCTCAGCATACCATTGTACAGGTTGTCCGCAACCACTACTACAATATACAGTTTCAACGCCGGAAGCAGTCACCCACTTGGGAAAATTCGGCTCCGTTGCAGAATCGGGAGTCTGAAGTCAGAAGTGACATGCTATGTCATTGATGCTGACACTTCATATAACCTGCTGCTGGGACGGCCATGGATCCATGCCAACTGGATCGTTCCCTCCACCCTGCACCAATGCTTCAAGTATGTTGAAGATGACGCGACAGTATGAACTGTCTTTGCTGAGAAGCAACCATTCAAAGGGGTGAAAAACTACTTCACTGACGCTCTCCTATATCAAGAGGCCGGTGGAGAACTTAAAGAATCGTTGCCGGACGATGATGAAAGTGGCAACGAGGCGGATTCAGAATCCAAAACAGGCATGCCAGCCATTCTGATTGGTGAACCAATTATAGCATGTCTCAATAATCCCCTATGTAATATTCCTTCAGAGGATGAAGGTGAATGGGTAATTAATGATAATATTTCTTTTGATTATCCTGCGAGTACTGGGTTGATTAAATCCATTACGGATGGCTCTCTGCATGTGCCCGTACATGAGCCAAGTGTAGCCAGCACATCTGTGGAAGCTATAGAGGGGGCCACACTGGTAATCCCTCCGTCCAAACAAGGTCAGTCGCCGATAATCGTCGGTAGAACCCAGCCACGGGGACCCACAACTGCAGATTCGAGCTCAGACTCAGACGCCCCACAGTTCTTCCATTATGCGCGGCCAGCGCGCCACATTATGAAGAAAATGGGATACGACTTGAAGCATGGAGCAGGCCTGAATTTCGGAAAAGGAAGACGCGGTTTGATGCGGAACCTTGTGCCTAAAGCGAAGCCCGCAAACTACTATGATAGTACACGCAGGGGGTTGGGTTACGTCACGCCCACGTCGTCAGCAATGGTTCAAGCCAAGGACGGTGGATCAGTTTCATCACATTCGGCTTCATCCTCCGAGTGGGACTCCGATATCAGTATAGGAGAAATGTTCAAAGACCTCACTGTTAATATGACGTCGAGCAGTCAGCTGGAACCTACGGAGGCTACCGATGAAGAACCGTGGGCCCAGCAATTAAACATCCAATGGGAAAAGCGGTTCGAGCTGCGCGAACCACCTACTGAAGACAAGGTGATGCAGGTCAACTTAGGAAGTCAAGACCATCCCAAGCCCATCTTTATAAATGAAAGCCTGTCACTTACAGAAAGGGAAGAATTGATAATACTCATAAAGGAGTATATAGATGTCTTCGCATGGAGCTACGAAGATATGCCCGGACTTGATCCACAAGTCACTATGCACTGTCTGAACATCAAGCCCGACGTCAAGCCAGTCAAGCAGCAACAACGTCGGTTTCGCCCGAACATCATAGAAGCTATTGAAGCCGAAGTCCACAAGCTCATTGCATGTGGCTTCATCCGGGAGGAGCAACATCCAGATTGGGTGGCTAATATAGTCCCCGTCCTCAAGAAGAACGGGAAAATACGGATCTGCATCGACTACCGTGATCTCAATACGGCCTGTCCTAAAGACGAATTCCCACTGCCCATTACCGACGTCATGATCGACAACACATGCGGGTTCGAAAGGATGTCTTTCATGGACGGCTTTTCAGGGTACAACCAGATTAAGATGTATCCAGACGACGAGAAGCATACTTCGTTCCGAACACCATTGGGGTATACTGCTGCACTATAATGCCCTTCGGACTGAAGAACGCCGGAGCAACCTATCAGCGGGCAATGAGTACAATCTTCCGCGATCATCTCCGAAAAACGGTGGAGTGCTATGTCGACGACATTGCCGTCAAAAGCCGCAACAAGAATGAACATCTTCATGACTTGAGAACGATATTCGACATAATGCGGGCTCATCAACTGAAAATGAACCCGACAAAATCCTTCTTGGGAGTGTTAAGTGGCAAGTTCCTTGGGTTCATTGTCACATCAAAAGGAATTCATCTTGACCCAGACAAGGTCAAAGCCATTCAGAGCATGCATCCACCGAGGAATCTCAAAGAGCTCAGAGGCTTGCAAGGCAGGCTGGCCTATATCAGAAGATTCATTGCAAATCTCTCAGGCCGCTGTCAACCGTTCACCCGACTCATGAAAAAGGGTGCTTCCTTCGTATGGGATCAAGCTTGCCAGGAAGCTTATGAAGACATCAAGAGGTATCTCACAAAACCTCCAGTCTTAGTGGCCCCTACATTAGGG
This sequence comes from Agave tequilana, assembly GCA_038442645.1. Classification (NCBI taxonomy): domain Eukaryota; kingdom Viridiplantae; phylum Streptophyta; class Magnoliopsida; order Asparagales; family Asparagaceae; genus Agave; species Agave tequilana. The sequence goes on along the minus strand of JAVJIF010006303.1, from coordinate 174,916 downwards.
AAACCATTTTTGCTTTATGTAAAAGCTCTGGACTACTCCCTCGGTGCCCTCCTCGCTCAAAAGGACGACAATGGCCACGAGCAGGCCATTTATTATCTGAGCAGAACTCTCATAGGAGCGGAATCTCGCTACAACCCTATCGAGAAAGAGTGTTTAGCTCTCGTCTTCGCTGTTCAGAAGACACGACATTATTTGGTCGGCCAGACCATACATGTCATCTCCAGAGTAAACACATTGCGTCTTCTTATGACGAAGCCAGGATCATTGAATTCAAGATTAGCTAAGTGGGCATTTTTTATTGTCTCAATACGACTTGATCTTCACCCCTCAGAAGGCGGTTAAAGGCCAAGCCCTTGCAGAGTTCTTGGCTGCTCATCCAGTTCCGGAGCACTCAAAACTTCACGAAGATATCCCTGATGAGGTCTTCGAGTCTAATGTAACCTCAGAAGAGGAAGTATGGCAGATGTTCTTTGATGGAGCATCGCGAATGGGCCCTAAAGGCAAGATTATTGCCGGAGTGAGGGTTGTGTTTATCTCCCCACAGAATCATGTCTTGCCCAGAGCATTTTCTCTGACAGAATCATGCTCCAACAATGTAGCGGAATACAATGCTCTGCTCATTGGTCTCCAGCTCGCTCATGGAATGGGGGTACGCTACCTCGAAGCTTATGGCGATTCAAAACTGATCATCAATCAGGTTAAAGGCGAATACGAAGTCCGCCATGAGGACTTGGTGCCTTATTATCACACGGCCGTTGAATTGGCCAACCTGTTTGAAGGTTTTTACATCGGGCATGTGTCTCGATTTCAAAACACCAAGGCAGATGCTCTTGCTGCATTAGCTACAACACTAGCCTTACCAGCCGACACCGAGTATCATCTCACAGTCGCAACTCGACATCTTGTATGCTCCAAGCACATGCTAAGAACTCGAGAAGCCTATAATGTCTCCACGGATCTTGAGCCGAGGGATTGGCGCTTTTCTCTCATTGACTATGCTTTGCACGGTCTGCTTCCAGACGATCCTAAAGAAGCGGCGTCCGTCAGACGAAGGTCTCTCCGTTTCTACTACGATCTGATTCTGAAGACACTCTACCGTCGTTCATATGACGGTCTCCTCCTCCGTTGCCTTTCCAATTCAGAGGCACAGGAAGCGCTCCAAGAAGCACACGATGGCATTTGCGGAGCTCATCAGCCAGGTCCAAAGCTTAAGGACAGGTTGCATAGGCTTGGATATTATTGGCCAACTATGATAGCCGATGCCATCCAATATGCACGAAGGTGTAAAGCATGTCAGATTCATGCGGACTTCATACACCAGCCTTCGGAGCTGCTCCACCCGACCGTTGCTTCATGGCCATTTGAAGCATGGGGAATAGACGTCGTAGGGCCAATCAGCCCTTCTTCGACAAGAGGTCACCGATTTATCCTAGCAATAACCGACTACTTTTCAAAATGGGCGGAGGCTATACCACCGGTTGAAGTCAAAACCTCTAATGTGGTTAATTTCATCAAACACCATGTCATCCATCGATTTGGTGTCCCTAGGCGGATCATCCACGACAACGGTCCCTAATTCATAAGCCAAGTATTCTATCGGTTCTGCAATAAATACCGAATTCAGAATGTGGCTTCAACTGTCTATAATCCTGCTGCTAATGGCTTGGCGGAAGCATTCAACAAAACGATCATCAAGCTACTCAAGAAATTCGTCTCCTCGAACAAGCGAGATTGGGACGAAAAGCTTGGTGAATGTCTTTGGGCCTACCGAACCACGGTGCGGACACCGACAGGTAATACGCCTTTTTCCCTGGTATATGGGTGCGAAGCGGTCCTCCCATTGGAAATCCAGATGCCATCGTTGCGTGTTGCTCTGACCACCAAGTGCACATCAGAGGACAATGATCGCCTACGCCTTCAAGAGCTCGAAGCTTTGGACGAGAAGCGACTACAAGCGCAGCAGCATATCGAGCTATATCAAGCTCGAATCTCAAAAGCCTTCAATAAGAAGGTCAAACAGAGAGTCTTCCAGAAAGGAGACCTGGTCTTAGCCGTCAGACGACCGATGATTATGACGCACAAGACCAAAGGCAAATTTCAGCCTAAATGGGAAGGACCGTTTGTAATAGAAACAGTCTATTCAAACGGAGCATACCGCCTCACGACTGCAGAGGGCAACCTACGCATGATGCCGATCAATGGCAAGTTCTTAAAGAAGTATTATCCTTAATCAAGGATCCTTCTCTTGATCAAGTTAACAGTACACCTCTGATCAAGATCTTCGTGTCCAAAGCACACACAAAGAGAGCCTTTCTCTTCCTCCAAGTGAGGTCATACAGCCATAAACCAACAGACACCTGGTCGTGCACCGGTTATCCTAAAGGGGAATTAGGGTTATGCAGACATTAACCCGATAATCCAATATCCTTAACGGTTAAGGATAGAGGAAAATGTTGGCCTGTAAGCCCAACATAAGTCCTCGACAACTCATCATGCTGAGGGGAATAGCATAGCTAGCCCAATTCAAACGGTAGTTGGTAAAGGCATATCAAACCCGTTGACAGCTGGGGATTTGCTAAAAATCCTAAGGGACCCATTCCCATTTGATTCCCTCTCCAAAATCACTTACCAATTCTCATCCACAGAATGGTAAGACCACAAATGCATTTCGCTGTTACATTAACATTAAACCTATGACAGCAATTCCATCGTTTCTCCCCGTGAGAACGAGACCTCCAAAGTCACTTACCAATTCTCATCCATAGAATGGTAAGACCACATATACACTCCGCTGTTACGTTAACATTAAACCTATGACAGCAATTCCCTCGTTTCTCCCCGTGAAAATGAGACCTCTCCCAAATTCCACTACAAACTCGATACTTATTGACATTTACAAAAGATAAGTATCATCAATATTTTTGAGCTTGGTGGCGTCTCATCCGGTTATGTCATTGCGACCTCTGAACCAGCAGACAGCCGAGTCTCAATTCCGAGCCCTGTTGACATTTACAAAAGACAGGTCTCGATACTCGTTGACATTTACAAAAGACGGGTATCACCAAAATTTTGAAGCTTGGTGGCGTCTCATCCGGTTATGTCATTGCGACCTCTGAACCAGCAGACAGCCGAGTCTCAATTTCGAGCCCTGTTGACATTTACAAAAGACAGGTCTCAATACTTATTGACATTTACAAAAGATAAGTATCACCAACCTTGAGCTTGGTGGCGTCTCAATCGGTTATGTCATTGCGACCTCTGAACCAGCAGACAGCTGATTAGTCTACAATTCTGCATTTTTATGTCGCATTTTCCCACCAGTTTATGAATAAATAGTCGGTCTAATACGTGTTTTGGTCTTTATTGCAGGTACAACCAAAGTTCAAGGGCAAAGGTGTAATAAGAGCTTAATTAGACCCAATTAAGGGTAATTAAATCCGCATTACTTGGAGGCCAAGCAAGGGATTATCTAGAAGATTCATTGAACCTAGCCTCTTGCGCACATCAGACGAATCTGTGGTCGAAATTACCCGAAATTGGATATACCTGGAAGCAGCTAGAAGCCAGACAAACGCGTGGACGAAATCCAGAGAAGTAGATCCCTAGAATTGCCGCGGAATCTCGGCAATCCTTGAGATTCCGCGGCATTTTTGTGGAGCCACGCGTCGATTTTCGACGCGTGGCCCCGTCTCGTCTTCCAGAGCCTTCTTTTGCCTATAAATAGCCGTGCAGAGAGCCCAAACGCAAGCAATCTTCGTTTTTAGGAGTAGGTGCAGATTTAGTGTAGTGTAGGTGAGAGTTTTTCATTTTCTTGTATTTTCTTTTCTTTTTCTTAGATCATTGTAGTAGGGCTGAGTGATTCATAGAGAGAGAGATAGTGAGGGATTGATGTAATAGAGAGTGACACTCTATGTAAAGGTACCTCCTTTCTCTTCCATTGTAATCTCCTTCATCTTCTACATGATGTTTTGTTGCTAGTTTTTCTTCTCATGGCAATCTAACTACTAACCACTAACCTATCTAACCACTTACTTGATAATCCACATGAATCGGGTTGCCTCTACAAGGCCTTGTTCTTGCAAGAGCCATTGATGGCCAAAGATGATGGGTTCTAACATCTAACTTGCTAACTTGCTAACTTGCTAACTTGCTAACAAAGCTAACTCTCTTTTATTTCATGCTCTTTTATTTCATGCTAGCTAACTTGCTAACTTGCTAACCAAGCTAACTCTCTTTTACTTCATGCTCTTTTATTTCATGCATTCTTTTAATTGTTGGTGAGTTGATGCTTGTACTAGCTTGTTCTTGTTGCAATGTTGTGATTGTTATGAACCATCGGTGAGCCATACTTTGTACCGTCTCTTTGAAGGCAAGGATTGTGATGGCCAAGGATCAAAATGTGAGGCAACTATCTCGAAGAGGTTAGCATGGTTAGTGGAGTACTTAGTAGTTAGTAGCCATGAGTTTTCTTTCACCTTTGTTTTAGAAATCGTTTACCAAATTCTTTTCTCATTTTTCTATCGGTGTTTTCATCGCCTTCTTAGTTTACCTTGTTCCATCTTCTTCACTTCTTTTTTGGTTTTTACATCGCCGTTTTCATCGCTCTCCTCACCTACCACATGCTTATTTTCATTTTCTCATTCTTTTTCATTCTTTCAACATAGAAGAATTGTTAACATCTGACGTGACTAGAGACTGTTAATGCTTCTATCGCCTCCCTTCCCTGTGGATACGACCCGTTAAGCCAATGCTATAACGGAAGTATCGAGGGTATACTAAGCACATTCGAGCTTTTCATTTGATTTCATAAATACACATTTTGAGTGCTAGTTTCCACCCCGATCAAATTTTTGGCGCCGTTGCCGGGGAAGGGAATGGTTTTGATGTCACGTTTTTGTTAACATTTGTCTTCTCTGTTTTGGTGTGCAGGGCAATATTTTCAGGTACTTAACATTGCAGTACATAAACTAGCTTTGCATCCCCCTGCTCTTGAAAGCAGGGCCCCATATTCAAAAGAAAAGCCGCGGAACCGCGACTTTTGCCGCAAAACCTCGGCAATTTTGTGAACGTTGTAATTGTTGTTGTTCTGGGATGTGTATCTTGTAATAGCTAGTTGATTTCTGCTGCTATCTTTCTTGCTTTGATTGCCTACACACCATAATAAATAAAAGAACTAAAATACGGTAATTGGACGCTTTTAAAACGGTTTAGACATTTGCATTTAGGCACGTGTCAATTCAATTCCAAGATACTGTATTTTGTTCTGTTGTTGTGATTTGGATGGAGATGTACATATGGCATTGCATATAGCATAGGACAAATACGTGGGTGATTTATCGCTTTGTGTTATCTTCTTGTCTATATTGCACACTTGCACAAATTGAATTTAAGGGCAAACTCCAAACAAGATAAGGTGGGATTTCATACCCCTTCCTTAGCCCAAAAATCATCTCCCCACTCACACAACCCAAGCCCTAATAAAATTTGAATAGACGTTGGCCCATAGGGACATTTCATCTAGGTCTAGGTCAACCCTCCTCTTGGCTTGGTTTTGATTTTTCTTTTCTTTTTGTTTGTTGATTGATTTTTCTTTTTTGTTTGTGATTTTTTGTGAAATGGCATTCAACAATAATAATTCTTTCAATCCAAACATGAATCCATATTTCACACCAACTCCATATGATTCAGATAATTCCAACCCGGCGTTTTCTAATATGCACCAACCAAATACACCGGGTTGGCCTTATCCGAATCAATACAACCCATACCCACATTCTTATGACTATAATTTCCATAATAATTTCAACTCGTCACAGAGTCATTGGGGATTCACGTACCCCGAGTCAAATTTTCAACCTCCTTGTCCCCCATGTCCACCTTGTCCATCATATTCAACTTATCTACAATATTCATTCCCCGATTTAGCTTCTTATACTCCTTTTTCTGAACCACCAATTGAAGAAAAATATGATTTACAAAGGAGTATAGAAGCAAATCTACAAGAGGCCGAGCAACAAATTCAGAAAATGAGGGCCTCTCCAATTCCACAACATTTTCAAGATTCATACTCATTTCCACCAGTCCAAAATAGAAGACCATCAATTTTGGAAATGAGTATGCGTGAGTCCAAACAACAATCACAAAATCTGATGGACTCACAATTTCACCACCAATTCCAAAACAACACTGCATCTCTTCAACAAAATAATGAACCAATCTGCCAGAAAAAGATGCTTGAAATCAATCATGACTCAGGCTCAAAATGATCGTAACCGTGACATAGATTTGATGATCCAAACTCCTCATTCTCATCCTATTTCTAATGTCACCAACCATTCTGTTCGAGCCAAAGAGTCATGTTGTTTTGGAAATCAAGATTCAATTTCAGCACATCCACCTGAACTTGTCCACACCTCAAATCCTATTGACATTTTGGCAAGTTATCCTTTTCCTGAAATTGAACTTGAGCATGAATATGATCATGAAACTCAAATTAGTGATTCAATTCTACTTCCTGATTCAATTATGACTCCGGTGTTTTCACCTGATTTCAATCCTTTTCCCGAGTCTGTATTGGATCCAGTGCCTATTCATTGTGAAATTGAATCACCAATTTCTCATGATGATCATATTGAACTTGACCAATTTCATACTTTTGAAAGACCCATTGATAAATTAACAAGTTCCCATTTTTGTGGAATTGAACTGAATGAGGAATGTGACTTTGATCCTCCAATTTGTGATCTTGTTCAAATTCCCGAATCACTATTGACTCCTGTTATGTTACCCAATTTGAGCAACATTTTAGAGTCAGTTTTGATTCCCATACCTGTCATTCATGAACTTGAATCACAACTCATAGAAAGTCACATTCCATCATGGGGAAATAATGGTGGACTTGAGCTTCATTTTCTTGATTTGGACCCACTTCCTGAACCGATTTCAACTCCTGAACCTTTACTTGATTTAAGTCTTTTTTCTGAGTTGATATTAGTTCCTGTGCTTCCTGAGTCCAAATCAATCATTCCATCTTTTCATACTCCATTCTGGGACAAGGGTGTTGATAAATTTGACTCCGAAATTATTTTGAAAATTTGGAAATTAGATGGGGTAAAATTCCTAATAAAAATTATAAATGCATACATCTTTTTAGTGGGTTGTATCATGGAGGTTTCTGGTGGGTTCCTTCGGACTCCACGCAATAATGATTGGGCCGCCTTTCGTGGACCAATTAGACCGCCACCGGAACCACCACCTTGAGGTAATTTTTTCCTTCCCTCTCTATTTTGTTTCATGCATACATATATCACGATGCATTGAGGACAATGCATGAAATAAGTGTGGGGGAGGGTTTACTAACATAGAGTTTTTAGATTTTCTTTCTTTTACACTTCTTTTAGAAATAAAAAAAATAATAATAAAAAAAAACTTTTTGAAATAAGAGACAAAGTTTTGACCTATTTTTAAGAAAATTAAGATGTATCTTAGAAATTAAGAAAGCCTTAATTATGACATCTTAAACCTAGTTGAAATAATAGATCTTGTTTGAAATTATAGGCTAAGTAAGAAAAATTGGTGAGATATTTTTATCTTGAATTTTTTGCCTTAGATAAGTATGCACTTCACACTTACACATTTTTGGGATGGAGACAAAGACCAAAAATGCCATATAAATAAAAAAAACAAAAAAAATATATATATGTGAATAAAGCATCACTTATTAAGCTGGATAACTATGCCTCAAGAAGCATGATTATTCACGCCTAACGGTGGTAAAAAAAATAATAATCCCCTTTAGTTTCGTGGCCTTTTTCACTCGAGACCTTAAACCCGAGGGATGTTTTCTCATCTGGTGCCCTAAGACCGTCTGGTTTGGGAGTCATCGGTTATAGGCTCGTTACAAGGGTGAACTAGAAAGCCTAAACTAAGGGAAGAATAAAAAAAAGGAAATATAAATATATATAAATAAATGGCTTTATGGTTAGAGTTGAAATCCCAGAAATCTTCACTGTCACGGTGTGCATACTATCTAGGTTTTATGAAAGATAAAATATTCAATCCAATTTTGAATTCTTACCTTAATTGAAGACAAGATCTTGCATAGAGACTAAGTTTAAGGGAGAATGATTATAGGTGGACTTATGACCTAAGATCACTTATATTTTTGCAAAAATAGTTCGTAAACTTGTCTCTCTTTCAAAATGCGTTTTCAAAATACTAACATTTGTCTTCTTTCTTTATGGATTTTGTGGGTGTAATCCGCTGAAAACCCTCAGGAGACAACACTCCTCCTCTAGGGTAACCTAGAGGTTTAACGGCTTGTTGCACACGCTCAGTGCAATCGCGTCACTTGCGAAAGTGGTGTAATAAAATTTGTAGTATAGTTTTTCTTTTCTTGTTTTGCTCGGGACGAGCAAAAGAATAAGTGTGGGGGTGTGATTAGTCTACAATTCTGCATTTTTATGTCGCATTTTCCCACCAGTTTATGAATAAATAGTCGGTCTAATACGTGTTTTGGTCTTTATTGCAGGTACAACCAAAGTTCAAGGGCAAAGGTGTAATAAGAGCTTAATTAGACCCAATTAAGGGTAATTAAATCCGCATTACTTGGAGGCCAAGCAAGGGATTATCTAGAAGATTCATTGAACCTAGCCTCTTGCGCACATCAGACGAATCTGCAGTCGAAATTACCCGAAATTGGATATACCTGGAAGCAGCTAGAAGCCAGAAAAACGCGTGGACGAAATCCAGAGACGTAGATCCCTAGAATTGCCACGGAATCTCGACAATCCTTGAGATTCCGCGGCATTTTTGTGGAGCCACGCGTCTATTTTCGACGCGTGGCCCCGTCTCGTCTTCCAGAGCCTTCTTTTGCCTATAAATAGCCGTGCAGAGAGCCCAAACGCAAGCAGTCTTCGTTTTTAGGAGTAGGTGCAGATTTAGTGTAGTGTAGGTGAGAGTTTTTCATTTTCTTGTATTTTCTTTTCTTTTTCTTAGATCATTGTAGTAGGGCTGAGTGATTCATAGAGAGAGAGATAGTGAGGGATTGATGTAATAGAGAGTGACACTCTATGTAAAGGTACCTCCTTTCTCTTCCATTGTAATCTCCTTCATCTTCTACATGATGTTTTGTTGCTAGTTTTTCTTCTCATGGCAATCTAACTACTAACCACTAACCTATCTAACCACTTACTTGATAATCCACATGAATCGGGTTGCCTCTACAAGGCCTTGTTCTTGCAAGAGCCATTGATGGCCAAAGATGATGGGTTCTAACATCTAACTTGCTAACTTGCTAACTTGCTAACAAAGCTAACTCTCTTTTATTTCATGCTAGCTAACTTGCTAACTTGCTAACCAAGCTAACTCTCTTTTACTTCATGCTCTTTTATTTCATGCATTCTTTTAATTGTTGGTGAGTTGATGTTTGTACTAGCTTGTTCTTGTTGCAATGTTGTGATTGTTATGAACCATCGGTGAGCCATGCTTTGTACCGTCTCTTTGAAGGCAAGGATTGTGATGGCCAAGGATCAAAATGTGAGGCAACTATCTCGAAGAGGTTAGCATGGTTAGTGGAGTACTTAGTAGTTAGTAGCCATGAGTTTTCTTTCACCTTTGTTTTAGAAATCGTTTTCCAAATTCTTTTCTCATTTTTCTATCGGTGTTTTCATCGCCTTCTTAGTTTACCTTGTTCCATCTTCTTCACTTCTTTTTTGGTTTTTACATCGCCGTTTTCATCGCTCTCCTCACCTACCACATGCTTATTTTTATTTTCTCATTCTTTTTCATTCTTTCAACATAGAAGAATTGTTAACATCTGACGTGACAAGAGACTGTTAATGCTTCTATCGCCTCCCTTCCCTGTGGATACGACCCGTTAAGCCAATGCTATAACGGAAGTATCGAGGGTATACTAAGCACATTCGAGCTTTTCATTTGATTTCATAAATACACATTTTGAGTGCTAGTTTCCACCCCGATCAACAGCCGAGTCTCAATTCCGAGCCCTGTTGACATTTACAAAAGACAGGTCTCGATACTCGTTGACATTTACAAAAGACGGGTATCACCAAATTTTGAAGCTCGGTGGCATCTCATCCGGTTATGTCATTGCGACCTCTGAACCAGCAGACAGCCGAGTCTCAATTTCGAGCCCTGTTGACATTTACAAAAGACAGGTCTCGATACTCGTTGACATTTACAAAAGACGGGTATCACCAAATTTTGAAGCTTGGTGGCGTCTCATCCGGTTATGTCATTGCGACCTCTGAACCAGCAGACAGTCGAGTCTCAATTCCGAGCCCTGTTGACATCTACAAAAGACAGGTCTCGATACTCGTCGACATTTATAAAAGACGGGTATCACCAATTTTTGAAGCTTGGTGGCTTGTCAACCAGTTATGTCATTGCGACCTCTGAACTGGCAGATAGCCAAGTGGCGTCTCAATCGGTTACGTCATCGCGACCTCTGAACTGACAGATAGCCAAGTCTCATTATCCAACCCAACAAGGATTATGTTCTCAAGGAATTGCACTACAATTTAGAATCGCAATCCAAAAAGAAGAACAAGATTGAAGATTCGACAAAAGAAAAAAGAATTTTCATTCAGCTCAAGAGGATAAAGTACATGGAGCTACAAGAGCACATTGTACGATCTGAGCCGCTCTCCGAGGGTGTTTAGCCTCGTCTTCCTGTCATCAGCAGCCTGGGCAAGCGCTTGTGACCTCAGCTCAGCCTCATTAAAATCTTCCGCCTCAGCCAGACGAGCTTCGGCCTCCGCTAAAGTTGTCCTCTGTGACAACCCCTGCCGCACAAGCTCCTCGCTCTGAGCTTTGAGCTCTTCAAGCCGCGCAGTTTCCTCAAGACGCACCGGTATAGCCTTGGATAAGAGGAGATTTGCTTTCCTGATCATTTCCTCAGCCTTCGCAATCTTATCCTCAGCGCCGAGGAGAGCACTAGTGGAGGCGTCAATTGCACTTCCAACCTCCGCTTGCCTTATCTCCAAGGATTTCAAGTCAGAAGAGATAGCCTTAGCAGCCTCCTGAGCGGCAAGCCGGGTCTCGTGCTTTTGAGCAATGAGAAGCATGAGCCGGTCATCAATTAAAGACTCCGGGTCCGAACGGTGGAGGCAGCGCCATTCCTCCGCATCCTTCTCAAATTCATCCACCAAGAGCTCCAAAGCAGTGGCCTGGTGATATCCCTCAAAGTCCCGAATACTCTCAATATCACGGGAGAGGACCCCCTTTAACCTTGAGAATGGCATAGTCGAGCCCTTCAGAACCAGGTCGATAGTCCGCCCTAAGCCTTTATAAAAGTTATCGACCAGGTCACCGATGTAATCGTTCTCGACCTCAGCCACTTCCGGTAAAGAGGCAACCTCGGAATAGTCCACCAGCCTGGTCGACGCCGCCATTGAAGAAGCTGCAAGAGTACTCAAAGCTCTCTGAATGAAGAAGGAAGAGGAAGAGGGAAAGTCAAGAAATTTCTCTGAAAAAGGAGATCTTTTCCTGTTCAGCCCGATCGGGCTTTTATAGGCCAATCAGCGCCTGAAACGAGGCCTCGAAAAGGGCGTACGCCGCTGTTTCGAATTAATTCGAAACGCCACCTGAAGCGCCTTCCTGAGAAGCGCTGCTTCGATTCCACTAAGGGTTAACTTCGCCCTGGCTTAAAATGCGGGCTTCGCGCAATCCTTCAGGGACTTCGCCGGAAGGCTTATTTTAGCCCCCTAAAAAGGCGCTGTTCGCGGGACATGCCAGTTTCGCGAAGTTCATTTAAAGAAGGGACTATGTCTTTAACTCCGCATACAGTTTAGCTCCGCTATCGCCAAATTTTCAATGAAAGCAAGCAAAGATCTGATAATCAAGAGATGAACTTTCATTGATTTAAAAGGAAGAGTACATTGATATTACATCAAAGTTGTGTTTCATACAACACACCCAGTTGTTTAACAAGGTCATTTGCGCAAAAGGCATACAAGTGGTTTTATCCGCTTCTAAGTCGAACCGACTGGACAAAGAAGGCCTTCCTCCTGCACAAGGCCGTAATCAGTGGTGCCGCAAGGACACGGTCATTATTCTCCACAAAAATGGCAGATCTTGCCAGGCCATTTTTGTTGAAGCCTGGCAATAAAAACCTATCGCCGCCAACACGATAGATCACGTATAATGGGAATTGGCAGTGATACCAGTGATCTAACGGGTGTAATGCCTGCTTTCCCAAAGTGGATCGCCCCCAAAGGCCACCAAAGTTGAAAGTCGGCAATGATGCCAGCGATCCCACAGGCGACGCCCACTATCAAAAGCGGCAGCCAGCCTCACCTCAGAACGAATCACCTCGGATAAAAGGCTGCCAACAGCCTCTCGGACACGCACCCGTCGCCCCAAATTGTTCCTCCTGCTTAAAAGTAAAGCTTCAACCGGGGAAGCGTAAGGCAATTTTATGGTTCCTTCCATCAAGTCACTGGATTGGCGAACATAGCCCACTGCAAGGCAAATCAGAACAGATTAGCAACTAAGCACAGAAGAGGCCACAAAGAACTAAGCCAAATCTTTTGGGTCGAAGCGATCCAGTTCCAGTAAAGCAGAGGGTAAGCCTCGCCTGCACAGCACTGATAGGCTGGCTCAGCAAACGCCAAGTCCAAGCCTCGCCTATATGGCTAGCCAGACTGATCCTGAGGGACGCAGTCTTAGCCCCACCTATATGGCAAGACTGGCTCAACTATTGAAGAGACCAAGTTCCAAGTTCTGCCTGTACAGCGGACTTAATGTGCAGTGATCTTTTTCTGATCAAGTAAAAATGATAGCTTCGCTGGGAAGCTATGCCAAAATCCTTCTCTGCAGATCAGTTAAATGGAGAACAAAGGGAAGCTAATCCCTGAAGCAGCTGCTGAAGATGAATCAAGGAAGATGAATTCCCTAAAATCGGTGAAGTTGTTGAACGATCAAGACTTACCGGTCCTTGGCTGGATAATGACCAGAGTGGGCACTCCCACTAATTCAGAGATCTGAGTATCTCTCTAAACCAAGAGAAGAGAAGAGAGGCAAAGCACTTCTCTTCAGAGAACTTCAAGTGTCCTATTTATAGGCCTCATGGCCTGAGCGCTGCCGCCTCAAGCATGGAAACACGAGCGCATTTAAGGCATTTACTGCGCCTTGACAAAAGGAACGGCTTCCTTTGGAACTGTGCAAAGGAAGAAACGTCTTCCTCATAAAGGCACTTATGGCGCCTTGAAGAAAGGGAATATCCTCCCTTGGAAATGCACAAGCGGAGAATATCTCTCTCGATCAGCACGAAGAAAGGAGTAATCCTCCTCGTAACCGGCCCACGGCAGTTGGCCTCGGGAAAGCGACAGATGTTCCAGAGCGAACTTATCTAGCTGCGAAGCTACCCAGATGCGAGTCTACATGATTCCTCAGCGAATCTACATCCCAAAGCAGGATTTAATGTGAAACTGAACTCAACCATCATGGCGACGTTCATACTCCACACACCACCAATTAAAGCAGTTCAAAGTATTTCGAAGTCTGAGCCATTGCAGACTTCTGAAAACTTTGAAGGGGGTCTTGTTGACACTTAAAAAAGACAAGATTCTTATTGGTCCGAACAATGTCTAAACTTGTTGACATTTACAAAAGACAAGTGACAGACGAGCTGAAGACCAGTTTTCACCCATCTCCGAGGGACAAGGAAGCAACTTGGACTCCACTGATCCAGCAAGCAGACAGTGAACCCAGATTGTTTCTAAACAGACCTCAGCAGGTCTAAGGTGCTAACACTTAGCATCGCATGAGCCCAAAGGGATAGCCTCGCTTGAGAGGCTAATATCACCCGACTTCGCCTCGAAGCCATCCAAAGCCTTGCCAGGAAGCTAACTCGCAACTTCGCCACGGAGGACTTCCAGCTCCGCCAAAGGGTTTCTTTCGGACTTCGCCAGAACCATCTCTAGCCCCGCTGTGAGTTCAAAGCGGGCATCGCCGCTGGTGGTCTGCTATGGTCAACCTTTGACCAATCAAATCTCCAGATGAAATCGGATCTAATCGGATCAAATCCAATCAAGATCAAATCAGAGATCAAATTTGGCAGTTGATTGCCACAATCTCTTGACTCTTCTAAAAACGAGTGAGAAGATCAGGAGAAATCCTCCAACGATATGGAAAGGATCAAGAAGATCAACCGACCTACCAATTCTAGCTTCGCAGAAGCTGATCCTAGCCTCGCAGCAAGGCTACTTTCCAGATTTAAACAGATTTGATTCAATCTGTTTCCATATCTTCAAGGGACGATTATACCCTTGCTCTCCCTATAAATAGCCCACCAGAGGTACAAGGAGGAGAGAGATGCATACAAGAGGACTCCATAGGCAGAGGCTTCTTCACAACGCACCGTGCGCTCTCGAATTCAGAGATCTTTTAGAGAATTGCTTTCTCTAATCAGGGTGTTGATACCCTAACATCGTCCTTCTTCTCAAGGAATCTTCGGAACCAGGCGAGAAGGAATTCCTTATTGAAGGCGATTTTGAGAAGCAGCAAGAGGGTTCTACCAACCTTCTGTTCTCTGATTCCCGGAACCAGGCGAGAAGGGAATCTCATCGCTCGCATCGTTAAAGGGACAAAGTGGTCGCGCGCTGACCAGACTCCTATCGGCACACTTCTCCAGAATCTCTGAGGAGATCTATTTGTCATCTTTTTAAGAATACTTGTAATTTAGCTCCTCAACCCTTTTATTGTAAGTTTTCCCCCTTTGCAAACATAATGGAAAACAAAGCTCTTTCTCAAGAAAACTCAAAACTTTTGATCTTTGAATTTGTTGTTGTGAAAACCTCTACCCTAATGACCCCTTTCTATAGGATTTAGGAAGAGTAAACATAGAAAACTTTTACCTAAATAAAAGAGGAAGAAATTGACCCTCTAATACAGCTAACCACGTTTTTTTTTAAACTTAAACACGTTTTAAAAATATGTTAAAAATCAGCCTCCAGAAAATTAGCCATTACTGCCAATCTGGCAGATTGATCAACATCGAGCACATTTTTCAGGCCGCAAACGTCCAAATTCAGAATTAGTTATATAGGAATAATTTGTAGATCTTTAGGTCTTCTGTGTAATGCAACTGAAATCAACTTAATAGCATTTTGTATTAGAAATTTATCAATAAAACACTGACAGGTGTTAAATCAGAAACTGTAAGCTGTTTTCAGAACAAGAATAGAGTTCAACCACATATTTGACATCTTTAAAATTTGAATCTGAAAATTATTATTGAATAAGAAATTTAGATCTGAAAGTTAGCTTTGAAATGGAAGTTAAATCATATTATTTGAATATAAGAATAAAAAGTTATGATAACTAAAAAAGGGTGTCAAGTATATCAGCAGAACTAAAACTGGTTCAAATCTAAAACTCAATATATGTACTTGAAATCCAAAACCGGTTAAACCAAAAACCAAACGTATTGAATTTGTATGTGTGTATTTGAGATTCAAATGTATATACTATTCTTTAACAAACTAAAAATATAAAAACTTTATAGGAAGATGTCTCTGAACCGCGTTGCCGAGCTAGAGCCTCCTCTCCTATGAAAGAGTCATCTTGTGCCATCAACCTTTCAATATGCTTTAAACGCCAATAACCTTACAACATGCTTAAAGCCATCAAGACTTGTACAAACCTGAAATTCATTCTAGAATCTTTATTAGTACTAAATAGCTTTTGTATGTTTTGTTATCATCAAAACTATATAAATGGAGAGTGTAACCTTTTGGGCCAACAATCTCCCCCTTTTTGATGATGACAAAACATATAAGGTATAACACAAGATATAAGAGAGGTAAAGACTCCCCCTCAAATAATGCTCTATTTTATTAAGTACAAAACATGAAAACATATACATGTATAAACATGTACAAAACATGAAACCTACATATTGAGATAAACATGTACAAAACATGAACATGTACAAAATATGAAACCAAAACATGAAACCACAAATACTTATCCCCCTTTTTGTCATACATCAAAAAAGGTTAGGAAACAACCAATAAACAATATATGCATAAACAAGATATAAACATGCATATATGCATACATAAACTCAAATATCTCTTCCCCTTTTTGTCAATTCATCAACAAAGGGGCTAAGGAAAAAATAATCAATTGTCATATCATCAAATCTTAAAGATCAAAACTTAAGTTTTTTTTATACCAATTTAAAATTTTTGATAAACATATTGATACCAATAGAAAAATATTGATACCAATTAAAGATAAAAACCAAATTTTTAGATAAACACAAATCATTTTGCAATAAGGATACCAAATAGAGAATAATACTAATTTAAGATCATTGATACTAATATTGAAAATGTTAGCATATATCAAACCAAAGTATTTTACATCATAAATGATGGGAGTAAGATACCAATTTGAAATGAAAACTGATACAAATTGAATTTACAACCAATACCAATTTTACATAAAACCAATTTAAAAACAAGAATTTTCTCCCCCTTTATGAAATACTACAATACATAAGCTTGTAATAGATACTAATTAAAAATAATTGACATGATGAACTAAATCAAGCTTAGCAAACATAATTTGTGCTTTTTCAAAAAAAAAATGTAAAGACATGTGAAACAAGTACAATCAAATCATATATATGTATGTATGGATATATCAATTGAAATATGAGGCATATATAAAAAATACATATGAGTATACAGATATGTGAAATATCAATTTTGATACCAATAGAAATATAATGAAGATTAAGTGTATAACTCAAACCTACCACCCTTATCATGCACAAGTTTAAAAGATATTCAAGAAGGGTATACAAGGCATGATCGCCCATCCAACCGCCCTTAGAAGGTAGGGGTTTTTAAAAATCATGATTTGAAAGTAAATAGGAATAGTTTGAAAACTTTACCATTTGAAGAATAGAAACTAGTTTAAAGATATTTTTAAAAACCAGTAAGAAATCCTTCAAAATATGAAACCAAATCATACATCCCATGAAAACATGAAAATCACATAATAATTGACACTCAAAGTTTATAAAGCACATATATGCTCATGAAAATAAAGTCATGAGTAAACACCAAATATAGAGTGTAAGAATCATGTAATTAACAAAATCATGAAAATAAGGCATTTAAGCTCAAATCAAATTCCTTTATAAACATGAAAAACATAAAAGTTTAATTTTCATCAAAACAAAAAAAACCTCAAGACATATGTATATTTTGTATAAACTAGAGTATACATACTTATCCAAGCATAAATGAGTCCACAACAGTATATTGCATGAAGGCAAGTGGCTTAAGGATGTACACGTATATCTATTAGTTTAGACAAAAGTAACATATACATGAAGCTAACACATTATCATGAAACCATGTGCAAAAATAGAAAATACAAGTGTAAATGAGAGAATCATCAAAACTAGGCTATACAAGTACATGTAATGAGTACAAGTGAGCAATGAAGTACAAACACATAATAACCAAGTGTAACTCACTACTTGTACAAGTATATACATAAGTTTTAATGAAAACTACATTTAAACAAGTAATCAAAATCATGAAGTACAAAATCAAGCACATAAACCAAAACATGAATCTAAACATGATCAATCATAATGAGCATTGAAGCCAAAACATGCTAAAAACATTTATATGAAAGCATGTGAATAAAATAGGAGTTAGAGATTGTTACCAAAACCAATAGGGTAATCTCTTAGTCTCCAAACCAAGATGGTCCTCCCACCAAACTCTCCCTGAAAGTGATGCATCCAAAAGTGTCACCATTTAGTTTGGAACGCATTCACCTCAAGACACCAACAACTCTCACGTCATGTGAGAGCCCACACTTACATCAAATAGACTAGGAATGGATTTTGGTGCCCATATTTTCTTGGGTCCTAATACGTTAGTGTTTTGAACCCAAACATGATTATTCATACTAATTATATGATCATAACAAAATTTGGCTAAATGACCATTCCGGCCACAAAAAGTACATTTATAAATTCTTCCATATTTAAAAGCATAATGAGCATGTGGTTTATGAACATGTGATTTGTGAGCATGAGGTGTTTTAGCATGATTGACATGTGATGTGTTGGCATGATGAACATGTGGAGTTTTAGCATGTGATGGTTTATCATGTTGAACATGTGAAGTGTGCATGTGTTTCTTTGAAAACATTTCTTCTAATTTAGTATTGTTAAATACACATTCTTTTAAAACATTCCCAAATCATTTATTTTAGTTTTTAACATAGAAATCTCATGTTCATCAATTTTAGGATATTTAGCTTTGCATGCAACTCTATAGGCATCAAAATCTCTTTGTGTTGAAATAAGAGTAGAAGATAATTCATCCTTTTCTTTTAAACAAATAGCAATTTGATTTTTAAGCATTTCATTTTCCCTTTTTAATTTTAAACTTCAATTTTAAACAATCTTCTTTTTTAGAATCAAAACTTTCTGAAAGTTCAATGAAAGCTTGTAATAACAATTCTTTACTTATTTCACTATCATCATCATGTGGTTCGGTAGTTACCTTAGGTGTGTTTGCCATGAAACACACATTGGCCGTGTCAACTTCATCTTCAGATTCACTTTCCGAGTCCCAAGTGGCTTTGTACGCCTTCTTTACAAACGGCTTCTTTGCTTCATGGAGGAAGACATCTTGTTCTTGAAATCTGGACATTCGGCCATGATGTGTCCAGGTTTCCTACAGTTGTAGCATGTGATCTTCTCCTCCTCCTTCCCTTCCCATCGCCTTCTATGGTTGAGCTTATTCTTGTGGTACATTCTTTTTATATTTCTCACAAGAAGGGATAGCTCTTCATCTTCTTCTTCATCTTCTTCATCATCGAAGATGGTGGAGGTAGACTTAAAAGCAATAGACTTTTTCTTTTGAGGCGTCATTTCTTCTCTAGCCTTTTTCTCCATCTCATGAGTTTTAAGGTTACCAATAAGACTAATGAGCTCCATCTCGTCTTTGTCGTTCAATTCCTTCAAGGTGGTAGCTTTGATTTCCCATGATGAAGGGAGTGCTCAAATCACCTTTCGCACCTTTTGGTCGTTGTTGATTTCATCACCTAGGGAAACAAGAGCATTTGTGATTTTAGTAAACTTAGTAATCATATCATCAATAGATTCATTTTCTTGCATTCTAAAACTTTCATATTGGGAACGCAAGAGATCAATTTTAGCTCTCTTGACTTGTGATGTTCCCTCATGAGTGACCAATAAGTGTTGCCAAATCTCATAGGCGAACTTGTAATTGATAACCCGTGTTAAGTCATCCTCATTCAATACTAAAAGTAGGGCATTTTGAGCCTTCGAATTAGCATCAAATTCCTTGGAGGTAAGATCGGACCAAGTGTCCTCCTCACCTTCGGGTTTACTAAAAGGCTTGGTCAAAGACTTAGCAACTAGGCTACCTAGAGATTGTAGAAAAATGTTCATCCTAAATTTTCATATGAGAAAGTTGAGTCCATCAAATTTGGGAGGGGTCTTAATGTTATCGGCCATCTTTACTAGTGTATGAATGAGAATATAAAAATAGTGATTAGCAAATTATAGGATCTCTCTAAGGATGTGAAGTCAAAAACTAGAGTCCTACCTCTGATACCAATTGAAATCACCAAGAGGGGGGGTGAATAGGTGATAATGCTAATCAATGCACAAATTTAAAATGAGATGATGCAACGATCACTCAAAACAAGATTAGAAGCCGAATACCCCGTGAAGGGCTCTGAACTCCTTCCTCGTGATTCCTCTAAATAAGAGTTTGAGGTGCGCAATGCAATCTTATTGTGAGAGTATTGATCGACAATATAAGAATGAATGGAAAGCAAGTAAATAAAACAAGTAAACCAATCGCAAACACAGAGATTTGTTTCGAGGTTCGAGCACCCAGCTCTACGTCCCCGCCTTCACCCAGAAGGATTTTCGATCCACTAGAACTTTCACAAAGGATTACAACCATTAGGGAGTACCTAACTCCTCAATCACACTCCTCTAGTCCAGAGGTAGTGAAGCCACAAATACAATAATCACTGGATGATCAAAAGATCACAAACTCTCTTTTGAAAAACTTTTCTTTACAAAAACCCTAGAGAATAATATATAAGATTGAAGCTCAAGATTTTATAAGTGATATAAAAATAAAAGAGAGATTTTAAGAACCAAAAACTTTCAGAAAACTTTTGAAAATAATAGCCCAAAACTTAAA
Organism: Agave tequilana; assembly: GCA_038442645.1. Classification (NCBI taxonomy): domain Eukaryota; kingdom Viridiplantae; phylum Streptophyta; class Magnoliopsida; order Asparagales; family Asparagaceae; genus Agave; species Agave tequilana. The sequence goes on along the minus strand of JAVJIF010006303.1, from coordinate 154,670 downwards.
CAAAAGCTCTTTCTCAAGAAAACTCAACTTTTGATCTTTGAATTTGTTGTTGTGAAAACCTCTACCCTATTGACCCCTTTATATAGGATTTAGGAAGAGTAAACATAGAAAACTTTTACCTAAATAAAAGAGAAAGAAATTGACCCTCTAATACAGCTAACCACGTTTTTTTTTAACTTAAACACATTTTAAAAACATGTTAAAAATCAGCCTCCAGAAAATTAGCCATTACTGCCAATCTGGAAGATTGGTCAACTTTGAGCACATTTTACAGGCTGCAAACGTCCGAATTCAGAATTAGGTATATAGAAATAATTTGTAGATCTTTAAGTCTTCTTTTTAATGCAACTGAAATCAACTCAATAGCATTTTGTATTAGAGAGTTATCAATAAAACACTGACAGGTGTTAAATCAGAAACTGTAAGCTGTTTTCAGAACAAGAACAGAGTTCAACAAAATATTTGACATCTTTAAAATTTGAATCTGAAAATTATTATTGAATAAGAAATTTAGATCTGAAAGTTAGATTTGAAATGCAAGTTAAATCATATTATTTGAATATAAGAATAAAAAGTTATGATAACTAAAAAATGGTGTCAAGCAGATCAGCAGAACTAAAACTGGTTCAAATCTAAAACTCAATATATGTACTTGAAATCCAAAATCAGTTAAACCAAAAACCAAATGTATTGAATTTGTGTGTGTGTATTTGAGCTTCAAACGTATATACTATTCTTTAACAAACTAAAAATATAAAAACTTTATAGGAAGGTGTCTCTGAACCGCGTTGCCGAGGTAGAGCCTCCTCTCCTATGAAAGAGTCCTCTTGTGCCATCAACCTTTCAATATGCTTTAAGCGCCAATAACCTTGCAACATGCTTAAAGCCATCAAGACTTGTACAAACCTAAAATTCATTCTAGAATCTTTATTAGTACTAAATAGCTTTTGTATGTTTTGTGTCATCAAAACTATATAAATGGAGAGTGTAACCTTTTGGGCCAACAGGCCGGTCGACCGGCCGGTCGACCGGATGGTCAATTCTGACCATAATTGCTGCCAATGGTTAGTTTTTTCAAATGGCTATAAATTGGGTTTTCTCTTAACAGTTTTTAACAAGTTTTTGAGAGCCAAAATTCTGATCTTCTCTATTGTTTTAAGAGCAAGTTTCTCAAAAGAGTTTTTGTGTTTTAAAAGATCTATCTTCATTGTTTTAAAAGTGTTTTGTTATTTCAAAGAAAATAGTCTTTTGGGAATTGTTTTTGATCTAAAAATTCTATCTTTTTGGAGAGTTTCCCAAGTGATTTTTTTTGTTAAAAACACTTTGTTTTTCACACTTGAGCTTATCATTCTATCCTCTCTATAGGATCCTTGTTTTTGTGAAAAAGATTTGGTTTGTGGTCTTTTGATCACTAAGTTGTAAACCCTCCTACTTTGTGTTATCCCTCTTGTGTAGAGATTGATTTTGGAGTGGTGGCTTTGTGCCCTATCCCTCTAGTGAGAGGTTGATTGGTTAGCTTTGTGCCCATCCCTCGTTTGTGAGGTTGATTGAGTTTTGTGGTGGCTTTGTGCCTAACCTCTAAGTGTAGAGGTTGTGTTTGTAAAGAGAGGAGTTGTGTACTCCCAGTTACTGTATTGCCTCAAATCCTCAGTGGAGTTCCCTGTGTGGGAGTCCTTTGTGGACAGAGTTAGTGAAAATCCTTCTGTGTGAAGGCGGGGATGTAGAGCTGGGTACTCGAACCTCGAAACAAATCTCGTTGTTTGCGTTTGATCCATTGACTCTCTAACTCTCTCTTTACTTTGTTCCTTGCATCATTTCATATTGCTCATTCATTATATGATTGGCTTGTTTGTTTGTGCCTCACTTGTGCTTAACCACGAGAGCTTCATATAGCGCCTCAACTCTTATTCAGAGGAATCAAGAGGAGTTAGTTCAGAGCCCTTCACTGGGAATTCGGCTACACTCGTTGGTTGCATTAAGTGTAGTTGCAATTAAGTTTTTAATTTTCGCATTTAGTTCATTAGATTAGCCACCTATTCACCCCCCTCCCCCCCTCTAGGTGTACTTTCAGAAGTGACATGAAGATATAGCTAGCTCATCTTTTGGTGCCTATATAAATGCATAGCCAAGGAAGGGTGTGCTTGGTTGCAAGGAAGTGGGCGGAAGTAAGGAAATGGGAAAGTATAATTGCTCAATTCCCTATCTATCCAAACACCAGAAAAGGAAAATGATAAAACCTCTTTTCCTTTTCTCTTTTCCCTTTTACACAATCACTTTCTCACTTCCAATATGTCACAGTTAATTTTGTGGTCATGTAAATCTCATTTGTAATAAGTTGTAGCTCAAGACAGTTAATTTTGTGGCTATGTAAATCTCACTTGTATTCTAATTACAATCTAATTTTTATTTTTCTTAATTAATTTTTATTTTAATATTATTTGCGGTCAACTTTGTGGTCAACTTTTTCACTTTCACTTTCATATTACCATCCAAACACCTGAAAAGACATAACATTTTTCAAACTACACTTTTCAACAATATCCAAACATCAGAAAACTCACTAACTAATTCTCAAGTTCCAAAGGATACTATTACTACTTCCTCACTTCCTCGCTTTCACCTCTAACCAAATAGCCTCGAAGATTAAAATGCAAGTGAAGAGAAAGATAAGCTAAGGCTTTTCTATACTCTTTCTCTCATTTTTATTCTTACTATATACTGGATTTTATGGGTTTGAGCTAGTGAGATTAGAGCTGTAATATTTTGTATTCTCTCCTTTTGATTAGTATATTCCTCTTGCTTTCTTCCGTTGGACGTTGGTCATATTGACTAAAACACGTTAAATATTGCTCTCTTTGTTTTTATTAGATTATATTGCTATTTGAATCTCTAATTGTATTTGTCATCTTTTATATGAGAAGCTTACTGCTATTGTTATAGTACAAATTAAAATTTAATTGTTGATAGTAAAATTCTCCACTCACGCTCGAAACATAAAATTGGAAACTTGTACGTTTGAAATCCCATCTGATCTTGTTGTAATTTTTACTTGGAAATTACAATAACTGCCGAACACTTTCAAAATATGCGGAAAGCACTTGTCAGCAACCTCCCCCCGCGCCCTCTTCCACCGCCCAGCCTGACAACTTGTTTCACTTTGTACCATCAACAATATTAACAACATGTAGTTAATGAATGAAGTACCCTATGTTTTCGTCCAAGGCCAATATCTGAATTATAATGTACAGAAGCCTACTCTTTTACATTTCACCTTACATCAACAGCGATAAAGCTTCCAAAATGAAATAAAAAAAGGTTGCATTACATCTATGATTTCATTGAACAAATTAAAAATACAAGGGTTTTTTAAAGGAGGGTAGAAATAGAAGGCTTCCGACAGGATAGTTTTCTTAGTTTGGGTGTTAGAAAAAGAAGCCGAGCCAGCGCGCACAGAGAGAGAGAGGGGGGCAACAATAAATCACCTGACCATTCAGTTAAAACTTAAATGTAATTAAACATTTTTTAGCCCACAATGTTAAAAGCTTTGCTTATCTCTTAAACAGTGATATTACTCAGAAGGAAAAAGAGAAACACAAGTTCATGTAACCCTGACAAGTACTGTTTTTAAAAACTGCAAGGTTTGGGGTGCTTCAGGTTGGGGGTGGGGGTATTTGATTTTCATCAAAGCAATAGCGGGAGTGATGAAATTTATCTATAATTATCATATTACAAGTTATAAAGCACACCAGTATAGCAACAGCCGTAATAATTATTAGCAGTGCGCGTTGGATATTCGGCACAGGCAACCTGAGGTGCCACTTCATGAGCCCATTGCTTCAGGTGGTTGTGGCCATTGCTGGTGCTCACAGAAACCGGGCATCTGATACACTTATAAGCTTAGCACCATGGATGAAGTAAAAATACTTATCAGTGCTTTCAGCGGGGACTGCCGAGATTCCTGTGTACTATGCATTAGTTAATCCAATTAACTTTTATACATTCCTTACCAGAATTTGGCACGTACAGTGTGTGTAATTGAGACAGATAAGCCTCCACTTGATAAATCTTATGGCTTATAATGGGACATACACACAGGTTGTTGGAGTTTGAATAGGGAAAACTTGAGTTTTCTCTCTATTTTGCCTTGTTATTTAGTCCCACCTTGGATAGACCAAAGGAAGTAGAGTGGTTTAGATACCAATACCTCCAAAGGCTATAGTTATGAATTATGGGCTATGAACTGGGCATGCCACACACGCTCGTTACGTCGCTGTTATGGGTAGAGTCCCTTGCAATTCTATCTTACACGTTGAGAAATAGCTACCTTCAATTTTGGCCATCCATCTGAGCAAGAAGCTAGCCTATCATCCTAGGCGGAGTGTCGATGTATGGGGGGTTCTTTTTACTGCTAGGAAATAAGGCCGATTTAACTTTTAGATAAGGAGATGAGCTTTTGATCGTTTAGGACAACGACATCGCGACTGTATTCCCCAGGCTAGATCTTTTTGCCTTCATTTATTTCTGAATTATAATTGTTATTGCATACTAGAATAATTGTAATAGTTATTATTTTGTATTAATTTAATTTCATAAGTATATTTCATGTTTAGGAAATAGTACAAATTTTCCAACGGTCTAAAGGATCAAAAGGGAAATAATTTTACCCTGTTTAAATTATTTTCTTAGTACCATGCAAAATAATTAATTCTTGCATAGACTTGATTTTCACGCTACTGTAGGTTCGTATTTGCTGTGGGTAATTTCTTATGAAATTAATCCACGTACCAAATTTGTGGAGATGAGAAAAGCCAATCACAGAAAATCCAACACAAACACAGAGATTTACGTGGAAAACCCGAAAAGAAAAAACCACAGAGAGGGGGGGGGGAGATTCCACTATAATAATGGCTATTACAATGGTGTTCTCTGTTGTGCTAGGGTTTCTGGGCTCAATTGATCGTTATTGGAAGGGATCTGGTATTTATACATGTAGTGTCTATTAGATAAGGCCGCAGAGTCCAGCTCTATTTAATCATTTAACCGCTTATCCCAGGAGCGGTTGGAATTGAACATCCTGCTTTGAATTAGTTAGAAGAGAGTCTATCTTTATCGGGTTGTCTGTGTCCAGCTGAAGATGTGATTGATCTGTTCTGAAGTTGTAATTGTTGAGTTCAAATGAAGATTTGGTTTAGAGATAGGGATACTTGTGATTTTATCTTTTTCTTCTAACCACCTGAACTTCTCAGAGTTTGGATTAAACGGGGACTCCTGGTCAGAGGTTATGGAAGCTGCCAAGGATCTGTTGGCCCAGAGGCCGTTCACTCTAGTTTTGATGATGATTAACTCATGTAGTTATTGTTTACTAATAATCTTGTCATATTTAGTTTCAGATATTTAACCAAGATATTAGTAGGTGATTATCTTCAACAAAGGTGTTTTGGAGCTTTCACATGGTGATTCGAGAGCTCGAGTGTCATGTTCACATCTAGCACTCGGTTGGCGTCAAGCTCGGTAGACCACATTTGGATCGAGTCGACTTGGAGACGGCGTTCTACAAGAAGACTTTGGTTTGTTTAGTTTAAGATTGTGTTTAGATTATTGTAAAGATTAGATAGTGTGATATGCTCAAGTTCACAATACACACACAAGTTTCATGTTTTGGTTTTCGGTTTAACCGATCTTAGTTTTCATGAATAGATAGAATCAAAACAAGTCTACATGGTTTAATGTATATTAGATTTGATCTATATACATCTATGTTTCATATACTTAGAGAAACTTATTTTTATAAGCATATTCATGTGTTTGGAGTTTTGTGTTTAAACAAAACTTATTTTTGGATTTAATGTCAAAAACATAGATATAATATCTTTACATGTATATTGGATTCTATTCATATACAATATGCTTCAAAGTTGTGTCAATATCATGTTTTTGTATTTACATGTGTTTTGGAAAAATCGGATTTCCATTTCAAAAAAATTCTAATTTCGGAAAATACGGATTTTGGTTTAAGGCAAATTTTCTATCACACAAAAATGGTTTAAATAGTTTGAAATATGTGTTGAATTTTTGTCACACATATTTGTATTTCAAAGAGCTAATAAGAACTAATTTTTGTGAAATTTATGTGATTTTATGGGATTTAATTAAAGATAAAAATCCAAGTTTTTAAATCCTAAAAAGACAGTACTGGCTGTCTGCCGGTCGACCGCAGCAGAAGTCGGTCGATCGGACCGGTCGACCGACGTGCACAGGACGTGCACGCAGCCAGGGCTGGTGGGCCGGTCGACCGGGCGGTCGACCGTCCAGAGAGCAGACTCTCTGGAAATGGCCCCGGTCGACCGAGCCGGTTGACCAGGCCGGTCGACCGGCAGAGAGCTCTGCTCTCTGTATCCAGTCTCGATCGACCGGGCCGGTCAACCGGAGGCACAACAGTCAGAAATCTGACCGTTGGGGTCGGTCGACGGGCAGTCGACCGGAAAGGCAATTCTGCCCTTTCCAGCTGCCAACGGGCAGAATTTTGTGGGGGCTATAAATACCCCCATTTGAGTTGGTTTTTAATAAGTTTTTCAAGAGCAAAAATTCTCATTCTTTCTAGTGTTTAATACAAGTTTTCAAAAGAGTTTTTAAGCCAAAAAGATTTATCTTTTATTTGTTTTCAAGGTTTGGAAAAAGCAAAGAAAAATAGAGATTTGGGATATTTGTTTTATTCTTCATTTCTATCAAATTCTAGTTATTTTTTCAAGTATTTTTCTTTGTGATTTGTTTTCAAACACCTTGATTTCTCACACTTGAGCTATCTATCTATCCTTTCTATAGGATCTTATTTTTGTAAGAAAATTGGTTTCTGGTTGAGAGAGACCACCAAGTTATAAACCCTCCTTGATTTGTGATATCCCTCTAGTGATAGGTGATTGTATTGGTATCCCTCTAGTGAGAGGTGATAGTGGAGGTTGTTTTGGAATCCCTCAAGTGTGAGGTGATTGTGTTTGTGTGGCTTTGAGCCTAATCCCTCTTGTGAGAGGTTGATCTTTGTTTGGCTAAGTGTCTATCCCTCTAAGTGTAGAGGTGATTTGAGTTGTGTGTTGCCTCTAGTGAAAGGTTGTATTGGTTGAGAGAGGAGTTGTATACTCTCTAATTGTATTTGCCCAAATCCTCAGTGGAGGTTCCTTGTGTGGGAAGTCCTGCGTGGACGAGTTAGTGAAAATTCTTCTGTGTGAAGTCGGGAACGTAGAGCTGTTTGCTCGAACCTCGAAACATATCTTGGTGTTTGCGTTTGATCCACTTTCTCTAACTTGAAAAATACCTAGAGGGGGGGTGAATAGGTGTTAATGCTAATCTAGAAACTAAGTGTGCTAAATGCGGAAGCTTAAAACAATTTTGCAACACACTTAATACAACCAACAAGTGTAACCGAATTCCCCGTGAAGGGCTCTGGACTAACTCCTCTTGATTCCCCTAAATATGGGTTGAGGTGCTATATGAAGCTCTTGTGGTTAAATACAAGTGAGGCACACACACAAGCAAGCCAAGCATATAAAGGATATATAACAATATGAAAGATGCAAGGCAACACAAGCAATATGAATGATATGAAATGAATGATGCTTTGCACAAAATAAAGAGAGAGAGTTGAGAGACAATGGATCAAATGCTAACAACAAGATATGTTTCGAGGTTCGAGCCCATAGCTCTATATCCCCGCCTTCACCACCGTGAAGGATTTCCAATCCACTATCTCCCACCGAGGGAACCTCCACCGAGGAGGATTTGTTACAACAAAGGGAGTACCGAACTCCTCTCTCAAACACCGCCTCACAACTTAGGGGTAGGCCCTTAGCCAAACAACCACAACACCTCTACCGAAGAGGGTTACAAACCAAACTCCACCTCTCACTAGAGGGAGCAAACCACAAGCCTCAACCTCTACCAAAGAGGGAGCAAACACCAACCCAATACAACAATCTCAACCTCTACCAAAGAGGGAGCAACACAAGAAATCAAGGGTTTACAACAAGTGGTATGTCTCAACCACAAACCTCTTTCTTTTTTCCCACAAACAAATGATCCTATAGAATAGGATAGGTGATAGCTCAACTGTGAAAAATTAGGTGTTTGGAAAACAAAAACTCAAAGAAAATTACTTGGGAAAACTCTTGTAAAAGATAGAAAATGAAAGTCAAGACAAATCTCCCAAAATACTCTTTTCTTTGATTTTTCCAAAAACCTAAAACAATACAAAGATAAATCTTTTTGGCACAAAGCTCTTTTGAAAACTTGTTTAAACAGTAGAGAAAGTCTGAAAATTTTAGCTCTAAAAATCTTAGTTAAAAACACCAAGCAATGGGGTATTTATAGCCCCAAAACAAAACTAGCCGTTAGGCTGATCTGGCAGCCTGACAGGCCTAGCGGTCGGCCGGCCGACCGACCGCCAACGGTCAGAAATGTGACCGTTAGGGCAACCCGGTCGACCGCACGGCCGACCGCACGGCCGACAGAGAGCAGACTCTCTGATCCGGTCGGCCGCTCGGCCGACCGCCCAGATACAGAGAGCAAGGCTCTCTGATCTGGTCGGCCGCCCAGCCGACCGGCCCACTGTGCCAGCAGACGTGCACAAGTCTGTGCACGTCGGTCGACCGGCTTGGTCTGTCAGCACAGTTCTGGGTCAGAAACACTTGTTAAAAATATTTCTAAAAATCTTTTATCTCTTCTAAAAATCCCCAAAAGTAGTTTTATCATTTTGCATTGATATATAAACATGTGATAAACATTTTAACTCAAATATCAAGCATATGAAACCATTTTTGTGTATTAACATTTTTACTAAAAATCAAAACTTGTATTTTATCAAACTTGGATTTTTCAACACATGAATAGGAAAGTCAAAATAAGTTTGTATAAGTCATGTAAGCATGTATGTATAGAATGAATCTACTATACATAAACCAATTAAACTTGTTTTGATCAACTATTCATGAAAACCAAATATTGGTTAAACCAAAACCGAAAAACCAATATCCAAACATAAAACGTGTGTGTATTGTGCACTTGAGCATATCAACTAAGCTTTACAATTGGATCTAAAACACACTAAACTAAACTAGGATACCTAAGTCTTCTTGATGATTTTCCATCTTCAAGTCGACTCGATCCCAAACGTGATCCACCGAGTGCAAAGATATAATCTTGAATCTCGAGCACGGGAATCACCAAGTGAAGGCTTCCAAACTCCTCTTTTTGAAGCAATCACCAACTAATATCTTGTTACATGATCTGAAACTAAAATCACAAGATTATTAGTAAACATAACTACATGAGTTAATCATCATCAAAACTAGATAGGAAGGCCTCCGGGCCAACAATCTCCCCCTTTTTGATGATGACAAAACTCATGAAGTTATATATGCATGGATTTAAGTTAAGCTTCAAAGAAGCTCCCCCTTAACTCATGCATAAATAAACAATAAATATGCAATGAATGACAATGCATAATCATGCATAAACAATAAAAAGGTTCTAGGTACCAATGAAATGTTTAAAAACAAAACATGCTCTAGATACCAATTAAAATTAAACTAAATTAAACTTAATATATGCAAAACATAAATATGCATATATAAAACTTGATCAAACTCAAAATCTTTCCCCCTTTTTGTCAATCATCAACAAAGGGGTAAACAATCAAAACAAAACAAAATCTTCTCCCTTTTTAATACAAAGAAACAATCATCAATAAAAAGGGGTAAAAGCAAAACTAAATCAATAAATTTTTCTCCCACTTTTTGTCTAAAACAAAAACAAAACCAAATAGGGGTGACAATCAATTAAGGTACCAATTGAAAATATGTCAAAGTAGCATCTTGATACCAATTGAAAGTATTATGCTTTCTAAACATGTGATACCAAATTGAAATTATTATTTTCTATCATAAAGTAAGGGAGTGGAAATACAAATACCAATTGAAATATGAAAAACGAATTTTCTCCCCCTTTATGAAATACCAACAAAACACATGCATAAGCTTGTAATAAGATACCAATTGAAAAATGAATCAATTGAAACAAGATAGTCATTTTAAAATAAGCTTTACCATGATCAAAATTTGTGCTCTAGGATATATGAATATAATAAGCACAAATAAAAACATATATATGTATGAAAATTAGATACCAATTGAAATTGATATTCTTTGAAGTGTAAGCATACATATACAAAAAAAATATATGAGTATACAAAAATGTCAATATTGATACCAATTGAAAGAATTCAATGATACCAATTGAAACAACCAATAAGATCAAATGTATATCTCATATTCCTATCCTCCCAATCATGTTCAAGTCTAAAATGATTTTCACTATAAGGCATACATGAGCATGATCTCCCATCCAACCGCCCGTGGAAGGTAGGGGTTTTCAAAAATAGATTTGAAAATATAGTATGTTTGAAAAACTCTACCAAATGAAGAATACCGTAACTAGTTATATGAAAAGTTTGTAAACTAGTACGAAATCCTTCAAGCAAGGAGTAAAACAAAAATATTTTTCAATCCACATAATATTCAACACTCAAGTCAATAAAGCACATATAGGACTCATGAAAATAAAACATGAGCAAACAATAAATGTGAGTGTACAAATAAGATGTGAAGATCATAATCATGAAAGATGGACAATAAGCTCAATATTCCTTGAAACAAGAAAATCTTGAAAACAAAACTATTTAATCTTCAAGGTATATGTATGTCCTATACAAACTAAGGTATACATACATATTCAAACACAACGAGTCCACAAAGATATATGCATGAAGGCATGTGGCTCAAAAGGATGTATATGTATAAATCATAGTTTGGATAAAATAGACATATACATGAAGTTAAACATAAACATAAAAACATGAAAAGCTAAATTTTCATTAAAACAAATTTTCATATCAAGGCATATGTATGTTTTGTCAAACATGAAGTATACGTACATACCCTAAACACAATTTGAGTCCGTATATATAGATTTGCATGAAGGGCAAATGACTCAAGGGGTATACATGTATATCTTAAAGTTTGGCAAAAATACACATATACATGAAATGAAAACTCATACACATAAAACAAATCCAAAAATAGGAATACAAGTTTGAAATGTATGAATCATCAAAATTAGATTATACTAGCACATCTAATGGGAACAAGTAAGCATTCAAGTACAAACATATATAGATTTATTTGTGGCCCACTATATGCACAAATATATATCCTAATCTTAATGAAAACTAACATTTAAACATATATTCAAATCATGAAGCATCAAACGGGATATAAATCAACATGAAAATCATAAACATGATTATTATGTAAATCCACATGTTATTAAACCTATGATAAACATGATAGCTAAACAAACGGTGAGAACACAAAAATATGATCTATATTGAACATGGGTGTCTCAAAAGGCTATTCATGCATGTCAAGGATCTAATAATCATGGCATTCATAATAATCTATAAACAACAAACATGCTATAAACAATGAAATGGAAAGCATGTAAACATAAATAAGGGGTTAGGAATCGTTACCAAAACCTAGAAGGCAACTCTCCTTGTCTCCAAAACATGGTGGTCCTCTCCACCAAACATCCCTTGAAAGTGATGCATCCAAAATGTTTCCTTTAAGCTCGGAACGCATCCATTCCAAGGTACCTCTACTTTCACGTCATGCGAGAGCCCACACCTACATCAAACATAAGAGGGGTGGTCTTTGGTACCCACAACTTTTTGGGTCCACGGGGGTTAGTACCTTCTCTAACCCAAACAAATTTATTTGCTAAATTAGAAACATGTATTCTATCATAACAAAATTTAGCAAGGTGGCCCTTATGTCCACAATGTGTACAAGTGTACACATGAGCATACATGGTGTGATGGTGTCCGTGAGGAGCATATGTATGCCGTGGAGGGTGTGCATGCATAATAGATGGAACTTGTTTCTTTCGAAACAAAGATTCCAAACGTGTATGGCCCACAACACATTGGCTCAAAGTGGAGCCCAAACAATCTACACTCTTCTTAAGCATGGATATATCATTATCGATCAAGGAAGAAGTGTGGCATGCAATAGGTGAAGTGTGTGATACTACCCTAGCATGACAAACATGTGCATCAATCTTATTTTGCAAACAATCATTTTTCTTTAAACAAACATTTAAATTATTAGAAATAGAAATTATTTTGTTTTTCAAAGCAACATTCTCTTTTAAAACAAAATCAATTTTTGAAGACAAATTTTCATTTTTCTTCAAAAGTGTTTCACAATCATTTTTAGATTTTAAAACTTTATTTTCTTTTAATGCAAGTTCAAGTTGAGATTTCAATGAATCCCTTTCATTATAAACCTCAACCTTCTCTTGCAAAACATTGTTAAGTCTAGAATGTAAACTTTTATTTTCATTAACAATTCCTAGACTTTTCTTTTCAAAACGTTATATTTTTCAATCAATTTTTCACACACAATAGATAGTTCTTCATTCAAAGCATGGGCATCAACATAATCATTTGAAGAACTAGCACAATCATCACTATCTAGTTGAGATTCCGAAAGTACCTCAAGGGAGTCATTCCCTTGGACCATCAAGCATTGTGACTCGGATTCTCCACTAGACTCCTCCTCTTGGATTTGCACTTGAAGCTTAGAGATGTTGGTGGTTGTCAATTTGTTCCACACTACAAAAGCGAAATCAATATTAGAAATATGTATAAGATATTCTTTAGGTAATGTGCTTCTAATAGCCTCAAGGGCTTGTGCATTGGCCCCTATATGAATGCAATTACCAAGATAGCATTTCTTGGTAGCCGCAAGGAAAACATGCAAGCCTAGGGTTTGGAGGTAAATGGACATCTTAGTCTTCCAAACAAGAATGTAGGAAGGGTCAAAACTAGGTGGGGTCATGAAGTCCATGGTAAACTATATGTGTGCAAACAAACAAATGCAAATGAAGATTAGCAAACAAAGGATCTCACTCCTAGGATGTTAAGCCTAAAGTATCAGGAGCGAAGGCTCTGATACCAATTGAAAAACACCTAGAGGGGGGTGAATAGGTGTTAATGCTAATCTAGAAACTAAGTGCGCTAAATGCGGAAGCTTAAAACAATTTTGTAACACACTTAATACAACCAACAAGTGTAACCGAATTCCCCGTGAAGGGCTCTGGACTAACTCCTCTTGATTCCCCTAAATATGGGTTGAGGTGCTATATGAAGCTCTTGTGGTTAAGTACAAGTGAGGCACACACACACAAGCAAGCCAAGCATATAAAGGATATATAACAATATGAAAGATGCAAGGCAACACAAGCAATATGAATGATATGAAATGAATGATGCTTTGCACAAAATAAAGAGAGAGAGAGAGTTGAGAGACAATGGATCAAACGCTAACAACAAGATATGTTTCGAGGTTCGAGCCCCTAGCTCTACATCCCCGCCTTCACCACCGTGAAGGATTTTCAATCCACTATCTCCCACCGAGGGAACCTCCACCGAGGATGATTTGTTACAACAAAGGGAGTACCGAACTCCTCTCTCAAACACCGCCTCACAACTGAGGGGTAGGCCCTTAGTCAAACAACCACAGTACCTCTACCGAAGAGGGTTACAAACCAAACTCCACCTCTCACTAGAGGGAACAAACCACAAGCCTCAACCTCTACCAAAGAGGGAGCAAACACCAACCCAATACAACAATCTCAACCTCTACCAAAGAGGGAGCAACACAAGAAATTAAGGGTTTACAACAAGTGGAATGTCTCAACCACAAACCTCTCTCCTTTTTCCCACAAACAAATGATCCTATAGAATAGGATAGGTGATAGCTCAAGTGTGAAAAACTAGGTGTTTGGAAAACAAAAACTCAAAGAAAATTACTTGGGAAAACTCTTGTAAAAGATAGAAAATGAAAACCAAGACAAATCTCCCAAAATACTCTTTTCTTTGATTTTTCCAAAAACCTAAAACAATACAAAGATAAATCATTTTGGCACAAAACTCTTTTGAAAACTTATTTAAACAGTAGAGAAAGTCTGGAAATTTTAGCTCTAAAAATCTTAGTTAAAAACATCAAGCAATGGGGTATTTATAGCCCCAAAACAAAACTAACCGTTAGGCTGATCTGGCAGCCTGACAGGCCTAGCGGTCGGCCGGCCGGCCGACCGCCAACGGTCAGAAATGTGACCGTTGGGGCAACCCGGTCGACCGCACGGCCGACCGCCCAGATACAGAGAGCAGACTTTCTGATCCGGTCGGCCGCTCGGCCGACCGCCCAGATACAGAGAGCAAGGCTCTCTGATCCGGTCGGCCGCCCGACCGACCGGCCCACTGTGCCAGCAGACGTGCACAAGTCTGTGCACGTCGGTCGACCGGCTTGGTCTGTCAGCACAGTTCTGGGTCAGAAACACTTGTTAAAAATATTTCTAAAAATCTTTTATCTCTTCTAAAATCCCCAAAAGTAGTTTTATCATTTTGCATTGATATATAAACATGTGATAAACATTTTAACTCAAATATCAAGCATATGAAACCATTTTTGTGTATTAACATTTTTACCAAAAACCAAAACTTGTATTTTATCAAACTTGGATTTTTCAACACATGAATAGGAAAGTCAAAATAAGTTTGTATAAGTCATGTAAGCATGTATGTATAGAATGAATCTACTATACATAAACCAATTAAACTTATTTTGATCAACTATTCATGAAAACCAAATATTGGTTAAACCAAAACCGAAAAATCAATATCCAAACATAAAACGTGTGTATTGTGCACTTGAGCATATCAACTATACTAAGCTTTACAATTGGATCTAAAACACACTAAACTAAACTAGGATACCTAAGTCTTCTTGATAATTTTCCATCTTCAAGTCGACTCGATCCCAAACGTGATCCACCGAGTGCAAAGGTATGATCTTGAATCTCGGGCACAGGAATCACCAAGTGAAGGCTTCCAAACTCCTCTTTTTCAAGCAATCACCAACTAATATCTTGTTACATGATCTGAAACTAAAATCACAAGATTATTAGTAAATATAACTACGTGAGTTAATCATCATCAAAACTAGAGAGGAAGGCCTGCGGGCCAACATAACTCTCTCTCTTTTATTTTGTGTCTTGCATTGATTCATATTGTTCATTCATACTTTTATGCTTGGTATTGATTGTGTGTGTGCCTCACTTGTGTTAACCAAGAGAGCTTTATATATCACCTCAACTCTCATTCAGAGGAATCAAGAGGAGTTAGTCCAGAGCCCTTCACCGGGAATTCGGCTACACTCTTAGGTTACACTAAGTGTGTTGCATTTAGTTTTTAAATTTTGCATTATTTGTCATAGATTAGCCTTACACCTATTCACCCCCCTCTAGGTGTACTTTCAATTGGTATTAGAGCCTACGCTCCTGATATTAGGTTTAACCACCTAGGAGTGAGATCTTGGTTGGCTAATCTAGATTTGCATTTGCACACTTATATTGTTTACACACACTCATGGATTTCTTGACCCCTCCTATATTTGATGTTTCCAACATCGATGTTTGGAAGATTAAGATGAGTATGTATCTCAAGACCATAGGTTTGCATGTTTTCCTTACCGCTACCAAGAAATCCTATCTTGGTAATAGCAAGCATATAGAGGACAATGCACAAGTCCTAATGGCACTTAGAAGCACGCTTAATAAAGAATATCTTATGTTGGTTTCTCATTGTGATTCCGCCTTTGCAGTATGGAACACGTTGACCTCTTCCGCGCTCCAAAGGACGAATCATGTGGAGATAGAATCTAGTGGAGGAGAATCCGAATATCATTGCTACATGGTCCAAGGGAATGACTCCCTTGAGGTACATTCAGAAACTCAACTAAATGATTGTGCTAGTTTTTCCGGCGATGATTTAGTTGATGCCAATGCTTTAAATGAAAAACTTTCCATTGTGTGTGAAAAATTATTAGAAAAATATAAAGTATTGAAAAAGAAAAGTTTTGAACTTAACAAAGAAAATGAAAATTTATCTTCTAGACTGATTTGGTTTTGTAAAAGAGGGATGAGATTTCAAGTGAACGTCACTCACTTAAATCCCAACTTGATCTTGCCCTAAAAGAAAATGAAATTTGAAAACCAAAAATGAATGTGAAAATGTTTTGAAGAAAAATAAGACTTTAACTTCAAAACTTGATTTTGTTATAAAAGAAAATAAATCTTTAAAAAATGATATTGATAAACATGTTTGCCATGCTAGTATAGCTTCACATTCTAGTGTTCCTATTGCATGCACCACCTCTTCTATAATTGAAAATGATATTTGTATGCTTAAGAAGAGTGTTGATTGTTTGGGCTCCACTTTGAGCCAATGTACTTTGAACCACACACGTTTGGAATTTATGTTTCGAAAGAAACATGTTTCTCCTATGCATGCACACAAACCACGACATACACATGCTTCCCATGTTCATACACACAACACTATGTATGCTCATGTGTACACGTGTACACCTTGTGGACGTTAGGGCCACCTTGCTAAGTTTTGTTATGATAGACTACATGATGTAAATTTAGCAAATAAGTTTGTTTGGGTTAGGAAAGGAGCTAACTCCTATGGACCTAAAAGAGTATGGGTACCAAAGATCACTCCTATTTTATTTGATGTAGGTGTGGGCTATCACATGACGTGAGAGTGATGGTGCCTTGAGGTGGATGCGTTCTGAGCTAAACGGTGACTATTTTGGATGCATCACTTTCAAGGGGAGTTTGGTGGGAGGACCACCTTAGTTTAGAGACATAGAGATGTGCCCTCTTGGTTTTGGTAACAATCTCTTACTCCTCATTTATATTTACATGCTTTCATTGTTGATTTTAGCATGTTTTAATGTTTCATGATTATTATGATAAATGTCATGAAATTTAGATTAGTGATATACATAATTAGTAATTGAGACACACCCATGTTTATATGGACCATTATTTTTGTGTACTCACTTTAGTTTAACTATTGTGTATGTCCTAGTTCTAATACATGTGTATCTACATAATGATCATATTGATTTATGTTTCATCTTATGCTTCATGATTTGATTACATGTTTAGATGTTAGTTTTCATTAAAATTTGAGTATATACTTGTACAACTAATGAGCCACAAATTGATTATTATATGTTTGTACTTGATTGTTCATTTGTACTTATTAGATGTACTAGTATAGCCTAGTTTTGATGATTCATGCATTTTGACTTGTATTCCTTATTTTTGTACATGTTTTTCATATTTGTAATTAGCTTCATGTATATGTCCATTTTGTCTAAACTAATAGTTATACATATACATCCTTGAGCCACTTGCCTTCATGCATATATTTTTGTGGACTCGTTCATGTTTGGATATGTATGTATACTCTAATTTGTACCAAACATACATATGTCTTGAAGTTGTATTATTGAAAATTAAATTTTAATGATTTTCATGTTTTCGTTTATAAAGGAATTTCACATTGAGCTTATTGCCTATTTTCATGATTATGTTTTTCACATAACTCTTATACACTCACTTTACTTCTTGTTTACTTATGATTTGTTTTCATGAGAGTATACGTGCTTATAGACCTTTGAGTGTTTGATGATCATGTGATTTTCATGTTTTATGGATATTCTCTTGTTTCATTCCTTACTTGAAGGATTTCGTACTAGTTTATAATTTATCATGTAACTAGTTGCGTATTCTTCATATTTGGTAGACTTTTCAATTGTGCTAAAACTATTTTCAAACTTATTTTTGAAAACCCTACCCATCTATGGGCGGTTGGTTGGGCGATCATGTCTTGTATTCATTATTGAAAATCTATTTAAACTTGTGCATGAAATGGGTGGTAGGGAGTATGAGTTATACACTTGATCCTTATTGTGTTTTTAATTGGTATCACAATTGATATTTATTCATATTTGTTTCTATATATGTATGCTTCAACCTCGAACAATATCAATTTAGATTGGTATTTATATTTTCATACATATGTATATGTTTTGATTGTGCTTACTATATCTCTATATTTTTTAGCACAAATTTTGTCATGATAAGCTTAATTTAGTTCTTAATGACAATTATTTTTAAATTGGTATCTTATACAAGCTTATGCATTATTTTCGTTAGTATTTCATAAAGAGAGAAAATTCATGTTTTATCTTTCAATCGGTTTTGTTTACCTTTGGTATCTTACTCCCACTCTTTATGTTAAAAATAAATTTGATATCTTAATTTTCATTTGGTTTCCTATGCTCATAATGAAAATTACTTTCAATTGGTATATGTTTCATTTTCAATATTGGTATCAAGAATCTTAAATTGATATTATTCTCTATTTAGTATCTCTATTGCAAAATGTTTTTAGTGTTTAACCAAAAAGATTGGTTTATATTTTCAATTGGTATCAAAAGTATAAAATATTTTCAATTGGTACTAATTTTTATAATTGATATCAAGATAACCTATATGTTTATATCCTTCAATTAATATCAAAATTTTTATTATTTTCTTCAAAATATTTTGTTTATTTTCAATTGGTATCATAAATTGGTATCATGATGTTTCAAAGTATACCTTTATACTAAATTGATATATCCTTCAATTGGTATCATAATGTTTTGATTTGTATTGCTTATATGCGAGGAAAGCTTAAAATCTTCTCTATATATAGATTCATGTTGAGTGTATGTCATATTAAAGTGATTGACCTTCTTTAGTATGTAGTACACGTGTGTAGAGGGAACTTCACATCTCCTTTTATACATTACATATTTTGCTTTATGTGGTTAGAGTTTAGTCATCTCTTTTTATATAAATACATGTATGCAAAGGGAGTTAACTTCACGTCTCTTCTCTTCATGAATATATATAGCATATATACCTTTCTTGTTTTGATTTATGCAAAAAGGGAGAAAAATATAGTTCATGCTCTTTTATTGTTTGCACCCCTTTGTTGATGAATTGACAAAAAGGGGGAGAGATATTTTGGAGTTTTATATATGCATGTTTGTTTATGCATGAATGTTTAAATTTGTTATCCTTTACTATGGTATCAAAAGCATCTTTTGTTGGTATTGGTATCAAGAGCATCTTTTATTATTTTGTTGGTATCAAGAGTTTTTTTATTGGTATCAAGAGCAACATTTTTAGGAACATGTTTATTTTAAAATTGGTATCAAAAGCATGTTTATTTCATTGGTATAAAAGATCATGTTTGTTTCATTTCCTTATTTTATGCCTGTTTATGCATATTTATGTTGAGCATTTATTGAATATCTTATTGTTTACTACGATGCATGAGTTAAGGGGGAGCTTCTATGAAGCTTAACTTTAATTCATGCATATATAACTCCATGAGTTTTGTCATCATAAAAAAGGGGGAGATTGTTGGCCCAGAGGTCCTTCACTCTAGTTTTGATGATGATTAACTCATGTAGTTATAGTTTACTAATAATCTTGTGATATTTAGTTTCAGATATTTAACCAAGATATTAGTAGGTGATTAGCTTCAACAAAGGTGTTTTGGAGCTTTTACATGAGCTCGAGTATCATGTTCACATCTAGCACTTGGTTGGAGTCAAGCTCGGTGGATCACGTTTGGATCGAGGACTTGGAGAAGGCGTTCTACAAGAAGACTTCGGTTTGTTTAGTTTTACATTGTGTTTAGATTATTGTAAAGATTAGATAGTGTGATATGCTCAAGTTCACAATACACACACAAGTTTCATATTTTGGTTTTCGGTTTAACCGATCTTGATTTTCATGAATAAATAGAATCAATACAAGTCTACATATTTTAATGTATATTAGATTTGATCTATATACATCTATACTTCATATATTTAGAGAAACTTATTTTGATAAGCCTATTCATGTGTTTGGAGTTTTGTATTTAAATAAAACTTATTTTTGGATTTAATGTCAAAAACATAGATATAATATCTTTACATGTATATTAGATTCTATCCATATACAATATGCTTTAAAGTTGTTTCAATATCATGTTTTTGTATTTACATGTGTTTTGGAAAAATCGGATTTCCATTTCAAAAAAAATCCTAGTTTCGAAAAATACGGATTTTGGTTTAAGACAAATTTTCTATCACACAAAAATGGTTCAAATAGTTTGAAATATGTGTTGAATTTTTGTCACACATATTTGTATTTCAAAAATCTAATAAGAACTGATTTTTGTGGAATTCATGTAATTGTATGGGATTTAATTAAAGATAAAAACCCAAGTCTTTAAATCCTAAAGAGACTGTACTAGCTGTCTGCCGATCGATCGGACCAGTCGACCGCAGCAGAAGTCGGTCGACCGGACCGGTCGACCGACGTGCACAGGACGTGCATCCAGCCAGGGTTGGTGGGCCGGTCGACCGGGCGGTCAACCGTCCAGAGAGCTCTGCTCTCTGGAAATGGCCCCGGTCGACCGAGTCGGTCGACCGGCAGAGAACTCTGCTCTCTGTATCCAGTCTCGGTCGACTAGGCCGGTCGACCGGAGACACAACGGTCAGAAATCTGACCGTTGGGGCCGGTCGACGGGCGATCGACTGGAAGGGCAATTCTGCCCTTTCCAGCTGCCAACAGGCAGAATTTTGTGGGGCTATAAATACCCCCCATTTGAGTTGGTTTTTAACAAGTTTTTCAAGAGAAAAAATTCTCATTCTTTCTAGTGTTTACTATAAGTTTTCAAAAGAGTTTTTAAGCCAAAAAGATTTATCTTTTATTTGTTTTCAAGGTTTGGAAAAAGCAAAGAAAAATAGAGATTTGGGATATTTGTTGTATTCTTCATTTCTATCAAATTCTAATTGTTTTCCCAACTATTTTTCGTTATGATTTGATTTTCAAACACCTTGATTTCTCACACTTGAGCTATCTATCTATCCTATCTATAGGATCTTATTTTTGTAGTAAAATTGGTTTGTGGTTGAGAGAGACCACCAAGTTGTAAACCTCCTTGATTTGTGATATCCCTTTAGTGAGAGGTGATTGTATTGGTATCCCTCTAGTGAGAGGTGATAGTGGAGGTTGTGTTGGAATCCCTCAAGTGTGCGGTGATTGTGTTTGTGTGGCTTTGAGCCTAATCCCTCTTGTGAGAGGTTGATCTTTGTTTGGCTAAGTGTCTATCCCTCTAAGTGTAGAGGTGATTTGAGTTGTGCCTTGCCTCTAGTGAGAGATTGTATTGGTTGAGAGAGGAGTTGTGTACTCCCTAATTGTATTTGCCCAAATGCTCAGTGGAGGTCCCTGTGTAGGAAGTCCTGTGTGGACGAGTTAGTGAAAATCCTTCTATGTGAAGGCGGGGACGTAGAGCTGTGTGCTCGAACCTCGAAACATATCTCGGTGTTTGCGTTTGATCCACTTTCTCTAACTCTCTCTTTTATATTGTGCCTTGCATTGATTCATATTGTTCATTCATATTTATATGCTTCGTATTGATTGTGTGTGTGCCTCACTTGTGTTAACCAAGAGAGCTTCATATAGCACCTCAACTCTTATTCAGAGGAATCAAGAGGAGTTAGTCCAGAGCCCTTCACCGGGAATTCTGCTACACTCTTAGGTTACACTAAGTGTGTTGCATTTAGTTTTTAAATTCCGCATTATTTGCCATAGATTAGCCTTACACCAATTCACCGCCCCTCTAGGTGTACTTTCAGGATCGTGCTTCTATTTGGTGTTGGAGGGACACGTGGCGTGATCTCAAGGAGGTTAAAAACTGACCACTACAGATGCCCCCTCTGCTCTCCTCTCTTTTTAGGGGGTCAGGAAACTTCCCTTGGGGTGTATGGGTTCTTAGGAACTCTAAGAGATGGAGATGGAAGCAGATAGAGAAGGGAGTTTTGGACCTGGATTTGGATCGATTGATATCGCTTCAGTTCTTTTCTTTTAATAGCGTGTCTCTATAGGCTGGCAGAGCCGTAAATACATGTCCCATTTGTAGTCTCGTCGGTCAGTTCTTTGCCACTTTTCAACGATTCAAGGTGTTCAAGGAAGATGCAGCATATCCGGCGCATCCAGCGTGACAGTACTGATCCAAACCATCGCGACACATTTAGGCTACTGATCGAATGGCTCTTCATCTTCTTTAGGGATTAGAATCATGAGTGGTTGACACTTGGGTTTCTTTTCTCTATATAAATAGGGTAGAACTCTTTAGGAGAGATCTGGGCTACTTCTTGAAAGTTCTTTACTGCTAAAATCTTACATTATTCTACAGGCGGTGATGTTCTCATCCTTATTCGTTTGGTAGAGTAAGGAGAGGGAGAGGATGGCGGTGGTTGTTGTGCTCCTGATGTTCAGGAGTTTGTTTGTTAGGGAGTTTCAGTTCTCGTGATGGGCTCATCAGTAATTTTGGCTCTCATGATAAGGCTCGGCTGTCAAGAAGGATAGAGAATATTCTAACTTCTGCTTGGTCTGCATATCTGAACTCTGGTTAGAACAGATCGGGCGGGGGTTGGGACTCGACCCCCTTTTCTTTCCTTGCAACAAACATAAAGCATGGAGCATAAGGGTGCTCGATGACGGTTCTGAACTCTGGGGTTGACTATTTGTGCTCTTATAGGATGCCTGTGCTTGGGCTACCCCTGCTCCTGAGTTCATCTTTGGAGTTACGGCCTTGGCATCAGTATCCTCCTCGCCTTGTAGTCTTCAGACGGCAATTCGAGGTGTTATCTCTCCTGCCGGTGTCTTCCTGTGGGTTCTCGACGCCCTTGCCCTTCCGGCCTAGTGGATTGTTTGTTTAAGAGCCGTCTCTCGGACACTATTGGGGGTGTAGTTTAGGGTGTATCTAATTTTTCTCACAGGGAGAACATACTTGTAATAGATCTTGTATCACTCTTATTAGATGTAACTATACTTGTAAGTGAATGGATGTAATCGAAAAAAACTCTATAATAAAGCAGAGTATTTTTAA
This sequence comes from Agave tequilana, assembly GCA_038442645.1. Classification (NCBI taxonomy): domain Eukaryota; kingdom Viridiplantae; phylum Streptophyta; class Magnoliopsida; order Asparagales; family Asparagaceae; genus Agave; species Agave tequilana. The sequence continues at coordinate 131,698 of JAVJIF010006303.1, read as the reverse complement.
TGAAAGCATTGTCTGGATCTTGCCTTGTTTGGGATTGTAATTTGACTTGTTGTGTCTGTTCGGGGAGCTATTTTGATTCCGAAGCGTTTGGAACGATTTGGAATATAGTTCTCGAATAGGGTTCGTTCCACAATGGTACCTAGGAGTGTTATCTGAGTGAGGAAGCTCCCAGCTTTGAAGTTATGTTGTCATGTTGGTCGTCCAGTACGTCCCGAGGTAGACTGTTGACTCGCTTAGGTGGCCATCGGGGTAGGTCCCATTATAGGCTGACTTCGAGCTGCTAACGTGGGCGAGTTACTATCTTTTAGGAGGCTCCCTCAAGGGTTGCCGTCAGGGTGAAGACCTGTATAGGCTGTTGACCTGCCCAGAAGGCCAATAGGATATATCCTATTATAAGCTGGCTCTGGGCATCCAACGTGGGCGAGCCCCGTCTTTCAGGAGACTCCTTGAAGGGTCACCATCAGGGTGAAGATCCGTGCAGGTTGTTAATCTGCTCGGACGGCTATCAGGGTATATCTCATTATAAGCAGGCTCCGAGCATCCAACATAGGCGAGGCCCCATCTTTCAGAAGACTCCCTGAAGGGTCGCTGTCAGGGTGAAGACCCGTATAGGTGGTTGACATGCTCGGGCGGCCATCAGGGTATATCTCATTATAGGATGGTGTAACGCCCCGATCCTGGCGGATACGGAGACATTACTGCAACGTATATACGTAGGTCAGAACTACCCTCACGTATATATGCTAAGCATCAGTACAAGCAAGAATCAGAGTACGGAAGCAAGTGGTGCATTATACATTCCAACACATGAGTACAATTACAAAGTTATCACCAGAGGTGACCCAATATTACATGAATATTACATCACTGATATGCGCAATTGCGAGATTACAAGCAGATGTACATGGATAAATAGTACAAAAGGGCACTCACGAGTTTACAAAAGGAAAACTCGAGAGGCACACAAGGGGGCCTGGAAGGATAGAGCTCTGAACGGTCTGCTGGAGATCCACGCTACCGCTGCGCCACTCTGATCAGCAACTGGGAGAATCCATAAGCTCCAAGCTCCATGACCTGGACATGAGGATCCAGGGGAGTCAGATGAAACTCCCCAGGCGAGTGGTGAAGCAAAAGCTAGGTGGCGAGCAAGGATAAGCACATGTGTAACGATAAAACCGAATCATAGTTATGCATTGAAAACCGTGTCGTGAACAGAAGCATGTATAAGCAGGTAGATATGTAACAAGTGATATCAAGCAGGAAGTACTCATGGTATGATAAGACAAGAGAAGGTAGAGATGACATGGTAACACCAGATATCTCCTAAACTAACATAAAACCAATGAAAACCGATAAAACCGAATAAAACCGATTCCGAGCAAAACTGATTGCACAAGCTTAGGTCACGGATCCATGAGACTAGTACATCGAAGGAATAATCCAAACAAGGAAACCCTCATCTATATACCTTTATCACATGTCGCCGTAATCCAAGCGAATACAACCCGAGTTACAAAGCAACACGACAAATTCACATGGCTTATTATTATTATTATTGGGGCCGCCTAAGTTTCAAGCTTCAGTATGTGTCCCATTCCACATACTTTCACCCACAACTTATATAGCCAGTTATTTGGAAACCGATAAAGTTCGATGAATCATGTTCTGGATGGGCCCCGTACATGCCCGGGACAACGGTTCAGGAGTATCCGGTGCTGAGCCGGAACGTACCGCTAGGTACCGGGACTTATGGACGCCCGAACAGGAATAGAGTATCGCAGATCCCATAGAAATAGGCCTAGGGCGTGTGCATACCCGGCAGGAATAATCAGGAGTAGGGGTGCCAGTACACCCCACGGAATCCCTGGTGGCCGCCAGGAGATCCCCAAGTATTTGGCCACGCGTGACTCGATAGTGCCACCATGAACATGATTAATCAGGGCCCATCAGTTTCCCCCAAACCAGGTGCAAGTTGTTTATTATAACTTACCAATATTAACAGATTACGGGAATAACTGGTCATGACAGGAAATGGCCCTACAGATTCAAGAGGTGGCCCCCACAGATTCAAGAGGTGGCCCCCACCGGGTACGGTGTGGCACTTTGTTCCATGTGGCACTTTGTTCTGAGGGGATGGATTCTAGAGGTGGCCCCCACAGATTCAAGAGGTGGCCCCCACCGAATATGGTGTGGCACTTTGCTCCGTGTGGCACTTAGTTCCATTCAGGATAACAAGGCAGGATTCCCGTAATGTGATAATCACAAGTCAAGTATTAATATAACAGGGGTACATAACAGGCATAACAGGAGGCAGGTAACCAATCATGTCAAGAGGTTGATATTAGTCCGGTGGCAAGTCATGTCATGACAAGAGGTCTTGCTAAGTAGTAGCATGTCAGGTGATATACATGTGTTAAATAGTATCATGTAATGACAAGTAGTATAAACAGGAGACAGGCATTAGCATGTAGTAAAGCAGTAGCTGAGCACAACTAAGCGGAGCTGAGCAAGCTGGAATACAGACAGCAAGCAGGATTTATCCCTGGAGCGTCTGGCAAGGTTACCGGAACAACTCGGCTTGAAGTGCGAGTAGGAAATCCGGCAGCATCCCGCCTAGACGATTCTAGAGGTAAAGCGCTGAACGCTGGTCATGATAACCAGGCGAAGCCGAAAGACCTGACGGTCCCAATCACGTCCCTGACGAGATAGTGAGGAACCGGAGGCTGAATACCGAGAGACCTGCCGGCCCCAATCACCTCTCTTTCGAGATAGTGAGTGACCGGAGGCTGAATACCGAGAGACCTGCCGGCCCCAATCACCTCTCTTTCGAGATAGTGAGTGACCGGAGGCTGCATAACGGGAAGACCTGCCGGTCCCAATCACCTCTCTTTCGAGATAGTGAGCGACCGGAGTCTGCAAGCTGAGAGACCTGCAATGTTAGTACCACATGTAATAAAGCAGCAAGTACATCATATGCATGGTATATGTACAGGGATGAAACTACCCTAGTACAAGCATTCGTCACAGAGCAATACATGTCCAGTCATTGGCACTCGGCCATACACAAATACAGGGACTCAGCCCAATACAGAATACATGAAATGGAATACATATCGACCCGACGAAGCGGGGAAACCCAAATGGAGGCGAGAGCGAGAACACTCGCATAATCAGTAGGAAGTCAAGAGGATAGCGAGAACACTCGCCTAAATCACCGGAAAGCCGAAAAGGTCCGAAATCCATGGAACTCGGGACGCGCCATAATTATGAAAGGAGAGAGTGCACAGAAAGACGCGGGTTTTGGAAGTGAGATGCGAGGGTCGCAGACGCGGGAGTTAGCGTCGCGAGAATAACAGACACGGGAATCACAGACGCGGAAATAGCAGACGCGGGGTTCGCGTCGCAAGATGCCTCAAACGCGAGGTCTGCGTTCAAGTGCGGACGCGAGGGAAACGCGGATGCGGACGTGGTTTCTGCGTCGCGTTAACACAAGAAGAACACAAACGCGGGAATCACAGACGCGGGGATCGCGTCGCGATGGTGTCATAAACGCGGGGTTCAAGTCCCGTGTCCATGAAGGAAATGCGGACGCGAGTATAAACTCTGCGTCACGCCAATACAGAAACGCGCGGAGCGCGTTAAGGGATTGCCCAGACGCGAGGTTGAGATCCGCGTTAGGAAAGTCTTGGCGAGAAAAATCACTCGCTGACAAGATTCCTTTGTTGCGCCCGACGAAGGGAAGTTCGGCCCCAATCCAAAAGGAGGGTGCCGGCCCTAAGTCTTGCCAACGGAGAAGAACACGGCTCCAATCCAAAAGGAGGGACCGGTCTTCGAGTCTTGAAAAAGAGCACGGCCCCAATCCAAAAGGAGTGGCGGCCCTTGAGGAGATGGAGTGATGGTGGTTTGTGGAGGATTTTGATGGTGGTGGTATTTTTGGAGAAGGTAAAGGAGAAGGTGGAAGCTTTGGAGTTTGTGGTGGTTTCCATGGAGATGAAGGAGGAAGAAGATGAAGGTAAGGAGTTGGAGGAGTTGTAGTGGTGGTTGTTGTGGTGGAGATGAAGGAGGAGTTGGTGGAGGTTAAGGCTTTGGTGAAGAGAAAGAAGAGAAAATGAAGTGAAATGGAGAAGGAAAGGTATTTATGGGATTTGAGTTTGTAAAGTGATGCAAATAAATAAAGGAGAGGGGGTTTTTGCAAAATGGGGAGATGAGGTGACTCTCTTGGCCACTTGGCTTGTTGTGATGATGAGAGAGGAGTGGGGTGTCTTGAAAATGACATTTGGAAGAGAAGGAATTAATGAAGAGAGAGAAAAGAGGATATCATAATGGTGTTGCATACCATATAGGACAAAAGCAATAAAGGAGGAGAATCTTGCATTCCCTTCACTCAAAACGCAGCCCTCACCTGCGTTTGGGCCGAATGGGTTAAACGCAGGGATTAAGCCGCGTTTTAGGGAAAGCCAAAAGCTGCGTTTCAAAGAGGAGAGAGAGTCATGATAATGGATGGGATTTGATCTGAAGTGCATTAAATGCGGAATGGGGAGGATCTTCACAATAAATGCGGAATCTCAGGTTGGTGAGATCCGCGTTTGAGGAAGAAGAGAGAAAGTGAGAAAAGACAGAGTGGAATATACGGGACAATCTCCTCGGTAACTGGGAAAACACCGGAAAGGCCCAAAAATAAAGTAATCCGGAAAGCTTCCCAAAAATCCTTAAAAATCATAAATATTATAAAATGATTTTTGGTGAAATCGGTTTTCAAAGATTCAATCTCATTTTCAAGATAAAAATCCAGAAATCAACCGTCAATCTCGGTATACACCGGATTGGCCGGATTTTGATAAAATCTGATAAATCCCAGAAATTGAATTTAGATAGAAAATATGATTTTAAGAAATAATGTCTAAAGGCACTTTTAGAAATTCTAAACCGTTTGTAAATTAAAATTCCGGGAATCGGTCAACGGTACTGGCCGACACTGGTTTTGAAGATTTTCAACATAATTCAGGAAAATTCCAGAAAATCATAGAAAATCTAGAATATTGGAAAACAATGTTTAAAACTGAAATTGGTCAAATCGGAATACCAGAATATCCAAATCGAGCAATACTCTAGGATCGGGCCCTCGGTTCAGACTAGGGCTGACTCCGAGTCCACAAACCCAAATCCAAGACAAAACAATCATATAGAGAATTCATAATACAAAATGAATACAAGAAGTAAATCGAAAAATACGGTCGAGAAATCTGAATACGCTTCTAAGTACGTATTCTGGGAGCGGGGTGTTACAGATGGCTCCGAGCATCCAACGTGGGTGAGTCTCCATCTTTTAGGGGATTCCCCGAAGGTCACCATTATGGTGAAGACCCGTATAGGCAGTTGTTCTACTCGAGCGGCTATTAGGGTATATCCTGTTATAGGCTGGCTCTGAGTAGTCAATGTGGGCGAGCCCCCATCTTTCAGGGGACTCCCTGGAGGGTCGCCGTTAGGGTGAAGATCCGTATAGGTTGTTGAGAATGTGCATGATACTCGGGGTAGATATCAGAGTTTGGTGGGACGCGATTAAGATAGTAGAAAATGATCTTTTCATTGAATGTTATGACTTACATAAGATATCGCTTCAAGTGAAAAGAGTTTCATTGCTTTTTGAGTTGGTTCCCATTGGCCAAGGTGTATGACCCCTTACGTCTCCGAGCGATGATGATGTAGGGGCCCTCCCAGTTAGGTCTCAGCGTTCCTTGATCCTTCTGTCGTGTAGTTTGAATCACGCACTTCAGGACCAGGTCTCTAACTTGAAATTCCCTAATTTTACCTTTTGTGGTGTGCGGCTCGGATCTGCTGTTGATAGACCGCTATGTGGATTTAAGCCTATAGTCATCTTTTCTCTGAGTGATCCAGCATCATGCGGAGTAGGGCATCATTTTGGTCTTGGACCACTCCTTCAACTTGGAGTGTCGGCATGCTGATATCCACCGAGATGATCACCTCTGTTTCGTATGCCAACGAGAGTGGGGTTTCACCGGTCAGGGCACGTCGGTGGTCCTGTAGGCTCAGAGCACTCCATGGAGTTTCTCCACTCATCTGCTTTTAACATTGTCCAAACTTTTGCACAGGCTATCGAGGATGGTGTGGTTACTGATCTCAGCCTGGCCATTGCCTTGAGGATAATAAGGTGTGGAGAATAGATGGGTGATCTTGTACGTGGCCCAGAAGCTGGCTACATGCTTACTGGCAAAGTTTGTTCCATTATCGGAGATGATGGTGTGGGGGAGCCCGAGGCAACACATTATGTTCTGCCAGAGGAACTTGACAACCTGTTGCCCGGTGACTTCGGAGAGCGGCACCACCTCGATCCATTTGGTGAAGTATTCGGTGGTTACCAGTAGGAACCACAACTGAGGCTGGCCTCAAGGGAGTGGTCCACCTACGTCCAGCCTCCATTGCATGAAGGGCTAAGGGTGCGCAAGGTGTAGTGGTCAGTACTCGACCTGTTTGACACTGGAGCAAACCTCTGATATTGCGGGCACTTCTTCACGTAATTCTTGGCGATGGCAAACATCTTAGGCCAGTAGTACCCTTGATTGATGACCTTGTGGGAGAGGAAGCGACATCCCTCATGGTTCCCATAATCGCTATCGTGAATTTCCTGCATCACTTTTTGAGCTTCGTCTGGACTGAGCATCTAAAATACGGGTCGGAGTGGACACTGGAGTAGGATACTTGTATAGGACAGTCCCCAAAAAGTGTACATGGTGGCCAGGTGCTGGAGCTTCTAAGCCTCTACCCTATCATTGGGAAGTGTCTCATCCATCAGTAGGCAATGATGGGGTCCCTCCACCGTGGTAAGGTATTGAGGCGTAGGACCTCTCCGGTTGGTTGCTGAACTCTCGGGTTTGCGATGTCCTCGACAGAGACTTCCCATCTAAATTGGAACTTCGCGGCTACCTCCAGGTTGGCGAGAGAGTCGGCATGGTAGTTTTTGGATCTGGGGACCCATTTGATGTCGCATCTGGGGATTTTAGACTTCAGTCTGAGAACGAGATATAGGACTCTGCCAGCCGAGCATCCCTTGTAACATATTCTCCGATAACTTGGTTAACCACCAGTAAGGAGTCGCACAGAACCTCGAGCCCTATGACCCCGAGCGTGATAGCCGCTAGGAGTGCAGCCAGGACTGCCTCGTACTCAGCTTCATTATTGGACGCTAAAAAATTGAGGGTAAAGGACTGTTCGATGATAGATTTTTCTGGAGTGGTGAGGACAATCCTGATGCCTGCTCCTTATTGTTTGAAGCTCCATCCACATTCAGAGTCCATCTTTCTGGTAGGTCAACCGGTGTGTGACTTCTGGAGTGAAATCAGTAATAAAGTCAGCTAAAACCTGACCTTTAATGAAAGAATATTGTTGTGGCTTCATAAGCTCTCAGTGAAAACACCAAATGTGATGGGTAATTTTCTAAGACATTAATCAACGCACCAAATCTATGGAAATGAGAAAAGCCAATCACAAAAAATCCAATACAAACACAGAGACTTACGTGAAAAACCCAAAAGGAAAAAAAATCATAGAGAGAAGGATAGAGATTCCACTATAATAATGGCTATTATAATGGTGTTCTCTAGTGTGCTAGGGTTTCTGAGCTCAATTGATCATCTCTTTTCAAGTTGGAAGGGATCTAGTATTTATACATATAGTGTCTGTTAAATAAGGTTGCAGAGTTTAGCTCTGTTTAAACATTTAACCGCTTATCCCAGGTACTGTTGGAGCTGAACATCCTAATTTGAATTGGTTAAGCGAGAGTCCATCTTTATCTGATTTTCTGCCTCCAGTTGTAGATGTGGTTGATCCGTTCCCGAGCTGTAAGTGTTGAGTTCAAATGTAAATTTGTCTTAGAGATAGGTATAGTCATACCAGATTTTATCTCTTTTTCTAACCACCTGAACTACTCAGAGTTTGGATTGAACGGGGTCTCCCGGTAGATGTTATGGAAGTTATCAAGTGCCGCGCATCTATTTGGTGCTGGATGGATACGTGACGTAAACTCAAGGAGGTCAGAAACTGGCCACTGTAGTATTCTTACAAATTCTTGTCTACCAAATTGTTGAAAAATAGTTTCTATAAATTCTTACATTTTTAATTTCTAGCAAATTGATTCCTAAAATTCTTGCAAATCTATTATTCTTACGATTAATTATCTTCCAAGAACCTATGAATTCTTTAAAAGATCTTATCATTTAATCCTATTAAAAAATTATTTACAAGATCTTTATATTACTTTGGATCTTGTCTTGTTAAAATTATTTTAAAAATCTTATTGCAAGATTCTACCTGCTAGCATTGGTCAATCAACTATTTCTTGTAATAAAATTGGCTAAATTGAATTGTAAAATATCTTGCTACTTGTACTCAAGATTACATTAGGAATTTTATTGTTTAAACTTGCAAGAAATTTAATTGTCCAAAACATGCAAGTATATTATCTTAAATAAGACTGTGATAATCTTGTTATTAAATTAGTTATCTCTTTACATAATAAATTGATTATTGCTTGCTAGTTTTATTGGACAATTTCAACCATAACTTAATCAACAAATTTTGTAACAATGTTGAATTGTCTAAACTCTTGCAAAATATTAATTATTATTCCTACAAGTTCATTCTAGGTACTAATTAGGAAATAAGAAAGGTAAACAATTTTCTCAAAATTTCATACAATTGGTGTTTAACTAAGAAAGAGTACTCAATGTGGTTATAATTAAGAAACGTCAAAAGTGAAAAACTTCTCACCAAAGTTACGCCGACCTGACAAATTTGACTAGTAAAATTGAGATTTTAATTAACCTTACAACTTTAGGAAAGAAATCGACCTGTTCAATATCTACTATTTATTATTATTGGATATAAACTTTATCTTGCTTGAATCATTTATCATATAATTAAATAAGAATTCTACCATTTCATTCTGCAAACCCTAATTTAAAAGTTACCAACATAAACTAAATTCTAACATTTCAAATAATGTGAAATACAGATTTAGGTAGCTTATTTGTCACTATGGCCAACCAGATCATTCTAAAAGTTTCAAACCTGTCAAATTTTTTGGCACATATTTAAATATGTAGGCTAACCAAATGAAATACTATTGACCATCTTAGGTCTAATCTTAGCCATAGATGATCTATTCCTGCTCCTTCTCCTAAACCGTCAACTATTGATTCTTCATCTGGTCCTGTTGAGATTCCTTCTCTAACTCTTTAATCTTCCAACACTTCTTTAAAACCTAAGGACATAGACTATCATTGTCTCTATAGAATTCTTAGTACATTCTCGGATAATTTATGTGACATTTATTATGTGTCAAAGAACTATGGGAGGCATTCGAGGAAGAATATGGCCTCGATGATGCCAGAATCGATCAATTCACCTCCTTCTCAAAGTTCATGATGGTTCATAACAAACTAATTAATAATCAACTTCATGAATTTCAAGATAGCATTCGACACCTTCAATCTAAAGGAAACTAATTACCTAAAGATTACAAAGTGTCTTGTCTCATTTATAAACTTCCCCATTCTTGGTTAACCTTTACTAGAGACCTCTGTCACAAGTAAGGTGACCTAACCCTTGTTCAAACCCTAAAGGCGATTCGAATAAAAGATCAACATAGACTCAACTACAAAACCAAGTCAGAAATGACAGCTCAAGTGAACTTGATTGAGGATAAGCTTAGGCGCAAACCAATGAATCCCAAGGGCAAGAAATTCAGAAACCTCATCACTTTCATTCTTCTCACTCAAACTTTTCTTCTTTCAAACATGTTCACTCTCCTTCTTTCAAACCCAAGACCTTTAGCCAGAAACCTGATAAGAGATTATGCTATGTCTGCGAGAGAACCAACCACTTGAGACCCTAGTGCTCCAACCGAAAGAAGGAACCAGTTAATGCTCAACCAAGAGGAGATGGAGAAAATGGCAGAAATAAAGTCTACATGGTGGAATTAGACTCCAACTCTTTTAGGTTTGAATCTTCTCTTTCTATTGTCGATTCTATCACCTTCTCCTTGGACTGGTAGTTAGACTCAAGAGCAAGTATTCATATATGTATTAATCGCTCCTGGTTCAAATTCTATCAGGAATAATGTGGAGGAAGTGTAACCTAAAAAATGACTCCACTATAGAAATAATGAGAACTGGATGTGTTGATCTGAAGATGACCTCAGGAAAATTTTGACTCTTCAAGGTGTCTTACATGTACCCACAGTTCGAAAGAATCTGATCAATGAATATTCACTTCTTAGAACTGGCTTTAGAATTGTCAAAGAATCCAAAAAAATTGTAATCTCCAGAGATTATGTATCCATTGACCAAGGCTTTGTTTGTGATGGCCTCTCTAGACTCAACGTAATACATTCTTTTGATAATAAAATCTCTTTTCCTGTTGCTTTGAACACTAGGTCTTGTGATATCTGGCATGAAAGATTAGGGTATGTTAATTTTAACTCTATTAAGAAAATGATTGGTTTAAATCTTATCCCTAAACCTTCAGTTGACTCCTCTTCCAGATGTAAAATTTGTGTTCAAGGAAAATATACCAGGAAATCTTTTCTTTCCATCACAAAGACGTCTCAACCCCTCAAACTTATTCACAGTGAAGTGTGTGACTCAAATAGATTACTCACACGAGGTAGTAGAAGATACTTTAAGACATTCATAGATGATCATTCCAAATTCTGTTATACCTATCTTCTCAAGTCTAAAGATGAAGTCTTCAACTGATTTAAGATGTATAAAGTCGAAGCTGAGAACCAACTTGAAAAGAAGATCAAGTTCCTAAGATCTGATAATGGGGGGAGTATACCTCAAATGAAATGACAAAATTCTACTAAGAACACAGTATTATTCTTGAGATAACTGCTCCCTATATACCACAGTCCAATAGTGTAGCTGAAAAGAAAATAGAACACTAATGGACATGGTGAATTGCATGCTACTCGACTCAAGTACACCTGAAAATCTTTGGGGTGAAGCTTTCCTTTCTGTCTATTTTATTCTCAATAGGATTTTTCAAAGAGACTCTGATGTTACACCCTATGAACATTGGATAGGGAGAACTCTTAATATTCACGTCTCAAAGTCAGGGGTTGTCAAGCTAAGGTTTCGATATCAAAATTAAAGAAAAGAAAATTTGGCCCCAAGACTGTTGATGCTATCTTCATCAGATATGTACTAAATAGCAATGTTAACTGGTTCCTTGTGGTAGCAATGTTAACTGGTTCCTTGTGGTTAACTTTAAAATCAGTAAAATATCCAATAACACTATCATTGAAGTTAGAGATGTTGTCTACTTTGAAAATATCTTTCCTTTCAAATTTAGAGTCCCGTCTGATTCTTCTTCTATTTCTTCTCGTTGATATTCCTTCATCTAGTTCTGCTCTAACTACTAGCATAGAACCGAGAAGCAAAAGAACTAAGACTCGCAAGGATTTTAGAGAATATTTCTTCACTTTTCTTGTGGAAGGTGATCCTAGCTCCTTCAAGGAAGCAATAGAGTCTTATGAATGTCCATTCTGGAAGGAAATCATTGACAGTTAAATCAAATTAATAATGAAAAATAACACTTAGATTCTCACTAATCTACCTCCAGGATGTACAGTTGTAGGTTGTAAGTGAATCTTCAAGAAGAAACTCAGATCTGATGGTGGTGTTGATAAATATAAAGCCAAATTTGTTGCTTAGGGCTACACCCAACAAAAGTGTATTGATTTCTTTGACACCTATTCCTCTGTCGCCAGGATCTCTACAAGTAGAGTTCTTTTGAAATTAGCTTCCATTCATAAGATGCTAATACACCAAGTGGATGTGAAAATTGCTTTCCTAAATGGCGATGTCACTCTCCGATTCTCAAAATATGTTGGAGCGGAGACACGACGAGAGTCGATGACATATATGTTAGCTCAGAGGCCTTCCACTCAAGTTTTGATGATGATTAACTCATGTAGTTATGTTTACTAATAATCTTGTGATGTTTAGTTTCAGATCTTTAATCAAGATATTAGTAAGTGATTAGCTTCAACAAAGGAGTTTTGGAGCTTCTCACATGGTGATTCAAGAGCCCGAGCATCAAGATCATATATAGCACTCGTTGGAGTCAAGCTCGGTGGATCACGGTTTGGATCGAGTCGACTTGAAGACGGAGTTCGTCAAGAAGACATCGGTACCTAGTTTAGTTGTGTTTAGATCCATTTGTAAAGACTAGATAGTGTGATATGCTCAAGTTCACAACACACACACGTTTTATGTTTTGGATAATTGGTTTTCGGTTTTTGGTTTAACCGATCTTGGTTTCATGAATAGTTAGTATCAATACAAGTTTACACTGTTTAAATGTATATTAGATATGTTCTATATACATGTATGCTTCATATCTTAGACAAACTTGTTTTGATATGCCTATTCATGTGTTTGGTGTTTTGTGTTTTAACAAAACATATTTTCGTATTTAAGTCAAAAATATGGATATATATATATGTTTCATGTATATTGGACTTATGTCCATATGCAACATGCTTCAATGTGTTTAAGTATCATGTTTTTATATTTGGATAAGTTTTGGACAAAACGAATTTTCATTTTAAACATCCAAGTTTGAAAAATACAGGTTTTGGTTGTCGGTAATTTGTGCATAACATAAAAATGGTTCAAAATGTTTGAAATTTGTGTTGAAATTTTTTACACAAGTTTGTATATCAATGTATTATGATAAAACTATTTTTGTGAATTTTTTAGAAGATATATGGGAATTTTTATAATAATAAAAACCAAGTTTCTGGACCTGAAATTGTCCTGTCTGGCTTCTGCCGGTTGACCGAGTTAGGAGTCGGTCGACCAAGTCGGTCGACCGACGTGCACAGAATGTGCACGCCTGTTTGTCAACCGACCCGGTTGACCGCCAGAGAGCTTCTACTCTCTGGAAAGCCCCGGTCGACCGGGCCGGTCGACCGGCAGAGGGCTCTGCTCTCTGTTCCAGGGTGTGATCGACCGAGCCGGTCGACCGATGCTCCAACGGTCAAATTTTTGACTGTCGGCGGTCGACCGGGCCGGTCGACCGCCAGCCGCCAGAGCTGAAATTCACCCCAACGGCTAGTTTTGTTTGAGGGCTATTTGAAAAACACCTAGAGGGGGGTGAATAGGTGTTATTGCTAATCTAACAATCTTTTTTAAAACTAAGTATGATGAATGATGCAGCGATCTCTCAAAACAAGACTAAGAGCCGAATACCCCGTGAGAGGTTCTGAACTCCTTCCTCCCAATTCCCCTTGAATGGGTTAGAGGTGCGCAATGCAACCTTGTTGTATGAGATATGATCGACCAAGGCAAAGTATGATGGATGAATAGTGAGATGCACACAATATATCACAAGTATCACAAGCTTGAAATAATAGCACAAAGAAAGAAACAAGATCACAAGCAAGTAATAGAAAGCAATATAGTGCAATAGAAATTTAAAGTAAGAATGGACACAAGGCAATCGCAAACACAAGATGTTTTTTTCGAGGTTCGAACCACCGCTCTACTCCCCGCCTTCACCTCCGTGAAGGGTTTTCACTATCCACCGAGGACGATTACAACGGTCTACCGAAGACCCGAGCACCGAGCTCCACCTAGTACAATAACTTCTACCGAAGAGGTGTCTCCACAAGAACAATAAGAGGAACAAGAACAAGAGTGATCACAACAAGATCACCAAACTCTTTTACAACACTCTCACTCTTTTTACAACTTCACTATAGAATGAGTAAGGGATTTTTGACTCTATGAAGTGTAGTGAGAAAAACTCAGTTGTAGAGATGATTTTTGCAAGGGAACACAACTGAAATCTAGCTCAAGAAAGAATTGGAAATGGAGAGCTTAAACACTTTTCTTTTCTCTTTTGAAAACTTTGAAAACTTGAGGATTTTTCTTGGTATTTTGCAAGAGAGTCTTCTCCTCTATTTATAGGGAGAAAAATAGGTTTAAAACAATTTATTTAGAGCTTATTTGCTCTGAAAAAGAACTGAAAAACCCTGTAAAAGTCTACCAAAAAACAGATCAAAAAATAGATTTCAGAATTGCACAAAAGAGGAAAGAGCCGTTGAGCAGCAGCAGGCTTGGCGGTCGACCGGGCCGGTCGACCGCCAGCTCAGCTGGTCAAAGAGCCGTTGGCTTGGGTCTTCTGGCGGTCGACCGGCCGGTCGACCCAGAAAACTCGAGAACAATCCTGCTCTCAGTCTTCCTCTAGCGGTCGACCGGACGGTCGACCCAGAAAACCCGAGAGCACTCCTGCTCTCAGACGGTCGACCGCCCGGTCGACCGTAGGACGTGCACAGACATGCACGCCCAGGCACAGTGGCCGGTCGACCGAGCCGGTCGGCCGGTCAGCCTGAAACAGGAAAACAGTGTATTTTTTGACTTGAAAAATTTTGCAAAATAATTTTTGACTTTAAAGAAACTTAAGTAATATGCTAGTAGGGGTATATAAACAAGATCTAAACATGGTATTTATTTTTGTAAAAAAATAGAGTCATGTAAATATATTTTTAAGGCATGAAACCTAATTTAAAACATGAAAACTTAAATACAAAACACACATTTTAACAAAACAAAATTTTGTGTGTGTGTATCCTAGAGCCAATATCCAACACTCAAACTTTAACATTCTAATTCTTACATTGGTTCTAAAGACTTCAAGTTCTTCAAGAAAGGCTTTTCACCATATGATCTTCAACACTTGAGTCTTGAGCCCACTTTGAGTTGTCTTGAGTCCAAAACACTTTCTTTTAGGGTGTAAACCTTTTAGTAGAGTTAGAACCCTGAAACACACTTAAACAATAAGCAATATTAGTACAAATAACTAATATGTTTTATAATCATCAAAACACACTAAACATGGGTGATTGTAACCTTGGGCCAACAATCTCCCCCTTTTTGATGATGACAAAACATATAGGTTATTTAAACAAAAATGGAAGAAGAGCTTGGAAAGCTCCCCCTCAAATAATGCTATGTATCAAAAATGTCAATGAAGAGCTAAATACATAAGGCATTGAAAACACATAGTTTTGTCAAAAACTCAAATGCAAAACACAGTTTTATCAAAAACTCAAATGCATCAAGATATACAAAACAATCAAACAAACTCATACTTTTTCTCCCCCTTTTTGTCATACATCAAAAAGGGTTAAACAAACAAAATAAAAGAAATTTTTCTTTAAGAATCCATAATGCAAACATTCAACTCACCACAAATAAATGAAAATCTAGCATAATCTAGAGGTTTAGTAAAAATATCAGCAAGTTGAAAATCGGTAGAAACATAATCAATATCAATATCAACTTTCTCATAATGATCTCTAAGAAAGTGATACCTAATGTCAATGTGTTTGGTTTTACTATGTTGATTTGCATTCTTTGTCATGTGAATAGTACTAGTATTATCACAAAATATTTTAACATGATCAAAGTGTAAATCATAGTCAAGGAGAGTATGTTTCATCCAAAGAACTTGTGCACAACAAGCTCCGGCCGCAACATACTCCGCCTCGGCGGTTGAAAGGGCTACCGAATTTTGCTTTTTGAAAGACCAAGATACAAGACAATTACCTAAGAATTGACATGTTCCACTTGTGCTCTTCCTATCTACCCTACAACCCGCATAGTCGGCATCCGAAAAACTCTTCATATCAAATAGTCCGGTTTTTGGATACCACAAACTCATTTCAATAGTGCCCTTATGGTATTTAATTATGCGTTTTACCGCTACTAAATGAGACTCCTTAGGACATGATTGAAAACGAGCACAAAGACAAACGGAAAACATGATATCCGGCCTACTAGCCGTCAAATACAATAAACTACCTATCATGCTACAATAAACTTTAATGTCTACACTTTTACCTTATTCATCCTTGTCAAGCTTAGTAGTTGTTGCCATGGGAGTTTTGCTCACTTTAGATCCTTCAAGCCCGAACCTTTTGATGAGTTCCTTTGTGTACTTGGCTTGATTGATGAAGATCCCATCCGTCCTTTGCTTGATTTGGAGTCCAAGGAAATAGTTGAGTTCCCCCATCATAGACATTTCAAATTCATCCTTCATGCATGATTCAAAAGCTTGGCAAAGAGATTCATTAGTAGAACCAAAAATAATGTCATCAACATAAATTTGCACAATAAGAATATCTTTTTCTACATGTTTTGTAAACAAAGATGTGTCAATTTTACCTTTCTTAAAACCATTTGAAATCAAGAATGAAGAAAGTCTTTCATACCAAGCCCTAGGGGCTTGTTTTAAACCATAAAGAGCTTTATCTAATTTAAATACAAAATCTGGATGTGTAGGATCAACAAACCCGGGGGGTTGTTCAACATACACCTCCTCTTCAATAAAATCATTTAGAAAAGCACTTTTAACATCCATTTGAAACAATTTAAAATCTTTATATGAGGCAAATGCTAGTGTCATCCGTATGGCTTCAAGTCGTGGTACGGGTGCAAAGGTTTCTTCAAAATCGATTCCTTCGATTTGAGTGTAACCTTGGGCAACTAACCTAGCTTTATTCCTAACAACGTTACCCGATTCATCCAACTTGTTCTTAAGATCCACTTAGTACCAATTGTTGGTCTATCGTGGGGCCTAGGAACAAGGTGCCAAACTTGGTTGCGCTCAAATTGATTGAGCTCCTCTTGCATGGCTAGCAACTAATATGAATCGGCCTCGGCTTCGAGGACGTTCTTGGGTTCAACATGAGAAATAAATGCATAATGTCCACAATAATCATGAAGTTTAGAGCGAGTGGTTACCCCTTTTGATACTTCACCTATGACGAGGTCCTTGGGATGATGAGGATTGTATCTCCAACCCTTTGGAAGTTGTTGAGTAGGCTCCACTTCATTTGTTTGATTTTCATTTCCTTGAGCCTCTTCTACTTTAGCTTCACTTCCTTCATCATCCTTTGGCTTGTCTCCCATAGTAGTAGTATCCTCCAAGGTCACTTTCTCCAAGCCTTCATCCAAAGCATCTATTTCTACAACATTCTTAACAAACAAGTTAGATTCTTCAAACTTAACATGTATAGATACCTCAATAGTCAAAGATGATTTATTGAAGATTCTATAAGCCTTACTTGTATTAGAATACCCAAAAAAAATTGCCTCATAAGCTTTAGCATCAAATTTTCCTAAATTATCTTTTGTATTTAAAACAAAACATTTGCATCCAAAAACTTTGAAATATGAAACATTTGGTTTTCTAGAAAAGTACATTTCAAAAGAAGTCTTTGAAGTATTTTTACACAAGAAAACACGATTTGATATATAGCATGATGTATTTACGGCCTCGGCCCACAAATAATGTGGTAGACCATATTCACTTAGCATTGTCCTAGCCATCTCTTGTAAAGTTCGATTTTTCCGTTCAACTACTCCATTTTGTTGTGGAGTTCTAGGACAAGAAAGTTCATGCTTAATTCCATGTTCTTCACAAAAAGTGGTAAAGGGTAGGTAATGAACTCACCTCCTCTATCACTTCTTATTCTTAAAATTGAAGACTCTTTTTCTTTTTCAACTCTTTTCTTAAAAGTTTGGAAATATGAAAATGCTTGATTTTTGTGTTCAAGAAAGAAAACCCAAGTAAACCGTGAAAAATCATCAACCAAAACAAATGCAAATCTATTCCCACTTAGACTTTTGGTTTGTGTAGGGCCAAATAGATCCATATGGATTAACTCCAAAGGACGTGATGTCATGATATCCTTAATTGACTTGAAAGAAGACTTAGTTTGTTTCCCAAATTGACATGCGTTTTCATATATGCTATTTACATCAGTTTTCATATACATAACAAAAAATACTGAAAAATAATAACAGAAAATCAGAAAACTAAAACAAAAAATGGCTCGCGCACGTGTGTGTGGCAAGCCCAGCCCATGGCCTATAATCCATAACAATAGCCTTTAGAGGTGTTGGTATTTAAACCGCTTTACCTCCTTTGACCTATCCAATTTGGAACTAAATAATAAGGCAAAAGAGAGATGCAATGACTTTATTAAATTTTTGATGTCATTGTTTTAGCACTTGTTTTAATCCATATTAGAACTTCACTAATTTACACACTTTTTTTTTCTTGTCCTTTGCCTATGAGCCATTCTAGTTGGTTTATATAAATCTCTTCCTCGAGATCGCCTGTAATATCCCCCAGCTAAAATATGGTATTAATATTTTAAACATTAATTTAGCTATACTTATCAATTTATTATTTATTGTTCTCATTCTAATCATCAATACTAACTATTACTATTATTACTATTATTGATTTTTATTATTTGTTTTGATAACAGTATTGTAAATAGCCCAGCCCATTAACTCAACTTCCCTTTAACTTCCCTTTTTATTTTCATTTATTTCAGAGCCCATGACTTAGGCCTAAGCCCACATCTCATCTCCCTTATTCTCTTTCTTTTCCTTTTATTTTTCATTTAGACCAAAGGCCCATTGAGCTCAACCTAACACCCCCCTGTTTAATTTCTCTTCTTTATCATCTTCTTCTTTGATCTATCCTAACGAAAACCCTAGCCTCCCTCTTCCTTGGCTGCCTCCTCGCGCAGTCATCGCAAGAATCGCCGAGAGCTGCCCCAACACCGTGTCGCTGCTCATCTTCTCTTTCTCCTTCTTGCCGTGCTGCACCCCACCATTGTCGGCACCTCACCACCATCTCGTCCTCCATAGCAACCAACTCCCTCGCCACTCTCCTCCAGTCCAAAATGAACCCTAATCCACACCCCACACGCAAATCCCACCATGTTGAGCATGATCACCTCCTTGACACCACAACCACACTCATCTCCATAACAACCTACTCTCCCTCCTTTACATCACCTACACGCCCCCACATCCGCCGTACTCGGGACCACCCCCACTTTCCTCCAATGCCGGTGCCATCAACTTTCGCAACCCATCACCTTTCCTATCTTCTTCTTTTCCGTTTCCTCCTCCGTCGCATGCATCGAGCCCATTGCCAAATCCATCTCCACCAGTCACCTCTCCCTCGCGCCCTGCTCCTCCACCGTGCCCCTCTCCATCATCACGAGCTGTGAACCCACCACACCACCATTGTCGCATAGCCTCGGGCGAACCCCCATGCCTTCACTAATCACCCACCTCTCCTCTGCTTTTCTCTTTCTCTCTCTTCTATTTTCTCTCTCTTCCCTCTCACTTTTCCCTCTCTCCCTGCCACGCCACCTCGCTGCCGCCTACGTTGATTCCGCCATGACCAGGACCGCTTCCCCCGAACGGCGCCACCATGCCCTAGGCCAGTCGCGCTCCGCTCCTCCTCCTTCATTCTCTCTCCTTTCTAATTCCCATATTAGGTCCACATCTAAAGCCAAACCCGTTAGGATTCAATCCGCTTCATCAATTAGTAAGTGGATTTTGGATATTGGATCTGATACCTAATAGGAAACCCAACCCGAACTAGATCCTGACCCGACCCTAACCCATAATCCAATTACTTTAAGTTATGTGTTTGAGTTATTGGGCTTAAACTTGATAGAATCTGACCTGATCTAGATCCAGACCCGTTAGAGCAGATCAGACCCATTAATAGTCGGGTTTCATGTTCGGGCCATTTCTCGGCTGTTCGATCTTCGATTCGGGCGATTCTAGAGGCGTTGGAATCATGAAGACGAGAGCTGCATAGTTTTTTCGGCAATTCCAGGGCACAAAGCTTCATGAAATCTTCAATAAATTTCAGTAACCCAATGTGAGTGTTTTGACTCTTTTCTCTTTTAATAAATATTATTTTTAAATTATGATTCATGTTTATTATGGTTCACACCTGCTAATTACTGTTCATGTCCACATGTATTAAACACAAATAAATTATCTTGTGAGTGTTTCCCTTGGTGCATCTTTATTTAATGTCAATTAGCTAAATTGTTCATTTAAGTTCTGATATGTAAACATATTTACAAGTTGTATAATTCTATGACCCACTATCATATCACTGTAGATCTTTAGCCAGAATTATCTATCTTGTGCTTACGCCTCATTATTATAAACATTTAAATATATAATTACTGAATCTTGTAAAGTTAAATATCTAAATTGTTAATTGATTGGTTTTTAGAAAAATACTTATAAATAATCATGAATCATAAATTCCATAAAAGTCATATTTTAATCGTGCATATCATAGTGAGTGTTTTCCTTATTAAATCTATTTAAATAAATTATTTTTACCATATTTAATAAAAGTTATATTATTTATACGTGCTGATAATCTTATTGATTTAATGTTATTTATTTACAATGCTTACTCTATTTTCTATTGTGTAAAAGTGTATATACAATTACAATTTTCATGATTCAGATTCTTGTACAAGTGATTGAGTATATGCCTTGAACTATTCTGTTTGTACCTGCATATTTTTATTAATCCTGAAAATCATGACCTTTACTTATAATCTTGAGTCATTGTACATGACATTTACCTGATAATCAATACTGTCCATGTTACTAAAGTCATTGAGAGAATATTGTTATATGGTAACAATATCGTCCTACTTATCCTGTTTACTGACATCATATTATATCGATATTCTGACTATATCGTTGATATTGTTACCGTGACTACTATCGAGTTATCTCAGTGATCTAGGTAACATGTACTTTAATTAATCCTGATAATATAAATAACATGATCATTAAACAACTTACACTGAAATTGAAAAGATTAGTGAAGGAGACAACATCTGTATTTTGAGTGGACCTAGGATATAGGTTGCGTAGCCAAAAGAGAGTTTCACTGCAGGGTTCTCATGGGGTGACTGACACCCCGTCCTATTCTTGTTTATACATGTTATACATGTTACCTCTTTTGTTATACATGTTACATGACTACCTAGCGGTAGGGCCTGGTTCAGCTCCAGGAGTTTGGGCCGTGG
This sequence comes from Agave tequilana, assembly GCA_038442645.1. Classification (NCBI taxonomy): domain Eukaryota; kingdom Viridiplantae; phylum Streptophyta; class Magnoliopsida; order Asparagales; family Asparagaceae; genus Agave; species Agave tequilana. The sequence continues at coordinate 110,727 of JAVJIF010006303.1, read as the reverse complement.
TCTCGAATATGTATGGGACTCACTTAAAGCATGGACAATGTCACAAACTGATCAGTTTCAATAACATAGGACCCTAATTGACACGTGTAGTAAGCGTAGTATGGGATGCATTTACTACAGGTGGCAATTGTTGGCCCAAAGATCCATCACTCTAGTTTGATGATGATCAACTCATGTAGTTATAGTACTAATGATCTTGTGTTTAATTAGTCTCAGATTTATGATCAAGATCTTAATAGCTGTGTAGCTTCAACAAAGGATTTAAAGTCAAGTTTTGGAGCTAACACGGTTTGATTCAAGAGCCTATGTATCAAGACCACATCAAGTACTTAAGAGGAGTCTAGCTCTTTGGATCAATTTTGGACCAAGTCAAGAAGATGAGAAGACTTCAAGATCAAGACTTGTGTCTAGGTTTGTTTTGTTAAGATTTTATTTTTAGATAAAATGTAAAGGATAGAATAGTTGGTGGATTGCTCAAGTATACCATACTCACACACACACACTCTTGATTTAGATGAATTTTCATAAAAGAATTTTCATTTTGGAAAAGACTTTTCATTTTGGAAAAATACCGGTTTGATTTTTGGAGTTTATATATACATGTGTTTTTAATCAAAACCGTTTTAGTACTTATTGTCAAAAACATAGATATTTCATCATATATGTGTAGTGGATCATTTCCATACACTCTATGCTTTAAAAGTGTTTAAAATATCTTATTTTTGTATTTGGAGAAGTTTTAGAAAAATAAGTTTTGAAAAATCTATTTTGAAATACGGTTTTTGTTTTTAGCCAAAATTTTTAAGTTACAAAAATAGTTCAAAATGTTTGTAACATATCTTGATTCTACTCAAACATGTTTGTATATCAAAGTATAATACTGAAACTATTTTTATAGAATTTTAGAGATTTTATAGGATTTTATTTAAGCTAAAAAGACAACTTTTAAATCCCTAAAAAGATCTGTCCTCGCTTCTGCCGGTCGACCGGACCGGTCGACCGAGTTAGGAGTCGGTCGACCGAGTCGGTCGACCGACGTCACAGACGTGCACGCCAGTCTTGCTGGAGGGCCGGTGACCGACCCGGTCGACCGCCAGAGAGCTTCTGCTCTCTGGAAAGCCCTGGTCGACCGGGCCGGTCGACCAGCAGAGAGCTCTGCTCTCTGTTCCAGGCCGCGGTCGACCGGGCCGGTCGACCGAGGCTCCAACGGTCAGAAATCTGACCGTTGGCGGTCGACTGGGCCGGTCGACCGACAGCCGTTAGGGCTGCTAATGCCCCAACGGCTAGTTTTTGAGAAGCCTATTTAAAGGGGCTTCCTTGGGCTGTTTTAGCTAAGATTTTGAGAAGAGTTTTGGGCTAGTCTTTTATACCCATTTCAGTGGTTATATCCACATGTTTTAGAGCTACATTTCCAAATCAAAAGAGTGTTTATCAAGAGTGTTTTGAAAAGTGATTTCTTGTGTTTTTTCTCCATAATTTCAATCCTAATTTTTCTCACAAACACTTGAGCTATCCATTGATATATTCATCCTATAGGAGTGTTATTGTGAGATTGTTTTTAGGTGATCAAAGTGTTGTGATCACCAAAGACTTCATCTTGTGCTTTGAGGAGGCGGACGTGTGTGTTCACATTGTTTCGGGTTCTAGTGGGAACTCGATGTTTGAGGTGCGGCCTCAGCGAGCTAGTGGGCTTGCGGTGTGTAGTTCTTGTGGGAACGAGTGAAGGGACTAGAGAGTCCAAGGAGTTCAAGTGTGAGCTCGCCTTGTAGGTGTTGCGGCACCGAGTGATCCGGTGGGATCAGTTTATAGTGAAAATCCTTCATAGTGTTGAAGGCGGGGACGTAGAGCAAGTGTGCTCGAACCTCAAAACAAATCTTCCGTGTTTGCGATTGCTCTCTCTCTCTCTCTCTTACTTGTTTATATCTTGCATGCTTATATTGCTTTCATCTTTATATGCTTGACATATATTTGTGCTCATATTGTTATATGCTTGGGGATTGTTTGCTAACACTTGTATTCAACCAAGAGAGCCAATGCGGCACCTCAACTCTTATTTAGAGGAATCTTGAGGAGTTAGTCCAGCGACCTTCACGGGGAACCTGGCTACACTCTTATATTATACTTGGTGTTTAGTTTAAGAAGTTTTAGTTTGCATTAAATAAGTTTTTATTCCACATTAATTGATCATTAGATTAGCTAGTCACCTATTCACCCCCCTTTAGGTGATTACAATTGGTATCAGAGCCACGCGCTCTTGATTTGGGTCTTACAACCTAGAGTTAAAGATCCTCATTTATAACTAATCACAATATTTATACACACACCAGGAATTTCATGTCACCTCCCACTTTTGACATTCTTAACATTCAAACTTGGAAGGTTAAGATGTCCTTATACCTCAAAGCCCTAGGCATTCATGTTTATTTTGTCACTACTAGAGATTTTTATTGTTTAAATGGCAAAATGATGATTATTTATCTAGGGTTGCTAACATTGATTCCGCTTTTATAGTTTGGAACAATATTATGCGGGGAGCGACTCGGATATTGGAAGTGACGCTTCCAATGTATGCTACATGGTCCAAGGGGATAACCCCCTTGAGGTAAACACCGAATCCGAGGTAGAAGAGGATGTTGATATACCTTATAATGAACTAGCATCTTTTTGTCAACAACTCCTTGAAAAGTACGAAATACTTAAAAAGGATAATAAGAAAATGAAAAACAAATTGATGCCATGTTAAATGAAAAAGATTCTTTACAAGAAAAATTGGAATGTTTTTCAAAAGAAAATGAAAATTTGAAAAATGAAAATATTTTCTTGCTTTCTAAATTGAATGATGTGTGTGAAGGAAATAATACTTTGAAAAATAAAATTGTTTTGGTGGAAAAACAAAAAGAAATTGCTTTGCATGAAAACACTTCTTTGAAAAGAAAAATGGTTGAAAAAGAAAAAGTAAATATTTCTAAAAAGAAAAAGATTGTTGATCATGCTCTTCATGCCACAACCATTGATAAAAATGAAGTTAAATTTTTGAAAAATAAAATTGATTGTTTGAGCTCAACTTTGAGTAAATGTGCATTTAATCATAAGAGATTGGAAACCTTATTTTCAAGGAAACAAGTTTCACACGTTCATGCACATCACCCACATCATGCATATGAACACGTTGCACGTCATGATCACACTCATACACATGTGCATAGTAGAGTGTACAAGTGTACATATTGTGGCTGCAAAGGCCATTTAGCAAGATTTTGTTATGATAAGATAAATGCTTTAAATTTTGCTAGTAAGAATGTTTGGGTTCCTTACAATGCTAACCCTCATGGACCCAAAAGAAAATGGGTACCAAAATCCCCACCTTTTTTATTTCATGTAGGTGCGGGCTCTCACAAAACGTGAGAGATTTGGTGCCTTGGTAGTGGATGCACATGGACTTGATGGACACACGTTTGATGCACCGCTATCAAGGAGGTTTGGTGGGACAACCATCATGTTTTGGAGATTTGGAGTATAGTTCTTATGTTTTGGTAACTATCTCTAAACTCCCATTTTTAAGTTTTACATGCTTTTGACATATATGATACTTTTAGCATGTCCATGTTTTATGCTTCATGTGGTAAATACTAGTTTAGATGTAGTTTTTTGTCAAAACTTGTGCATATACGTGTACAAGCAGTGAGCAACATTTGATTCATATACGTTTGTACTTCATTGTTCATTTGTACTCACTACATGCACATGTATAGCCTAGTTTTGATGATTTCCTCATTAACACTTGTTTTGCCTATTTTCATGTTTTGCTTCATGTATATGCAATTTTTATTCAAATCTAATAAATATATATGTATGCCCCTTGAGTCTCTTGCCTTCATGCAAACTATATCATAGACTCTTTTCATGTTTGGGATATGTATGCATATTGTTAGTTTTGGATAAAAACATACATATACCTAGAAGTTTGTTTTTAAATGAAAAATAAAATCTTTATGATTTTTAAGATTTTTATTTGATAAAATGAGATTCTTGTTTGTTTTGAGCATAATTGACTATTTTCATGAAAAATATTAATTACATGATTCTTGTGCACTCACATTTTATTTGTTTATTCATGACTATGTTTCATGATAATTTTGAGCTTTATGGACCTTGAGTGTCGAATTTTGTGTATTTAGTATGTTTCATGATACATATGATTTGGTTTCATGTTTTGAAGGATCTTTAACTAATTTTTCAAAAATTACTTTTAACTAGTTATTGTTCTTCATTTGGTAGTGATTTTCAATGCTAAAAATATTTTCAAACACCTATTTTTGAAAACTCCTACCTACCCTTTTAAGGGAGGACGGATGGGAGAGCATGCCTTATATGCTTTATTGAAAAATCTTTATCTTGTGCATGAAAATGGTGATAATTATGAGTTATATACTTGATTTACATTGTTATTTTCAATTGGTATCTCAATTGATATTTATTTTGTATATACTCATATTTTGTTTTCTATATATGTATGCTTCATTTTCATATATGCTAGGCTATATGCACATATTAACCCCAAGACATTGGGCATTTTCTTACCAAGGAAATATGAATTCTCTCTCACTTTCGATCAGTCACTGGATATTCAACTGACGTCCAACTAAAAGTAGATGGAGTGCAATCTGCAAATAATTTTTGAGAGTTTCTTTATAGAAATGTAATCAATGGAAGCTAAAGTGCTCAATAAAGGATCAGGACAACCAGACTTACATTGCCTCGCAAGAGATTTGTGATATAAAGTTATAAACAGTAGATAGATAAATGCACTTGCATTAGTTTATGACTGACTATATGCACATATTACCTCTTTTAAACAACTAGGTCAACAAAGATCAAGTAAGAACCACCTGACATATCAGTATCCAATTAAAATTATAGTTTTTTTCATTTTACTTTATGATTAGATTCTTCATTGATCCTAGAAAAGATCTCATCAGATGTCGTAGCAACCTTATATACGAATTAAATGGAACAGGGCATCAAAGCATACACAACACAATTTCAGCCTCATGCATGAAGGAAGATGTGAATTGTCAGCTATTCCAATATGTGATGTTCTGTAGCTCCATCTAATAATATAATGGTGAATAAGACATCTGGCAAGTTTAGCAAAAATGACTGATCTTTGAAATTTCATGACATTCAACCAGCTGAACAAGTAAGCCAAAGCAAACTTCTTAGGAAAATGTGAAATTTGTGGAGACAAGAGTCATAAGTATTAGAGATCAAACTGATAGACATGCAAGCTGCATTGCTGGAAAATGTGTCATTGCCATCGTGCTCAGTTAAGCCTTTCCCCACCAAAAGGAGCCATCTATGCAGAGATATTCCAACTGAGGATGCTCGATAGGGAACATGATCCATTTTTTCGGTATGAATACCCAACTTTTGACCTATGACATGTAGGACAATTCTCCCTACTGAGAAATTGGTGGACCACTCATGTCAGGCAAGATGGGTCCGCCCTCTCGTACATCAGTAGGTAGCGGTAATTTGTAAATTTAAGTGAGTGGATTTAAGGGGAAAAACTTTTGACACTAACAACTGTATCATAAGTTATGAAGCATGAGCACTTCGATCATTAAATCGTGGCCTATGCTGCAAACAAGTCATGGTCTGAAATAGCGCCCAATACTGATATTATGGCCTGATAGGGATAATGCTGATATGACCCGATATAAGTGAAATGATGTTGGATATTGCTGACACGCGAGATGATACAACGGTATTACCGATTCTGATACCAAATTCCCATGGCTTTGCCCGATAGCGAGATTTCAAACCACGGATTGAGCCATATTTAGCAAAATGGGATAGGGAAGGGGAACTATTTGATTTTAGCTTGGGATTTAAGCAAAGAAAAGAAGAAAATAGTACTTAAAAGACGGGAAAAAATAAATAGAAATGCTAGAAATCAGATTGTCAGTAAATCGTGTTTGAAATAGTTTAAGTGTGTGAAAAACACTATATATATGTCACTTAATTAGTCAGCATATATCCATTTTTCACAAAGGTATCATCTAATGTTAGCCTGTAATAATCATATTCGTGTCTTTATTATCTTATTTCAGATTTGCTTGATGGAGAAATAGGTTTTACTAACGAAGATCTGACTAAATTTTTTATCAGAAAAAGGTAATACTAACAATTTACCAAAGAACACGTTCAAATATTTCTTTTCAAAAAAAATGCAAAAGGACATCCAAAACATGTCTCACGGTTTTAGAAAAGATTTTGCCAAAATTACACTTTTTTCTCCTTTCCTCTTAAATGGAGGTTTAAATATAAAAACATTTGGGAAAAAAACAAAGTTCTGCTAATTATGGTTTGACCCAATATACCATCTCACACAGCATTTTGCACATGAATTGTAATAATTTATGTTATTGTTTGTTTATTTCCTTATTCATCTTTACATTTATTGGTTATAAGTAATTATACCCAACAGTGGATCCTTGTAGCATTTCTTGTTTCCTTGTGTGACATGAGTATGCATCCCGTGGTGCCTTGCATTTGTGTCACACTATTTTATTAGATGGATAACAATTAGGAAACGTTTATGTTAAACCTATGAGTGTGTGCGCACGCACATGTGTGTGTCTATGTGCAGGCGTGCATGTATTTCCTCACTATCGTGCACGATATTTACTTGATGAATTCCTTTGCAAAGCTTTCTCAATTTTTAAGACTAATTCCTTAGCACACCCATTCCAATGGAGAAAGGCTAAGAGGATAAGAAGGATGATGATGCACAGAGGTACATAGTATTGGCCTTAATGGGAGCGTGATCACAAATTCAAGTAAAAGATAGATATAAAAAAACGAAACAAAGAGGAAACTTTGAGCAGAGAAAACACAAATAAAAATCAAATGCAAATCCAAAAAAGCTGAAGATATCTAGGAGAATGTGCATAAAATAATAGAGATGGACATGAATAGATAAAGGAGAATAAATTATGAAAAGCATTAAAATGACATGATATGTAGGACACTTCTCCCAATCAAATTTGGCGCGTCTGATACACCCAGGCATGACACTTAGACAAATGTGCTGTAGGAAGAGAGAGGAAGTTGTCGAGGAAGTCGACGAGGGTCTTCGCCAAAAGGAAACAGCAGCAACAGCAGGTCAGCAGAGCAGCAGCAGGAGAACGATCGACCGGCCCGGTCGACCGCCTGCAGTAGCAGCAGATCGGTCGACCAGTCCAGTCGACCAACGTGCACCACATGCACAAGGCATTAGCGGTCGACCGAACCGGTCGGCCGCAGAAAGAGATCGGTCGACAGCCCAGTCGACCGACTGAAAGTGCCTAACTCTCGGTTAGGCACGGTCGATCGACCCGGTCGACCGGTGCAAAGGGTCGGTCGACCGACCGGTTGACCGACAGTCGGGTCGGGCTGTTTTTGTTGAATTGAAATCTGTTGTACTTAAGGGCGGATTTTCTAGGGTTTTGTGGTGGTTGAAAAATAGGCAGCTCTCTTGATAATCAGAGGTGCTGCAGAAATTGTAGTTGATTTGTAACGCCCCGATCCCGCGGATACGGGGACGTCACTGCAACGTATATACGTAGGTCAGAACTACCCTCCCGTATATACGCTAAGCATCAGTACAAACAAGAATCAGAGAACGGAAGCAGTGGTGCATTATACATTCCAACACATATATATATACAATTACAGAGTTATCACCAGAGGTGATGAATATTACAATAATAATACATCACAGATATGCGCAAATGCGAGAGTACAAAGAATATACAATATATATGAACAGTATAAAAGGGAGCTCACATACATGTATACAAGGAAAGTACAAGTATGAATAGAAGAGGACACTCGCGAGTTTAAAAAGGAAAACTCGAGAGACTCACAGAGGGCCTGGAAGGATGAAGCTCTGGATGATCTGCGGGGATCCACGCTACCGCTGCGCTACTCTGAGCGGCAAAGGGGAAATCCACACGCTCCTAGCACCATAACCTGAACGTGAGGTCCAGGGGAGTCAGTGACACTCCCCAGGCGAGTAGGGCCAATACCAAGTGGTGAAGCAGGAAGAGCACAAGTGTCAAGTACAAGAGACAGGAGGGTTAGAGCACAAAGGAAATATATATATATAAAGGGTATAACATAAGCATCATAAAACTCGAGCTACTCATAAGACATGAAATCCGATATAAAATCCGGGAAAAGCAAATACGGTAAGGCATCTCACAGATTCATAGCTAGTCATAGAGCCGGTCATTATGACACTTTATTATTACTCGTCCTACCTATATATCTCGGTATGTGGCTCGGTGTACAGCCAACTCACATACATCCATATATAAGAAAGTCGAGGTTGTTATTGGAAACAAACGGTTGTATCAACGAACTATGTTTACAGTGGACCCCGTACATGCCCGGGATAACGGTCCATGATTGTTCCGTTGCATGGAAACGGAAGCCAGCCGCTAGGCCAAACAGTAGAGTCTTATTGTATGCTCTTGTCATGACATGAATAAGGGAGCCAGCTCTCCCCTCGGTCCCCTGGAGTACCACAGGTAAGACCGGAAAATATAGTGCACAACCTAATGCCACTGTAAACACGAACACATATCGATATCCGCATGTTTCCCCCGACCCAATACAAGTTGGTCCATTTTAAGATTTAATAGTTTAATTATCACTTTACGGGAAAAACAGGAAATAGACATGATCAGGAATCAGGAGTACATAAGTACTATATTGTCAAGTCACTGCATGTAAAGCAGGAATACATGTCATGTCACTGATCATGAAACAGGATAACAAGTCAAGGTTCCCGTAAAGGTGATAATCACAAGTCAAATATATCATGCTGGATGTAAAGTGATGGCATGACGAGATGATGATAATTAACAAGTAACCAAGCATATAAAAGATAGATAATAATCAGGTGGCAAATAATGTCAAGAGATTGATAATAGTCTGGGTAAGTCAGGTCATACCAATAGGGTCTTGCCAAAGAGTAGCATATCAAGTGGTCAGGTGATAACACACTAAATGTCAGGTGATATACATGTGTTAAAAGGAAGCATATAACTGATAGGTCTAAAGTAATAGCAAGTGGTAATATGAAATAATGGCCCAAGGTCCAACAAGTCCAACGACCACGAAGGGCCGGCCACGCATAGCATAAGGCAATAAAAGATATAAAGCAGGAAATACAATACATGAAAACTAGAGTGGGAATACTATCAAAATCAATGAAATGAGAAGCAATAAGGAAGCGAGTAAGAATACTCGCCCAAATCACCAAAACGCCGAAATATCCGGAATCCACTGAAGTTCGGGATGTGCCATAACCTGTGATACAAACAATGAAGAGTAAAGATGAGAGAGAAAGAGAGTAAGGTAGATGATGTTTGTCATGTGACAAGTCAAGTGATACCTATATGTGACATAAGTCTAGAGGGTTAGGTTCCTACTCAAGAAAGAAATCAACTAAGGCAGACAGACAGGATTAGTCGACTAGGATGAAAGAGTAGTCGACTAATAGTAGACACAAGTCGACTAACAGTAAGGTATAGTCGACTATAACTGGGTTCCAGAGAGTTGGAATTGGTTTCAGAGAATAGTTAGTCGACTGGAGTAAAATAGGTAGTCGACTAACAGATACTCTAAGTCGACTAATAGTCTGGTCAAGTCGACTAGAACTGAGATACAGAAAGTTAAGGTTTTGATTCAGGGAAAGTTAGTCGACTAGATAGAAAAGGGTAGTCGACTAGTAGTGTATAGTCGACTAATAGTGAGGACAAGTCGACTGGGTCCGAGAGTTGGGGTTTCTAATTCAGGACAAGATTAGTCGACTAGAGTCAAGGGTGTAGTCGACTAATAGTCTCTAGTCGACTAGGGACCAAGGCAAGTCGACTAATACTGTGTTTCCAGAAACGTTACATTTTAACTAAGTGTTATTAGTCGACTAATAATGAGGCCTAGTCGACTAATAGCCTGGAAACAGCAAACAGGGCAGATTTCAAGGATTTGGTTTGATGGCCTAAAAATATGATTTTGATGGCTAAAAATCATGGATTAAAGACATAATTGAACATGATATGAAAGCATAAGTATACTAAGGATTAATCAAGCCTAAGTGATGAAGAACACTCACCAAAAGAAGTGGTTGATGATGGAAGTTGATGACCTTGGTGGTTGTTGTGTTTGGTGACTACATAATCAAATGGCACGATTTAAGAATACATGTATACATGATATGGAAGTACAAGCATACAAGGAAAATAGACAAGTCTTGGTGAGTAGGAATACTCACGTAGAACGGCCATGTGAAGCTTGAAAGGATCGTGGTCGGAATGAGCCACGGCGATGCAATCGACGAAGGAGGAGATGATCTCCAATCCAAAGTTGCTTGCTATGGAGAAGATGACCTAGGTGATGTTTGTAGTGGTGGAGATGGAGGTGATGGTGGAGGCTTTTCTCTTGGTGAAATGAAGGAGAGAGAAAAAAAGAAATGAAATGAATAAGGGGAGGTATTTATAGATTTTTGGATTTGTAAAGGAGTTGCAATTAAATAATTGTGAGGGGCTTAATTGCAAAAGGGAGAATGAGGTGTCTCCCTTGACCAATAGGAGCTTGCCATGTGGGGGATGAGGTGTTCTCCTTGGCCAATAGGAGCATGCCAAGTGTGGGGTGAGGTGGAGGAGAAGTGTGTGGAAGTGGTGAGGTGGAGGGTGAGGTGGAGATAATGTGTGGTGGAGATTAATTGGAAGTGTGTGGATGAGAATGAAAGCTTGTGGGGGAAGCTAAAGGAAATAAAGGAAAAGGAAAAGGAAAAGAAAAGAGAAGATATTCTCTAATCTCCAAAAATGAAAATATTGGAAACACGGATTCCCGGGTTAAAGTCGTGAATGCGGAAATCTTTCGGGAAAATACCGGATACGTCCCGAAATCAAGTATCTCGGAACGACCCGAAATAAATATCAAAAATCCATAATATTATATTAAGTATCATAGTGAAATCCGTTTTAAGAAATACTTTATAGTTTTAATATTAAAAATCCCGGAATCAGTTACCTACCGACTCCGAAAGAATTTCCATAAAATCATAAAATCTCCAGAAAAAGAATGTAGATAGAAAACATGATTCTAAGAGATAATGCCTAAAGGTCTTTCTAGAAATTCCTAACTGTTGGAAAATAGAAAATACTGGAATCAGTCTGTTACCGATTCCGACGGAAAATCCATAAATTCGTAAAATCTCCAGAAAAAGTATTTAAGTGCGAAATGTGATTCTAAGAAATAAAGTCTAAAGGACCATCTAGAAATTCCTAGCAGTGTGTGAATTAAAAATCCTGGAATCGGTTATCTACCGACTCCGGTGGAATATTCATAAATTCGTAAAATCCTCAGAAAAAGAATGTAGGTAGAGAATATTATTCTAAGGAGAAAAGCCTAAAGACTCATTGAGAAATCCCAAGTGGTTTGTGAATTAAAAATCCGGAAAGCGGTCAGCGACACTGGCCGACACCGGTTTTGAAGAAATCCATTTTAATTCCAGAAAAATCTAGAAAATCATAGTAAATATATAATATTAGAAAATAATGTTTGAAACTAAAATCGGTCAAATCAGAATACCGAAAAGACTAATTCGAGTAATACTCTAGGATCGGGCCTTCGGTTCAGACTAAGGCTGCCTCCGAGTCCACGAATCCAAATCCAAGACAAAACAATTATATAATGAATTCATAATACAATTTAAATACAGAAAGCAAATCGAAAAAATACGATCGGAAAATCTGAATACGCAACTAAGTACGTATTCCGGGAACGGGGTATTACAATCTACCCACCTTACAAAAATTGCGTCCTCGCAATTTGATAAGGGGTAAATTGTATACAAAGGGGACAAAGGTAAAATCTATACCAATTAAGATATGAAGCACTATAGGTAGGGCTCTCAAGTCAACTGAACAATAATCCTCCTCTGTTGTGTAAATCTCCGAATAATGCAGAATAATACTGATGATGTCGTGGCTGTGTAATAAATATACTGATGATGTCGTGGCTGTGTAATAAATATACTGATGATGTCGTGGCTGTGTAATAAATGAGCCAGAATACCGAAGATAAAGAAATAAAGAAGACCGATAATTAAGAACTCCGAAAGCTGTCCTCTGAAAGATAGCCAGATCAGATTCGATCTGGAGAATACCAAGCTTCATAGAATTGGCCGAAGAGATCACATAAGAGCTTCATTCTGAACCAGCCACTACCTCTCTAGTCTAGTCATATCTTAAAATAGTATAAGGCTTCATAAAACCAAAACATAAAACCAAAACGGGGAAAGGATAGGAGAGATCAGGAATCCAAGGAAAAGATAGTCAAGGAGGGATTTGAAATCAAAGGAAAGATAGTCAAGAAATAGATAACTCTGCACTTGCAGTTGGAACGTATAACCAAGATTCATGTATTCCAGTTGCAAATCGCTTTACCATTGATTTGCCTTCTGGACGTACTGAGGAGGTTAGAAGCCTAAGCTCTGATACCAACCTGTAACGCCCCGATCCCGCGGATACGGGGACGTCACTGCAACGTATATACGTAGGTCAGAGCTACCCTCCCGTATATACGCTAAGCATCAGTACAAACAAGAATCAGAGAACGGAAGCAGTGGTGCATTATACATTCCAACACATATATATATACAATTACAGAGTTATCACCAGAGGTGATGAATATTACAATAATAATACATCACAGATATGCGCAAATGCGAGAGTACAAAGAATATACAATATATATGAACAGTATAAAAGGGAGCTCACATACATGTATACAAGGAAAGTACAAGTATGAATAGAAGAGGACACTCGCGAGTTTAAAAAGGAAAACTCGAGAGACTCACAGAGGGCCTGGAAGGATGAAGCTCTGGATGATCTGCGGGGATCCACGCTACCGCTGCGCTACTCTGAGCGGCAAAGGGGAAATCCACACGCTCCTAGCACCATAACCTGAACGTGAGGTCCAGGGGAGTCAGTGACACTCCCCAGGCGAGTAGGGCCAATACCAAGTGGTGAAGCAGGAAGAGCACAAGTGTCAAGTACAAGAGACAGGAGGGTTAGAGCACAAAGGAAATATATATATATATAAAGGGTATAACATAAGCATCATAAAACTCGAGCTACTCATAAGACATGAAATCCGATATAAAATCCGGGAAAAGCAAATACGGTAAGGCATCTCACAGATTCATAGCTAGTCATAGAGCCGGTCATTATGACACTTTATTATTACTCGTCCTACCTATATATCTCGGTATGTGGCTCGGTGTACAGCCAACTCACATACATCCATATATAAGAAAGTCGAGGTTGTTATTGGAAACAAACGGTTGTATCAACGAACTATGTTTACAGTGGACCCCGTACATGCCCGGGATAACGGTCCATGATTGTTCCGTTGCATGGAAACGGAAGCCAGCCGCTAGGCCAAACAGTAGAGTCTTATTGTATGCTCTTGTCATGACATGAATAAGGGAGCCAGCTCTCCCCTCGGTCCCCTGGAGTACCACAGGTAAGACCGGAAAATATAGTGCACAACCTAATGCCACTGTAAACACGAACACATATCGATATCCGCATGTTTCCCCCGACCCAATACAAGTTGGTCCATTTTAAGATTTAATAGTTTAATTATCACTTTACGGGAAAAACAGGAAATAGACATGATCAGGAATCAGGAGTACATAAGTACTATATTGTCAAGTCACTGCATGTAAAGCAGGAATACATGTCATGTCACTGATCATGAAACAGGATAACAAGTCAAGGTTCCCGTAAAGGTGATAATCACAAGTCAAATATATCATGCTGGATGTAAAGTGATGGCATGACGAGATGATGATAATTAACAAGTAACCAAGCATATAAAAGATAGATAATAATCAGGTGGCAAATAATGTCAAGAGATTGATAATAGTCTGGGTAAGTCAGGTCATACCAATAGGGTCTTGCCAAAGAGTAGCATATCAAGTGGTCAGGTGATAACACACTAAATGTCAGGTGATATACATGTGTTAAAAGGAAGCATATAACTGATAGGTCTAAAGTAATAGCAAGTGGTAATATGAAATAATGGCCCAAGGTCCAACAAGTCCAACGACCACGAAGGGCCGGCCACGCATAGCATAAGGCAATAAAAGATATAAAGCAGGAAATACAATACATGAAAACTAGAGTGGGAATACTATCAAAATCAATGAAATGAGAAGCAATAAGGAAGCGAGTAAGAATACTCGCCCAAATCACCAAAACGCCGAAATATCCGGAATCCACTGAAGTTCGGGATGTGCCATAACCTGTGATACAAACAATGAAGAGTAAAGATGAGAGAGAAAGAGAGTAAGGTAGATGATGTTTGTCATGTGACAAGTCAAGTGATACCTATATGTGACATAAGTCTAGAGGGTTAGGTTCCTACTCAAGAAAGAAATCAACTAAGGCAGACAGACAGGATTAGTCGACTAGGATGAAAGAGTAGTCGACTAATAGTAGACACAAGTCGACTAACAGTAAGGTATAGTCGACTATAACTGGGTTCCAGAGAGTTGGAATTGGTTTCAGAGAATAGTTAGTCGACTGGAGTAAAATAGGTAGTCGACTAACAGATACTCTAAGTCGACTAATAGTCTGGTCAAGTCGACTAGAACTGAGATACAGAAAGTTAAGGTTTTGATTCAGGGAAAGTTAGTCGACTAGATAGAAAAGGGTAGTCGACTAGTAGTGTATAGTCGACTAATAGTGAGGACAAGTCGACTGGGTCCGAGAGTTGGGGTTTCTAATTCAGGACAAGATTAGTCGACTAGAGTCAAGGGTGTAGTCGACTAATAGTCTCTAGTCGACTAGGGACCAAGGCAAGTCGACTAATACTGTGTTTCCAGAAACGTTACATTTTAACTAAGTGTTATTAGTCGACTAATAATGAGGCCTAGTCGACTAATAGCCTGGAAACAGCAAACAGGGCAGATTTCAAGGATTTGGTTTGATGGCCTAAAAATATGATTTTGATGGCTAAAAATCATGGATTAAAGACATAATTGAACATGATATGAAAGCATAAGTATACTAAGGATTAATCAAGCCTAAGTGATGAAGAACACTCACCAAAAGAAGTGGTTGATGATGGAAGTTGATGACCTTGGTGGTTGTTGTGTTTGGTGACTACATAATCAAATGGCACGATTTAAGAATACATGTATACATGATATGGAAGTACAAGCATACAAGGAAAATAGACAAGTCTTGGTGAGTAGGAATACTCACGTAGAACGGCCATGTGAAGCTTGAAAGGATCGTGGTCGGAATGAGCCACGGCGATGCAATCGACGAAGGAGGAGATGATCTCCAATCCAAAGTTGCTTGCTATGGAGAAGATGACCTAGGTGATGTTTGTAGTGGTGGAGATGGAGGTGATGGTGGAGGCTTTTCTCTTGGTGAAATGAAGGAGAGAGAAAAAAAGAAATGAAATGAATAAGGGGAGGTATTTATAGATTTTTGGATTTGTAAAGGAGTTGCAATTAAATAATTGTGAGGGGCTTAATTGCAAAAGGGAGAATGAGGTGTCTCCCTTGACCAATAGGAGCTTGCCATGTGGGGGATGAGGTGTTCTCCTTGGCCAATAGGAGCATGCCAAGTGTGGGGTGAGGTGGAGGAGAAGTGTGTGGAAGTGGTGAGGTGGAGGGTGAGGTGGAGATAATGTGTGGTGGAGATTAATTGGAAGTGTGTGGATGAGAATGAAAGCTTGTGGGGGAAGCTAAAGGAAATAAAGGAAAAGGAAAAGGAAAAGAAAAGAGAAGATATTCTCTAATCTCCAAAAATGAAAATATTGGAAACACGGATTCCCGGGTTAAAGTCGTGAATGCGGAAATCTTTCGGGAAAATACCGGATACGTCCCGAAATCAAGTATCTCGGAACGACCCGAAATAAATATCAAAAATCCATAATATTATATTAAGTATCATAGTGAAATCCGTTTTAAGAAATACTTTATAGTTTTAATATTAAAAATCCCGGAATCAGTTACCTACCGACTCCGAAAGAATTTCCATAAAATCATAAAATCTCCAGAAAAAGAATGTAGATAGAAAACATGATTCTAAGAGATAATGCCTAAAGGTCTTTCTAGAAATTCCTAACTGTTTGGAAAATAGAAAATACTGGAATCAGTCTGTTACCGATTCCGACGGAAAATCCATAAATTCGTAAAATCTCCAGAAAAAGTATTTAAGTGCGAAATGTGATTCTAAGAAATAAAGTCTAAAGGACCATCTAGAAATTCCTAGCAGTGTGTGAATTAAAAATCCTGGAATCGGTTATCTACCGACTCCGGTGGAATATTCATAAATTCGTAAAATCCTCAGAAAAAGAATGTAGGTAGAGAATATTATTCTAAGGAGAAAAGCCTAAAGACTCATTGAGAAATCCCAAGTGGTTTGTGAATTAAAAATCCGGAAAGCGGTCAGCGACACTGGCCGACACCGGTTTTGAAGAAATCCATTTTAATTCCAGAAAAATCTAGAAAATCATAGTAAATATATAATATTAGAAAATAATGTTTGAAACTAAAATCGGTCAAATCAGAATACCGAAAAGACTAATTCGAGTAATACTCTAGGATCGGGCCTTCGGTTCAGACTAAGGCTGCCTCCGAGTCCACGAATCCAAATCCAAGACAAAACAATTATATAATGAATTCATAATACAATTTAAATACAGAAAGCAAATCGAAAAAATACGATCGGAAAATCTGAATACGCAACTAAGTACGTATTCCGGGAACGGGGTATTACATGATTCATCAAATCAATAGAAACTCTCTTTCCTTGCCCCGAGGACGTAGGCGACAAGGCCGAACCTCGTTAAATCTGTGTTTCGTGTTCTTTCTCTGAGATTGGGTGTTTGTGCTGTTATTGAAATTTGTTCTTCGTGCATTGGAGATCTAAGGCTTCCTCTTGAGATTGTTGTTGGCGTGCAACAAGTGGTTTCAGAGCTTCTCAGGTTTCGCGTGGGATTTTCTGGCGATTCGGAGGGCATCAGGAGCTGATTCGGTGGAGATCGTGTGTCGATCTCAGATCAGCGGTAGTCTTGTTCGTGGGATCGTGTGTCGATCTCAGAACAACACAAGGAGTGCTCAAGGAATCATTGGTATAGTAGATCCGATCAGAAACTCAATCTAGAGTTTCGTGAAGAAGGTAAAAATCTAATTTTTATCGAAGTTTGTTATCTTTTCCAGTTGATTTTCCGCATACATAGAGGATTCAGTTAGATAAATGGCAGAAGAAAGTACTTCAATTAGGACCATGAATTCTCATTCGAGGATTGACGTGGTGAGTTTAATGGCACAATTAATTTTGGGATGTGGAGGTACGAGGTTATGGATGCCCTAAATGCATCGAACCTTGAGGATACTCTACTTCTAGAGAAGAAGCGAAGCTCAACCACTGATGAAGAGTGGGAGAAGATGAACAGGTCTGTGTGTGGCTTGATTAGGTCGTGTCTAACACAAGACATCAAATATCTTGTGTTACACGAGACATCTGCGAGGCAGTTGTGGGAGACCCTTGAGAAGAAATATCTGACCAAAAGTGTGGAATCACGGTTGCAGCTGAAGAGCAAGCTGTATGGGTTTCAGATGAAGAAGAGGTGCTCCGTGAATGAACATATAAACCGTTACACGAAGCTTCTTACAGACTTGATCAATGTGGATGTCAAGATAGATGAGGAAGACAAGGCAGTAATCCTCCTGAACTCACTCCCGGCGGAGGAGTATGAGACATTCACATTAACCTTTATAAATGGTAGACAGACTCTGGACTATCATGAAGTGTCGTCTGCATTGACAAATTATGAGACGAGGAGAAAGGAGAGAAAGCCTTCTCAGTCAAGCTCATCAGCAGAGGCGCTAGCAGTAAGAGGCAAGGGTTCATCGAGGAAGGGCAAAGAGGAAAGAGGAAGATCGAAGTCCAGACCGGGTTATAGGGATCTAAAGAAGAACCAGTGTGCCTTCTGCAGAGAATTAGGGCACTGAAAAGTGGACTGTCCAAAGTTCAAAGGGAAGAAGAAGGAGTCAAAAACTGAGTCAAATCTTGCAAAGGTAGTTAGTACTTAGAGCATAACTCACAGGCAGATGGATCAGACTCAGACTTGTCGGTGTTCTCATTCTCAGTCACTACTCCCATCGTAGGCTACTCAGAAGATAATGAGTGGATTTTGGATACTAGTGCTACATACCATGTATGCCCTAATCGGGATTGGTTTTCTAGCTTTGAGAAGCTGGGGAGTGTTCAGTCGTTATGGGCGATGATCATCCATGCATCATGGAGGGTGTAGGTACAATCCAAATAAAAATGTTTGATGGGATGGTAAGGGAACTGAAGGAAGTGAGATATGTACCTAAATTGAAGAGAAACTGATCTCTATTGGAGCTTTGGAGTCATTGGGCCTTGTGGTGTCAATTAAGGAAGGAGTCCTTAGGATGACAAAAGGCTCGATGGTGGTATTGAAGGCCGATCGTCGGAACAATCTATACTACCTGAAGGGTAGTACGGTGATAGGGCAAGTGGCGGCTTCTACCAGTTCAGATGAAGACTCAACCAGGTTGTGGCACATGAGGCTGGGGCATGCAGGAGAGAAGTCATTACAAACTCTTGTAAGGCAAGGGTTATTGAAGGGTGCTAGAACCTGCAACATGGAATTCTGTGAACACTGTATCATCGGGAAGAAGACCAAGGTGAAGTTCGGCACAGCAACACATTGCACCGAGGGGATTCTTGACTATATTCACACTGACATTTGGGGACCTACCAAGACTGCATCAATTGGAGGTAACCATTACTTTATGTCATTTATTGATGACTATTCTAGGCGTTACTGGGTATATACCATGAGACACAAAGGAGAAGTCCTAGAACTGTTTGTGAAGTGGAAGAAGAACTTGGAGAGAAGTACGGGAAGGAAAATCAAGGTCCTTCGTTCAGATAATGGAGGAGAATACAAATCCGATCCTTTCCTTCAGCTATGCCTTGATGAGGGCATAGAGAGACACTTCACAGTAAGAGAGACACCGCAACAGAATGGGGTAGCGGAGAGGATGAACAGGACTTTGCTAGAGAAGGTCCGGTGTATGTTGTCCAATGCCAGTTTATCGAAGAAGTTCTGGGCTGAGGCTTTGGCACATGCATGTTACCTTGTGAATAGGTTGCCGTCGTCTGTGATAAGGGGAAAACTCCTCTCGAGGCTTGGTCGAAAAAAATAGCTGCTGACTATGATTTGCTAAGGGTGTTTGGTTGTCCAGCCTATTATCATGTCAAAGATGATAAGTTACACCCAAGAGCAAAGAAGGGTGTGTTCGTTGGTTTTAAGAGGGGAATCAAAGGGTTCAAGATCTGGGATCTAATGGACAAGAAATTTCTTCTCAACAGGGATGTCACTTTTGATGAGGCTTCTATGTTGAAGCCTAAGGTCTCTCAGCAGGTGGAGACTAGCAAAACCAAGGAGGTATCGCAGCAGGTGGAGAATGATGCAAATCCACCATCTCTAGAGAGTTCAGCATCGGTGAGGATCATACCTAGAGTGACACAGGGAAGTAATCAAGCAGTTGAAGAAGATGCTGATGTTGAAGAGGGTCAAGAACAGGTCATGGGTAATGTTCCTTACTCTACTGCAGTTGAAAGACCAAGGAGAAACATTAGGAGACCAGGTTGGCTCACTACAGATATGGTCGTGACGTATGCACTTCCGGTCATTAAGGAGGCTATCCCGTCCACCTTCAGAGAAGCTGAGATCAGTTCGGAATCGAAGATGTAGAAAGAAGCCATGAAAGAAGAGATGAAGTCTCTCTACAAGAACGACACTTGGGAACTCACTAGATTGCCCAAAGGGAAGAAGGTTATAGGCTGTAAGTGGGTGTATGCTAAGAAGCAGGGATCTCTCAAAGAAGATTCAGTGCGCTACAAGACCAAATTGATAGCTAAGGGCTATACTCAGAGGGAAGGAATTGACTACAATGAGGTATTCTCTCCTGTTATAAATCATTCGTCAATTCGTATTTTATTGGCTTTGGTGGCACAGTACGAGTTGGACCTTGATCAACTCGATGTGAAGACCGCCTTTCTCCACGATGATCTAGAGGAAGAGATCTACATGACTCAGCCAATAGGGTTCAAGACTACAGGGAAGGAAGAAATAGTGTGTAAGCTGAAGAAGTCGCTGTATGGACTAAAGCAGTCTCCAAGACAGTGGTACAAGCGGTTCGACAGCTTCATCAGAGGGAAGAAGTACACATGCAGCCACTATGACCCATGTGTGTACTACAACAAGCTACCGACAGGGGAGTATATCTATTTACTTCTGTATGTAGATGATATGCTGATTGCTTCGAGTTCGAGATCTGCAATTGATGCACTGAAGAGGGATCTATCTTCAGAGTTTGAGATGAAGGACCTTGGTGAAGCAAGGTGTCACGCCCCGCTTCCCAAAATACGCTAGGGCGGAGACACGACACGAGTCGGCGACGCATATACGCGAGGAAAATACCCCACATATACGCGCTAAGCCTAAAGTAACCTGAACAAATTATAAATCTAAACCATAATAATCAAGGATCACTGCAATAGTACATATAAAGACTACGCATGATCTAGAATGAAATAAGGAACAGAATAGAAGCTAAGGGTGATATACAAGAATCAAAGAATAATAGCAAGAATAAAAAAATGCAAGAATACCAGAATCAAAAGGAAGAGAGAGTCCGGTTCCTCGCAAGTCGTACAGTCTCATCGTACATCTGCACAAAAGAACAAGCGTCCAATATCTGGACGTGCAAATCTAGGGTCGTCAGAAAAGCGACCTAGTGAGTGTGTGTGTAAAGGGAAGAGCTCGCGCATATAAACAAGGTGCATAAAGCAATAACAAGAATAACTGCAGATATAAAATAATCAAATAACATGATACATAAGCAACTGAATAACAATAGCAAGAATAAGAGTACAGGTACAAGACAAGTAAAACAACTGTAACAAACAACAGATGTCTAGGTGTATATCCTAGCAATATCACTAACCTAGTACATAATCTGGTCCTGGTTACAATCATGTGTCTATCATAATGATATATATAGCTATACAATCAGGTGATTACGGTCAATCACAATACATCAACAGTTTATTATTAATTATGTCAGCGAACACCAATTGCCACATGTAATAGACGCATCCCATACTACGCCTATTACACGTGCCAATCGAGGTCCTCAGTTATTGAAACTGATCGGTTGGAGACATTGTCCATGCTTTAGGTGGGTCCCGTGCATACCCGGGACCACGGCCCAGACTCCTGGCGCTGAACCAGGACCTACCGCAAGGTAGTCAGGAGCATGTAAACAGGAAACAGGTACATGTATAACATGTATAACAGGAACAGGACGGGGTGTCAGTCACCCCAGGGGAACCCTGCAGTGGAACCCTCTTTCGGCTGCGCAACCTAAATCCTAGGTCCACCCAAAATACGGACGCTGTCTCCTCCATCAATCTCCCCAATCCCAGTGTAAGTTGTTTGTTATCATGTTTTAGTTTATCAAGATTATTTAATGTGCATGTTATTTAATTCCTGGGATAACTCGGTGGTAGTCACGGTAACAATATCAACATGTGAAAGTCAGGATACCGGTATAACAGGAGTATAAAATATCAAGGAACAGGATACCGGTATAACAGGAATGTATAACATGTAAACATGCGGGTGTTGTTACCGTGTAATAATATTTTCCCAGCAATTAAGTAACATGGACAAGATAGTCATCAGGTAGATACAAAATATAGTCAGTCAAGTTCCTCAAGTGAATCAAGATATCCAGGGTTAATAATAACCCACTGTCATGAATAAAATAATCCAGGCAACATTATGAAGCAACTAATATTCTCAAAGTCGTCTCAAACCCTTACTTCTATCACAGTCAAGCATACGATCCCAAAACTCAACAACATATCGGATACAAGTTTCTAAGATCTATCAAGCCAAGTCAAATACAACCAATATCTATTCCTCGGAATCATAGTCATCTATCTATAGTCAATAACATAACTTAAGGTAAAGTCTCCATCCAATAAGAAGCTAAAAACAGCAGTCAGGCCAAAGTTACTCGACTAAGGGAGATAAGCAAGTCGACTAGGGTGAGGGTTAGTCGACTAAAGTTGATTACAGTCGACAAACAGAAAGTCCAACACTATTCTAAAAGGAAGCCTAGTCAACTATGGGCTATAGTTAGTCGACTAATAAGTATATTAGTCGACTAACACCATGGGCAAGTCGACTAATGTCCTATAACCTGCTACTGAATTACACTATCACACATATTCTCAATCTCCACATTCTCTCAAATGCACTCATGCTACATCATGAAATATCTGCAATGATAATCCAAACACCCATATGATAAACATAGGGTTCCAACTTAATTAATTATACATGCATATCATATTCCCATGCATTCGAAGATTGTAAACAGGGAAGGATAAATTCACACATTTGTATTACACAAAGAGGTAGAGTAGAAACACTCCCATAAATAAATCGTGATTGCAATTAATGTAAACACACATAATTAATCATGATTGCAATTAATGAGAACACATATATTCTGATAAATGAATAAGGAGGGGAAAAGGGAGACACTCACCTAGGGGGATCTGATCGCTGCCGGAGTTGCTGCCGTGTTGCTGCTGCAGCTGCTGGTTGCTGCCTTGGGCTGGAGTGGCTCTGCTGGATAGAAGGAGCAGCAGTACACAGCGGAACAGAGAGGGGGCTGCTGCTGCCGTTGTTGCCGGTTTGCGGGCGCGCACTCGTGGAAGCCGAGGAGGAAGGAGAGCAACCATGGCGGCCTGGGAGGTGGCCTGCCGTGCTGGGGAAGTGCAGCAGGCCTGCTGCTGCTGCAGCTGCAGCTGCTGCTGCTGTTGCAGCGGCTGTCCTCGCTGCTGGACTGCAGCTGCTGTTGGTGGTTCGCTGGTCTGCAGGGTCTGTTGGATGCTGCCGTCCATGGAGGGGCCAGGATCTGTTGGGGGATGGGGATCCGGCTGTGCACTGCTGCTGGAGTTGCTGCTGTTATGCTGGTTCCCTGTGGTTGCAGCCTGCTGGAGATGGACGGAAAGGTTGATGCGCTGGGGTCTTGCGGCCACGGGGATGGAGATAACAACATGCATCAATGCTCAAAACAATTAACCATGTAACTGCTCCAAAAAAAATGAGTTTTTCATTCATTGGCAGCATCATTGCCAGCTAAATGAATGGTTATTCATAATAAGCAATCTCACATGCAGAGAAGACGGTGGGGTGATGGGATAGGAAATGATGCGGCATGGTGATGGCCAATGGGAAGATGGGTCGGCCAAGGTGGCATGGGGTGCTGGTCACGGCTGTGAGAGGAGAGGAGGGTGTTCACGGATGTGTTTGGGGAGATGGAGGATGGCTGTGGATTTGGGAGAGGGAGGAGAAGATATGATTGGTTAGGATTAGGTTAGATTGTTGAGAATTTGAATTTGATTTGGGATAAAGATTAGGTTGAGATTGAGTAGATAGGATTTAGATTTGGGTAGGGATTAGACTAGTTATGATTAGGATAATATCAAGATGGTTAGGATTAGGGTTAGTTAGATAAGATTTGCTAGTTAAGATTTGAATTTGGGATTAAGATACTGAGATAATGGGTTTCGGGTTGAAGGGTCACGGGTTTGTTAATGGGTTGGGGGTTGGATCCAAATGGGTAAATGGGTATTGGGTTTGGGTTATGAATTGAATTTGGGTAATGGATATAGGATCGGATAACAGGTCAAGAGTTTGGATCTTGATATGGGGACAAAAGAGGATACGGGTAATGGGGTTTGGGTATGGATTAGATAACGGGTATAGGGACAAGGGATAAGGCATGAATAAAAATCAAGGGAAAGGAAATATTACAATTACCACTTCAAAATAATAATCCAATATTAACAACAACATCACTTAACCAAAACTAATAATAATAGTTATTTAAAATACATGACGGAAATTAACAATAACAATGATAATTAACAAACTGTTAATAAGATTGTATGTATATATATATACACACACACACACATACACATGTATGTAAAAACATGTAAATGAGGATACATAATTTGGATTAAAATTAAATAAAACAGAAATACAGTATTATCAAGTAGGGGATATTACACAAGGAAGGTGTTAGGCATAGAAATCACAAGAGACCAAAGGGTTGGCAGGGTAAGCTTGACTCAGAATGAGTATTTGCAAAAGGTACTATAGAGGTTCAACATCGGCAAGGATGCGAAGTCTGTAAGTACACCTATGGCTCCTCATTTCAAGTTATCTGCTAAGATGTCTCCGAAAAATGTTCAAGAACGTGAGTATATGACTCACGTCCCATATGCTAACGCAATTGATAGTCTTATGTACGTTATGGTGTGTACGAGACCAGATCTGTCACAAGCTGTCTCTATAGTCAGTAGATATATGCATGATCCGGGACAGGGTCATTGGGAGGCAGTGAAGTGGATCTTGAGGTACATCAAAGGAACCATTGATGTAGGTCTGGTATTTGAGAAGGACTCCACGGGGAAGTAAGATTGCATCGGATATGTTGATTCCGACTATGCTGGTGACCTTGACAAGCGTCGGTCTACAACAGGGTATGTCTTTACATTATCTCAAGCACCGGTGAGTTGGCGCTCCATACTGCAGTCTACCGTCGCATTGTCTATCACAGAGGCCGAGTATATGGCCATGACGGAGGCTATGAGGAGGCAATCTGGCTTCAGGGCTTGCTTGATGACTTGGGGGTGGAACAGGATCTACTGAAGATTAACTATGACAGTATGAGTGCTATTTACTTAGCCAAGAACCAGGTCTATCATGCACGGACGAAGCACATCGACGTCAGGTTCCATTTTGTTCGGGAGATTCTAGAAGAGGGTGATGTTGAATTGCTGAAGATTCATACATCGAAGAATCCCGCCGACATACTTACTAAGGTGGTGTCAGGAGTCAAGTTTGCACATTGCAAGGCTTTGCTCCACGTCCTTCATGTAGCTTGGCTTGCTGAAACTCATTTGGATGAACTACGGATCACTTGATCCCTTGGGCAGGGTACGTAGGCAACCACACTGGTGCAGCCACTTTCGAGTCGATGGTCAGTTCGGCTCAGATTTGGATGAATCTTCACCGAGGTGGAGAATTATAGGAAGAGAGAGGAAGTCATCGAGGAAGTCGACGAGGGTCTTCGCCAAAAGGAAACAGCAGCAACAGCAGGTCAGCAGAGCAGCAGTAGGAGATCGGTCGACCGGTCCGGTCGACCGACGTGCACCACATGCACAAGGCATTAGCGGTCGACCGGTCCGGTCGACCACAAAAGGAGATCGGTCGACCGCCCGGTCGACTGACTGAAAGTGCCTAACTCTCGGTTAAGCACGGTCGATCGGCCCGGTCAACCGGTGCATAGGACCGGTCGACCGACAGTCGGGTCGGGCTGTTTTTTGCTGAATTGAAATCTGTTGTACTTAAGGGCGGATTTTCTAGGGTTTTGTGGTGGTTGAAAAATTGGCAGCTCTCTTGATAATCAGAGGTGCTGCAGAAATTGTAATTGATTCATTAAATCAATAGAAACTCTCTTTCCTTGCCCGGAGGACGTAGGCGACAAGGCCGAACCTCGTTAAATCTGTGTTTCGTGTTCTTTCTCTGAGATTGGGTGTTTGTGCTGTTATTGGAATTTGTTCTTCGTGCATTGGAGATCTAAGGCTTCCTCTTGTGATTGTTGTTAGCGCGCAACATGTGCAACTGTTATTCACCTTAAAAATATGTATGCGATGAAGAGTGATGTGCCCTCTTTAACAAGCTAATTGTTTTATGGGTCATTTTGTTAAAATAGGTTCTTTAGTATATGGATGACAACCCGATGCCTATATTTATACAAGTAAATATACATATATAGGTGTATCCTCATCTTAGATTTTTGGAAATTGTTGTGTATGACACCCTTTTTTGTTTCGGAGATTGATACTACTCAGATCCATGTTAATAGACATAGTTAGAAAGAACATAGTTACAGAGACCGAATCAATGAATCATAGTTGGAATGATAATATATGATAGAAAGGTTAATACTTTTATAACAAATCATAAAAAGATAAACAAGCTTGAAGAAGTATTAATGTAGTACTTTTAACACTTTTTTAATCGTCAAGGCCAGCATGCTTTACCATCAAAAAATGTATTACTCTAACAACAAGTCGATAACATAGCGTACTGTCCAATTGAACAGTTAGGCAATGCTAAAAAGTAGGTGTAACTGAAATGAAAGGTAAAGATGCACAAGTGGTACACTAAAAGATTGAATACAAAATGAGTGGATACATGGGAAGTTAGAGGTAGCTTCAAGACCCTGCTTCAAGACCTTGATTGAGGATATGGTGATGGAGAAATGATGGTTAAGACATGCGCAATGGACAACGATGACTTGACAAGTGAAGAAGAGTGCTCGGATGGTAGTTGATGGAAGGGGTAGAACTAAAGGAACATGAGGTTATAGAACTGAAGGAACATGGGGTTATAGAAAAGGATATGATAGTTGTTAATTTAACGAAAGGATTCAGTAGTGAGCACTGTTATGGTTGAGAACTTTAGACCGTCACCTCATCATGCGTGCAGATTGCAGTGAGTTGGACCATGTCATCCTGATCTTCTGCATTCCACAATTGAAGTAGCAAGACAAGAAAAAGAAACCAAACTTTGCCTACAGGAGGATAAAAGGGCCTTCAACTCTCAAAAAACCAGCTCACGCAATGGGCTGGAGGGGTGAGTAACTAATAATTTGGTATTCAATTAATTTACAAGTCTCATATTGCATGCATGCATACAGATACAGATGGTCATTCAAAAATATCCCCATAAACCATATTTCTGGTCTCACAGTGCTGTGCTGTGTGCATGGGCGGACCCATTAGTGGGCTGGGCCGGGCTACAGCCCGGCCCATTTTTTTTTTATATATAGACTTAAAACTCATTTTTTGTTCATTTTTTTAGTTGGAATTTGTTGGGATTGCGGGTTGATTGGCTTTGACTCTTGCTTTCTCTGTGGTAGTGGAGTAGATTTCGAATCCTTGTGAAACTATTTCTTGAATTAGAATCCTGAGTGTTAATTTGTGCTTTAGATTTATCTGTCAGAATCTAGAAATTAGGGGAGATGTCTTGTTCATTGTATAGGAATTTGGGGAATGAGAAGCTATATTGATGGTGAGATACAATTAAAATAGAAGAGATTTAACGAAGCGATGGTTGTGAATGTTAATGACATGATGTCATTCAAATGAGAATACTGTTTTGACTTTTTTTTAGTAAATTTATTTCTATTTCCGCTCCTGAATGTTGATCCCTTTTTATTTTGGCTTTTTTAGTAATTTATTTCTAGTTCCGCTCCTAATTTAATAGAGAATACTGTTTCATTCTTTTGATAAGTTCATATAATTCATAAGTATATGCTATAAAAAATTGCAGCCCACCCCAAAAAATTTTCCTAGTTCCGCCCCTGGCTGTGTGTAGGACTTCCCTTCAAAAAGTTGATCATCCATCCATGTTAGACACTTGTTTAGCACTTACAAAAAAGATGCAACCGACTCCCCCACCCCCCCCCCCCCAACACCCACACACACACACACACACACACACACACACACTCCATCAAAGAGAGAGAAAAAGGCAAAAATGCAACCCCCTTTATTCACTTGGAAAATAGATTAGACTATAAACTGTGTTGGGACTGTTTTAGAAAAGTAATTATGTATGAATTGCAGCTTTCGCCTTTCAAAATTTTAGATCCTTCACAGAGAGAGAGAGAGAGAGAGAGAGAGAGAGAGAGAGAGAGAGTAGCATCCACATATTGCGACAGTTTATTTGACAGGAATTTCCATCTCTCTCATATTACATGTTAGCTTCTCGTTTGCTTGATTGTAGAATTGAGTTTATTAGGTTGTATTGAAAGACCTGAGAGGACCAAAAAATATCATTTGAAAATACAAAATGATAAAATAATTAATATAAATCATCAGTTTTCTTCCTTTTGCCTTTATCCAAGTCTACATAGACACCATTAAGTAGGATAAAACTCTTTGTTGCCATGCCTTTTGTTGCTGTCCTATTTGACATCAACTTATTTATATATGATGAATAATTCAGAAAAATAACAATAATTAAGATCAATCGTCTTCATCATCAATAATCATAAGAACAGAAATTTCAAATCTTGCAATGTAATCTAAGCTATGTTTGCAGTTAGCATGCACAAGTAAATCACAGTATTTTACTGATGTTGTCTGGTCAGAAAGAGAAAAGAGAAGACCTTTAAACAACAATGACATGAAAAGTTTCTAATTTAAGATTTTCAAACTTATAAATTGATTCTCCTAGTCCTCGTAATATTTCTATTTATAACTGCTAAATGATCTTAAAATACATTAAGATATCTACCTACTCTTATGATTTCTCCTCCTCTTTGAGCTTCTAGCCATTGGAAAAATAGGTAAATATGGAAGCTGTGTGGCATGTTCTTAGGGACTGCTTGCTCCAAAAAAAAAATTTTCATGCTAATTAAGGAGGGGGTCCCATGAAGGCAACCCAATATCCATGTAAAACCGTGAACCTCGTGGGTAAGCGAAACTCTTAACAAACAAACCCAGAGGTGTCACTAAGCCATATTTGATATGTTGCTACTTTTGAAATTGGAAAATATCATAAACCTCTTGGCATACAAATAATAGGATCAATCAATTATATTAGTCGAAATTCCAGATCCCACACCTTATATTCTGCAATACATATACTAAATTTCCTGGAGATGTCAAGCAAGAACAAGATGAACTTCACTCTTGATTCAGAATATTCCAAGGGCATTAATCATGTTGTCGATAAAAATGTTGGTGGATTGTGTCATAATCATGTTGTCGATAAAGATGTTGTGAAAATATGAGTAATTTGATGATATCTAATAAAAGGTGTTCATAGAAAAGTATGGCATAAGATGGAGAAATGTTTGCCGACAAGTTGAAGGAGTTCAGTTTTAATTAATAATTGTGTACAATAAGTAATATTTATTTACTGATTACTTATGATTCATTACAAAATATTTATAGTAATCTTGTGATAAATCTAGTTAATTAGCTAAATGTATCATTTTGCAAACTTTTTGTTTCTCTTGGGTCTTTGAGAAAGACCGGGGGGTTTTCATTATAGCCAAATAAAATGTGAAAATTTCAAGTTTGTTTCTAATTTTAAAGTAAAACTCTTGAAAGAAACAAAAAATTAAGAGAGGATTTCATGCAAGCTTAACCAGGAGGCATTCTTTAAACAAACTCTTCCATTTTTTATTTTTATATATATTTTTTTTTAAACATCTATTTCCCTCTATTTTGAACACATCTGTTTTTCGTCTGTTTTGAATCATTCTAGTGAATCAATTTACTCAAAATTCTAGTGAATCAATTTATACTATCTCCACAATTATATATCCTCCAATGGTGCTTTTTCATCAAAATGCAATAATATAAAAAACATACTTCTCGGTCACAATTTTACATTAGCTTTCTACGCACAGGAAAATTTTCTCATTCAAAATAGATGGAAATCAAAGAACTTATATAACTGAATTTCAAATGAAAATGAAACAATTAAGAACCTGAACCAAGGTCTACTGAAAGCCACAGAATTAGAAATCAAAACAAAAAAAGAAAAATTGGTATTCGCTTCATTTTATACTGCTAACAAGAACTAAAAAAATCATGCGTTACTGAGAGAATCAATACAATGCACCAAAGTACCAAAATCACTCGAATACCATCCAGTTACAACTACTTCAACAATCAACCATTTCCCATCAAAATAAGAGGTGCAACAAAAAGAAGAAAAAAAAAAGTAGGGCAAAATAAAACACAATGGAGTTCTTTATGCAAGTAATTATCGTCTTCATATAGGGGATAATTACCATTTCCCATTACTTAGCAGCTATCTAGCTTTGTGAATCCTTTGACAAACCCAACCACCAAGAGCAGGAATGCCTTCTAATTCTTGATTTCCCAGAGTCTTTTCTGCCTTGTGGCCATCACAGCTCCATCACACTAATGAACACATACAGATGTAGTTTGCACCAAAAAGTTCAGCTACGTCTCAGTCGCTGGCAGGGCAGGGTCAGAAGCAGATTCAGGAGCTCCAGCCCCATTACCGTCAGTTCCTGGCATCTGATCTGCAAGCACATTTCCAGGGAGAGAAGCCTCCTGGCCCGGGGCTGCCATGGGCAACACAGAAGCTGCTAAAGGTACATCGAACCCAGAGGGTCTGCGAACCCTCTGAGGCCTGTCAAAGCTCCTGCTTCGACTCCTGCTTCTGCTCCAGCTCCGGCTTCGAGACCAGCTCCTGCTCCTGCTCCTGCTCCTGCTGTTATCACTGCTATCATAGCCCCATGTTCGAACTGCGTCTGGACTTCGACTATAACTGCGACCTCTTCTCCTATCTACATCTCTCCTGGGACCATCGAAACGGCCACGCCCACTGATCTCACGGTCCTGCCAACCCCGGCCGCCTGGTCCCCTATCGAACCCCCTCCCTCTATTTCCACGGCCACCACTTGCAAAGTCACTTCTACCATGCCTGCCAAAGCCGCCACCAACACCACTATCCCTTGGGCCCCGTCCACTACCAGAGTCCCTCATGCCCTGACGGTTGCTGCTGGAGTCCCACCTACCACCATGGCTGCCACTGTCATCCCTCATGCCCCGACCACCTCCAGAATCCCAGCGGCTTGTCCCACCACGACCCCTGGAAAAGGACGAGGCACCTCTGGCAGCCATTTCCCGGACCTGTGGGGGCACAGGCTGGTTAGCGCCTTCAAGGATTTTTACTAGGTCAGCTGCATGCTTCCAATCTTGATCAGAGATAAAGGTATATGCTACTCCTGTGGCCCCAGCCCTGCCAGTACGTCCAATTCGGTGGACATAGTCCTGAATCCCCGTTGGAAAATCATAGTTGATTACGACCCTGGAATATGACAGTTTTATAAATATGATGTCAGCAAATACAATTAAAGAACCAAATAAATGAAAGCTACAGAGAAAAAACAATTTGTGCTCTCTATTTGCTTTCAAAACAATCAGCCATGGTAGAACTGAGATATAATCATTGTTTTAAAAAAAAAAAAAAAGGTTAACATGCATGATACTTTTTTGGTCACTGGAAAAAAGTTATAGAGCCACGGGAAAAAAAAATCTACCCCGGCCGTCTGGGCATTTTGTTGCTTTTCTCTATTATGCTATCATTTCTACCACGTCATCTCTCTGCAACCAATCCTTAACGTGGCTAGTTCCAATGTAA
Source organism: Agave tequilana (assembly GCA_038442645.1). NCBI lineage: Eukaryota > Viridiplantae > Streptophyta > Magnoliopsida > Asparagales > Asparagaceae > Agave > Agave tequilana. The sequence goes on along the minus strand of JAVJIF010006303.1, from coordinate 79,254 downwards.
AGCCAAACTTACAAGAAGTTTGGATAGATAGCATTCAGTACTGTACGTTAACATTACTGTTAACCCCGCAGAAAACTGACTTTACATCATATATAGCAAATGCATTGAAGCATGTTCTTTTCTGACGCTGAACTTATTCTGCTTCTATGGTGTAAAAAAAGAAATGATCACCTGATATCTTTGATGTCAAGTCCTCGGGCAGCAACATCAGTAGCAACTAAAATTGGTGCTTTACCAATGCGAAATTGGTGCAGTACATAATCCCTTTCAGCCTGAGACTTGTCTCCATGAATGACAGCAGCACCGTAATTACGCATAGTGCGAGCAAGCTGGTCACAAAGTCTCTTTGTTGAACAGAATATGATAATCTTTGATCCACGTTCTTGGGTTCTGAGAATCTGTTCCAAACGTCTCTGCTTTTCCATTGGTAAAACCACCTCCACATACTGCACAAAAGAACAACAACAAGAAGAACTGAAGGAGGTAGTAAAATCTAAAGAGCTGCCAGATATTCAAGGACATGCATGCAAAATCTGCAGAAGACCTAAAGTCATTTGATATATAAAAGAATTGGCAAATCTTAGATGCATGACACATAATGACAACAGGCTGATATCCAAACTTCAAAGATTATCAGATGACAAGCTTTAATAGCAGCGCAATGCAACCTGAGCTAAAGCATTGGGGAAGCTAATGAAATCCTCAGTTGTATTGGCAAGAAACTGTACCGAAAGTAAAGTCAGCATGCAAGATGATTAATACCCAGATATCATTCACTCTTATACAACAAAGAGGTAGAAAAGGCAACTAAGCATGCAACTTCAGCTGTTAGACAAAGCTGATTTTTGTTTCTTCTTAGATTACTATTATCATAAAGTGACTAGTCCATCAATGCCCAAGGCAAATTTACCAATGAATTCAACAATTTTATTAAGCAAAAACATAATAATCAAATATATTCATACACCATAACCTGCAACATGATAACAGAACGATGCTTATGTTCATATGATGATGCGACTGAGAAATGGAGTTAATTTATGCATTGTAGTGATCTTGACAGGCACATATCAGAGTATTTATCATGGCTTCAATTATGTTTTTATAGGCCTTTTAATGGTTATGCAAAGGGGTTTGAGCTTATATGCGAGGGGGAAATGCCTCTTAATAGGAAAGTCTCACATTCAGTGAGAGAACATCTCTGCAGTTTCATGCAAAAGGATGTCATATATTAATTTAATGAATTGTCATCAATGAGAGTTCATTTGATTTTCAGGCCTATTATAGAAAATAAGATATTAAAAATGAAAATAAAACAAACACAACTGAAGTATAATAATAACTGCAGACAAGAATGCTTTAGGCTACCTGTGTGATGGATTTGTTTGCAGAGAGCTCATCATTCCCAATGTTAACATGGACAGGGTTCACTAGTAGATCCCCAGCTATTTTTATCACCTCCTTGGGCCAAGTTGCTGTGTACATAAGAGTTTGCCTGCGTGGAGGAATCTCACTTACAATCTTACGAATTTGTGGCTCAAAACCCATGTCAAGCATTCGATCTGCTTCATCGAGAACAAGAAAAGAAACTTGAGAAAAGTTGATCCCCTTCATCTCAAGTATATCATTGAGCCGCCCTGGTGTTGCCACAACAATATCTACACCTCTCTCAATCTCCCTAAGCTGGTCCCTCTTTGGAGCACCTCCATATAGACACTAGTTCAGAAAATATATGAATATCATCAGTAGCAAAAAGAAGTACCCAGAAACCTAAAACAGTAAAATATATATATATATATATATAGACAGATGCTAAATTAAATATTCTACAACAAAATTTTGATGCGATGTTCAGAGATCAGCTTTATTTGTTAGAGGCAAATTTCTATATATTAAAAGTGCTAAACCTTCTCCAAAGAAAATAGCATTAATTATACTGCAACAAAAGACATAGGTTGCAATGATGTATGCAAGTCTGTCATAGATTTAGGTGAATGTCGTAGTCTGTTAGCAAATCTACTGGTAAATAACTGAATTAAACTTAATATTTTACATTTCTTCATCGTTCATTGCTAATGAACAATGACAAACTAAAGTAGCGCACAGAGTGAACAGAATTTCCAGACCAAAACAGGACACACACAAGCGTGTGCCTGTAAGTATGAAATTCACTGCAAATCGACTGGAATATGTAATGCAATGTAATAACAACGACTTACAGTGCAAGAGATCCTGGAAGAGCGGCCAAATTTGATTGCCTCAGATTGAATCTGCGTGGCAAGCTCCCGAGTTGGAGACAGGACCAACACTGTCGGACCAAATTGGGGATTATTTCGACATTGTTTTAAATGCATGAATGCTGGAATAAGGTAACCCAGTGTTTTCCCTGAACCAGTTTTAGCAATGGCCACGATATCTCGGCTTTGCAGTGCAATTGGCCACGTCTGTGCCTGTATCGGAGTGGGAGACGAGAATCCAGCAGCACGTATCTATACACAAAAAGGACAAATATGAGGCAACATAGAATATGGATTTCATGATACACCTTTAAGAGAGAATACTAAGAAACATTAACTGTGACATTGATTCGAAAAATAATACTAATTAGAAGAAGAAAAAAAACCCCATAAGAACACGGTTGCTTACTGAAGCAACTCGATGCAGAAGGGGCATTTCAGACCAAGTGGCAGAGACAAGGAGGAGGAAGCTCCAGCCACTTTTGAGTAATTAGAAACAAGGCCCACCCTCCAAGCTCGTCTACAGGAAGGGCTCCAACTATATGATTGTAGCCTTCAAGGACAGAGCATTTGCTGTGTACTGGGTGTATAGCAGCACAGCTTACGACATATGCTCTTTCTATCGAGCAAATATCGCATCTGGGACAACGGTAACAGACATAAATTCAGACCATTACCAATAAATAAAAAGAGGCCATTTAATTGGACTTTGTATTAAACTTCGCAGAAGAATAACAAGATGAAAAGAACATTTTTCTAAATGGCCTTGGGCCCGTATCAGGAGGAGGAGGAGGAGGAGGTGGGGGGAGAAGGGGGGGAGGGGTGGGGGATTACCTCTGAGAGAATCTCTGGAGCAACTCCAGTAACCTCAAACGTCATGAATGGAGCAGGAATATTATCGCCCTAGGAAATTCATTTAACGAATCAATATCATCACATATTATCGCCCAAGTAATAAATACCAACCATGGCACCAACAATTATAAGATTTAAGAAGGAAAAAAAAAACAGGCATAGTTTATTTATCATACATGATAAACTATAACAGTCTTGATTGGAAAATCCTAACAGAAAACCAAAAAAGTGCATTACTTGTACCCACAGTAGCTACATACTCTGTCCTGGGCCACCATCAATAGCATGAAAAAACAAAAAAGAAAAAGAAAAAAGAAGAAGAAGAAGAAGAAGAAGAAGAAGAAAAGTCTTCACAGTAAATAACATACAGCCTGGGGAGGTATAATGTGATGAATGTCTTGAGGTTGACAAGTTGCAGACATGTAGAAAAAACTCAAAAAGGTGACTGAAAAATATAGACATACTTGCTCACAAAAAACTGTCAGAAAATATAAAACCATGAGTTGCTAAAGCTGACTTCAAATTTTGTTCGCTACAAGCCATTATATTGAACACCAAATAGAAATTTCCGATGCTGCAGTCTTGCAATAACGTAAGCAAAGCCTTTCGCAAATCTTTGGGGTCAACTAAATAAACCCTTTTTCGATATTCAGCTATATCAAGGACCATCGCTCAATATCAGTTATGATATCAACTCTTTTAACTACCACCTCAACCCATATTCGTTCAGGTCCCTGGTCTTCATCACTCCAAGCAAATCACACATGCCACCGTGTTGGCCCAGACGCCTTCCACTCTAGTTTTGATGATGATTAACTCATGTAGTTATAGTTTACTAATAATCTTGTGGTGTTTAATTTCAGATACTTAACCAAGATATTAGTAGGTGATTAGCTTCAACAAAGGTGTTTTGGAGCTGTCACATGGTGATTCAAGAGCCCGAGCGTCAAAGTTCATATCTTGCACTCGTTGGAGTCTAGCTCGGTGGATCACGTTTGGATCGAGTCGACTTGGAGACGGAGCTCTACAAGAAGACTTCGGTACAGTGTTTAGTTTATAGTTTAGATCCATTGTTAAAGATTAGATAGTGTGGTATGCTCAAGTTCACAACACACACACTTGTTTAAGTTTCATGTTTTGGTTTTTGGTTTTTGATTTAACCGATCTTGGTTTTCATGAATAGATAGAATCAACAAGTTTACATGGTTTAATGTATATTAGATTTGTTCTATATACATCTATGCTTCAACTATTTATACAAACTTAGTTTGATAACCTATTCATGTATTTAGGTTTTGTATTTTAACAAAACTTATTTTTGGATTTAAAGTCAAAAACATTGATATATATCTATTTCATGTATATTGGATTATATCCATATACAACATGCTTCAAGTTGTTTCAATATCATGTTTTTGCATTTGGATGAGTTTTGAACAAAATCGGATTTCCATTCAAAAATCCAAGTTTTGGAAAATACGAGTTTTGGTTTTCGATAAAATTTCCATTACACAAAAAGAGTTCAAAATGTTTGTAACTTGGTTTGATTTTTATTCAAACAAGTTTGTATTTCATAAAGGATATAAGAACTTATTTTTGTGGATTTTTAGAAATTTTATGGGATTTAATAGGATATTAAAAACCCAGTTTTCAAATCCCTTAACCAGCCCTACCAGGCTCTGGCGGTCGACCGGGCCGGTCGACCGGACCCAGAGTCGGTTGACCGGATCGGTCGACCGACGTGCACAAGAATGTGCACGCTGACCAGCCACTTGAGCCGGTCGACCGAGCGGTCGACCGACTGCAAGTACCCCACTCTCGGGTAGGGGCGGTCGACCGTGAGGCTTGGCACGGTCGACCGAGCGGTCGACCGGCCAGAGAGCAATTGCTCTCTGGATTGGCACGGTCGACCGGGCGGTCGACCGACAGGCTCAACGGTCGATTTTTTGACCGTTGGCCGGTCGACCGGCCGGTCGACCGGAAGGCCATTCTGGGCCTAGTCAGCTGCCAACGGCTAGTTTTTGTTGGGGCCTTTATATACCCCAATCTTTGGCTGTTTTGTGTAAGATTTTAAAGAGAAATTCCAAATCTTTTATAGTGTTTTAAGCAAAAAGTTTTGGGTTCAAAATTCCTATTCTCTATTTGTTTTTAAAGTGTTTGATATTTCAAAGAAAATAGTCTTTTGGGAATTGGTTTTTGGTCTAAAAATAAATTCTATATCTATTTGGTGTTTTTCCAAGTGATTTTCTTTGATCAAAACACTTTATTTTCCACACTTGAGCCATATCATTCTATCCTATCTATTAGGATCTTTATTTTTGTGGGAAAATTTGTTTGTGGTTGAGATAGACCACCAAGTGTTGTACCCCTCCTTTATTTGTGATATCCCTCTAAATGTAAAGGTTGATTGTGTGGTATCCCTCTTGTGAGAGGTTGATAGTGGAGGTTGTGTTGGTATCCCTCTTAGTGAAGAGGTAGATTGTGTTTGTATTGGCATTGTGCCTACCCCTCTTGTGTGAGGTGGTGTTTGTGTGGCTTTGTGCCTAGCCTCTAGTGAGAGGTTGTATTTGGTTGAGAGAGGAGTTGTGTACTCCCGGTTGTATTGCCCAAATCCTCAGTGGAGGTTCCCTGTGTAGGAGTCCTGTGTGGACAAGTTAGTGGATTGGAAATCCTTCTGTGTGAAGGCGGGGACGTAGAGCTGTGTGCTCGAACCTCGAAACATATCTCGGTGTTTGTGTTTGATCCATTGACTCTAACTCTCTCTTTACTTTGTGCATTGATTCATATTGCCATATCATATACATGCTTGTGTGTTTGTGTGCCTCACTTGTGTTTAACCGCGAGAGCTTCATATAGCACCTCAACTTTTATTCAGAGGAATCAATAGGAGTTAGTCCAGAGCCCTTCACCGGGAATTCGGCTACACTCGTTGGTTACATTAAGTGTGTTGCAATTTAGTTTTTAATTTCCGCATTTAGTTCATTAGATTAGCCGTACACCTATTCACCCCCCCTCTAGGTGTACTTTCAATTGGTATCAGAGCCTACGCTCCTGATATTTGGTTTAACCACCTAGGAGTGTGATCTTGGTTAGCTAATCTATCATTTGCATTTGCACACTTATATTGTTTACACACACTCATGGATTGCTTGTCACCTCCCATGTTTGATGTCTCCAACATTGACATGTGAAAATTTAGGATGTCCATGTACTTGAAAACCCTAGGCTTGCATGTTTTCCTTGCCGCTACCAAGAAATCCTATCTTGGTAATAGCAAGCATATAGAGGCCAATGCACAAGCCCTTGAGGCACTTAGAAGCATGCTTAACAAAGAATATTTGTGTTTAGTTTCTAACTGTGATTCCACCTTTGCAGTGTGGAACACGTTGACTTCCTCCGAGCTACAAACGCCCAACATTGTGGAGGATGAATCTAGTGGAGAATCCGAGCAACAATGCTACATGGTCCAAGGGAATGACTCCCTTGAGGTATACTCGAAAACTCAATTAGATAGTGATGATGCTAGTTCTTCATGTAATGACTATGTTGATCCAACTGCTTTGAATGAAGAACTTTCTATTGTTTGTGAAAAATTGCTAGAAAATATAATCTTTTGAAAAAGAAGAGTTTTGAACTTAACAAAGAAAATAAGGATTTGTGTTCAAGACTTGACTTGGTTTTGCAAGAGAAGGAAGAGATTTCAAGTGAACGTGACTCACTTAAATCTCAACTAGACCTTGCCCTAAAGGAAAATGAGATTTTGAAAAATAAAAATGAGTGTAATGAAGTTTTGAAAAAAAATAAAGTTATATCTTCAAAACTTGATTTTGTTGTAAAAGAAAATGATTCTTTAAAAAACAAAATTGATTTGATTTCAAAAGATTTAGAAGTTTGCCTAAAGGAAAATAAAAATTTGAAAATTGATATTGATTCTCATGTTTGCCATGCTATTGTAGCTTCACCTAGCTTACCTATTGCATGCACCTCTTCTTCTACGATTGATAATGATATTTGTTTGTTAAAGAAGAGTGTGGATTGTTTGGGCTCCACTTTGAGCCAATGTGCCTTAAATCATACACGTTTGGAATCTTTGTTTCGAAAGAAACAAGTTCCATCTTTGCATGCACACCATCCACGGCATACACATGCTTCTCACGTTCACCCCCATAACACGATGTATGCTCATGTGTACACTTGTACACATTGTGGACGTAAGGGCCACCTTGCTAAATTTTGCTATGATAAGATACATGATTCAAAGTTAGCAACTAAATTTGTTTGGGTTAGGAAAGGAGCTAACCCCTATGGACCCAAAAGAATGTGGGAACCAAAGACCACCCCTATTGTATTTGATATAGGTGTGGGCCCTCGCATGACGTGAGAGTGATGGTGCCTTGAGGTGGATGCGTTCCGAGCTTAAAGAGAACAATTTGGATGCATCACTTTCAAGGGAAGTTTGTGGGAGGACCACTTTGGTTTGGAGATATGGAGAGTTGCCTTCATGGTTTTTGGTAACGGTCTCTTACTCCTCATTTATGTTTACATGCTTTTCATATCATTGATTTTAGCATGTTTTGATGTTTCATGATTAGTATGTTATATGTCATGTTATTTAGATTAGTGATATACATGATTAGTTATTTGAGACACCCATGTTTAATATATCTTTATATCTTTGTGTTCTCACATTTGTTTTAACTAATGTGTATGTCCTAGATCTAATGCATGTGCATCTACATATTGATTATATTAGTTTTTATGTAAACATTTGCACTTCATGTTTTGTTTTGATGCTTCATGCTTTGATTACATGTTTGGATGTTAGTTTATCATTAAAACTTAGATATATACTTGTACAACTAGTGAGCCAAATAGATCATTATATGTTTTGTGCTTGAACGCTCATTTGTACTCATTAGATGTACTAGTATAACCTAGTTTTGATAATTCATGCATTTGACTTGTATTCCCATTTTGTACATGTTTTTATGTTTATGTTTAGCATCATGTATATGTCTATTTTGTCCAAACTAATAGTTATACATATACATCCTTGAGCCACTTGCCTTCATGCATATACTTTTGTGGACTCTTTTGTGTTTGGATACGTATGCATACTTTAGTTTGTACATGACATACATATACCTTGAAGGATTTCTAGTTTTGATGATTTTCATGTTTTTTTTAAGGAATTTTATATTGAGCTAAAATTTCATGATAATGTGTTTCACATAACCCTTATACACTCACCTTATTTGTTTTCTCATGATTTTGTTTTCATGAGTATGATATATATGCTTTATAGATTTTGAGTGTTTGGTGATCATGTGATCTACATGTTTTTTATGAAATATAATTTTGTTTTATTCCTTACTTGAAGGATTTCGTACTAGTTAACAAATTTTTCTTATAACTAGTTCGTCTCCTTCATTTTGGAAGATTTTTCAATTATGCTAAACTATTTTCAAACCTACTTTTGAAAACCCCTTCCATTAAAGGGCGATTGGTTGGGCGACCATGCCTTGTATGCTTCATATTGAAAATCTTTTTAAACATGTGCATGAAATGAGTGGTAGGAAATATGAGTTATACACTTGATCATATTATGTTTTCAATTGGTATCATTGGATCTTTTCAATTGGTATCACTATTGACTTCTTTTTGTATACTCATATATGTTTCTATATATGTATGCTCACACTTCAAATAGTATCAATTTCGATTGGTATTAAATTTTTCATACATATATGCTTTATTTGTGCTTACTATATCTCTATATCTTTGAGCACAAATTTTAGTTATGCTAAGCTTGATTTCTTTAATGTCTATTGACTATGTTTCAATTGATTATGTTTCAATTGGTATCATATACAAGCTTATGCATTATTTTATTTGTTTTTTCATAAAGGGGGAGAAAATTCATATTTCACCTTTCAATTGGTTTTGTTATTCTACTCCCACACTTTATGTTAAAAATGATTAAAAAAAAGAAATGGATATTGATTATTTTTGGTATCATATGTTTTTAATGAAAAATTACTTTCAATGGTATTTACTTACAATTGGTATCAATTGGTATTTAAATTTATTTTAAAACTTTTGTTTTATGTACCTTCAATTGGTATGTTTTGTTTATATTGATATCATGATGCACTCAATTGATATATTTTTCTTTCAATTGGTATTTATATTTTTTTCAATCGGTATCATAATGTTTTGTTTTGATTTCACCCCTTATTGATATTCTTTTTGTTTAAGGCAAAAAGGGGAGAACATTGTTTTGTTTTCTTTGACCCCTTTGTTGATGATTGACAAAAAAGGGGAGAAGTATTTGAGGTTATAATATGCATGTTTAAAGTATTTGAGTTTGATATGCATGTTTATTGTTTAATATGAAAGTTTATATCAAAAGTTGTTTCATATTGATATTTTTTATTGTTGGTATCAAAAAGCCTTTTATTGATTATCTTCCAATTAGTATATCAAGAATTTTTATTGATTAAATTTTTTTATTTTGATTGGTATCAAGAGCTTTCATGTTGCTTAAGTTTTCACATTGAAATTTTTTATTGGTATCAAGAGCAACTATTTAAAGAACATGTTTATTTTAAAAAGGAAAAGGAATTTATTTTAAAAGTTTGGTATCAAGAGCATGTTTATTTCATGTTTGGTATCATGAGCATGTTCATTTCATTTTATGCATGTTGATTAGGGGTGCCACCGGATACGGATTATCCGCGGATATCCGCATCCGAATCCGCCTCCAATCCGGAGACGGGTATCATTTTTTCACATCCGTCAATATTCGTATCCGTATCCGTATCCGAAAGGTAGGTGCGGATACGGATATGGTAAAAGTAATATCTTATTCGTATCCGATCCGATATCCGAATGTTGCGTGCTTCATAATGATATCGGTATGGAGAAGACTATTCTTCAATGGAATAAGGTATTAAATTTTGATATTTTGAGTTGGTGAAAAAATAATAGTGAAAAGTATTCAATTCTTGCAAGAGCACCACATGATATTTTGAGTATTTCGACATCAATTATGTCATCCGAATCGGCATTTAGCACCGGAGGACGTGTAATCTATTGTTATAGAAGTCAAATGACAATGGATACGATGAATGTATTGATATGTACACAATAATATCATAGTATGTATCACATTTAATATTGTAGTAGATGAGATAAAAAGTAATATAAGTATTTCTGTTTAATTTATCTTTAACCATATCCATTTTTAACATATCCGATTAGTATCCGCATACGATCCGCTAATATCTGATTTATATCTGATATCCGATTTTGACGGATACGGATATCATTTTTCCACATCCGCCAATATCCGTATCCGTATCCGAAAGTTAGGTGCGGATATGGATATGGTAGAGGTAATATCCGATCCGTATCCGATCCGATGGCACCCCTAATGTTGATGCATATTCATGTTTAGTATTTATTACATATATTTATTGTTTATTGTTATGCATGAGTTAAGGGGGAGCTTCTTTGAATCTTAACTTTAATCCATGCATATATAACTCCATGAGTTTTGTCATCATCAAAAAGGGGGAGATTGTTGGCCCAGAGGCCTTCCACTCTAGTTTTGATGATGATTAACTCATGTAGTTATAGTTTACTAATAATCTTGTGGTGTTTAGTTTCAGATACTTAACCAAGATATTAGTAGGTGATTAGCTTCAACAAAGGTGTTTTGGAGCTGTCACATGGTGATTCAAGAGCCCGAGCGTCAAAGTTTATATCTTGCACTCGTTGGAGTCTAGCTCGGTGGATCACGTTTGGATCGAGTCGACTTGGAGACGGAGCTCTACAAGAAGACTTCGGTAGTGTTTAGTTTATAGTTTAGATCCATTGTTAAAGATTAGATAGTGTGGTATGCTCAAGTTCACAACACACACTTGTTTAAGTTTCATGTTTTGGTTTTCGGTTTTTGGTTTAACCAATCTTGGTTTTCATGAATAGATAGAATCAACAAGTTTACATGGTTTAATGTATATTAGATTTGTTCTATATACATCTATGCTTCAACTATTTATACAAACTTAGTTTGATAACCTATTCATGTGTTTAGGTTTTGTATTTTAACAAAACTTATTTTTGGATTTAAAGTCAAAAACATTGATATATATCTATTTCATGTATATTGGATTATATCCATATACAACATGCTTCAAGTTGTTTCAATATCATGTTTTTGTATTTGGATGAGTTTTGGACAAAATCGAATTTCCATTCAAAAATCTAAGTTTTGAAAAATACGAGTTTTGGTTTTCGGTAAAATTTCCATTACACAAAAAGAGTTCAAAATGTTTGTAACTTGGTTTGATTTTTATTCAAACAAGTTTGTATTTCATAAAGGATATAAGAACTTATTTTTGTGGATTTTTAGAAATTTTATGGGATTTAATAGGATATTAAAAACTCAGTTTTCAAATCCCTTAACCAGCCCTGCCAGGCTCTGGCGATCGACCGGGCCGGTCGACCGGACCCAGAGTCGGTCGACCGGACCCAGAGTCGGTCGACCGGATCAGTCGACCGACGTGCACAAGAATGTGCACGCTGACCAGCCACTTGAGCCAGTCGACCGAGCGGTCGACTGACTGCAAGTACCCCACTCTCGGGTGGGGGCGGTCGACCGGACGGTCGACCGTGAGGCTTGGCACGGTCGACCGAGCGGTCGACCGGCCAGAGAGCAATTGCTCTTTGGATTGGCACGGTCGACCGGGCGGTCGACCGACAGGCTCAACGGTCGATTTTTTGACCGTCGGCCAGTCGACCGGAAGGCCATTCTGGGCCTAGTCAGCTGCCAACGGCTAGTTTTTGTTGGGGCCTTTATATACCCCAATCTTTGGCTGTTTTGTGTAAGATTTTTAGAGAGAAATTCCAAATCTTTTATAGTGTTTTAAGCAAAAAGTTTTGGGTTCAAAATTTCTATTCTCTATTTGTTTTTAAAGTGTTTGATATTTCAAAGAAAATAGTCTTTTGGGAATTGATTTTTGGTCTAAAAATTCTATATCTATTTGGTGTTTTTCCCAAGTGATTTTCTTTGATCAAAACACTTTATTTTCCACACTTGAGCCATATCATTCTATCCTATCTATTAGGATCTTTATTTTTGTGGGAAAATTTGTTTGTGGTTGAGATAGACCACCAAGTGTTGTACCCCTCCTTTATTTGTGATATCCCTCTAAGTGTAAAGGTTGATTGTGTGGTATCCCTCTTGTGAGAGGTTGATAGTGGAGGTTGTGTTGGTATCCCTCTTAGTGAAGAGGTGGATTGTGTTTGTATTGGCATTGTGCCTACCCCTCTTGTGTGAGGTGGTATTTGTGTGGCTTTGTGCCTAGCCTCTAGTGAGAGGTTGTATTTGGTTGAGAGAGGAGTTGTGTACTCCCGGTTGTATTGCCCCAAATCCTCAGTGGAGGTTCCCTGTGTGGGAGTCCTGTGTGGACAAGTTAGTGGATTGGAAATTCTTCTGTGTGAAGGCGGGGACGTAGAGCTGTGTGCTCGAACCTCGAAACATATCTCGATGTTTGTGTTTGATCCATTGACTCTAACTCTCTCTCTTTACTTTGTGCATTTATTCATATTGCCATATCATACATGCTTGTGTGTTTGTGTGCCTCACTTGTGTTTAACCACGAGAGCTTCATATAGCACCTCAGCACTTATTCAAAGGAATCAAGAGGAGTTAGTCCAGAGCCCTTTACCGGGAATTCGGCTACACTCATTGGTTACATTAAGTGTGTTGCAATTTAGTTTTTAATTTCCGCATTTAGTTCATTAGATTAGTCGTACACCTATTCACCCCCCCCCCCCTCTAGGTGTACTTTCACACCGCACATGTGCAATCCATCCCAAACCATTCTCACTTATTTTATCATCACTCTACATCTAACATTTCAAGAGTATAAAGCATACCTCTTGTAACTACAAACAGCTTAAGCAAATTAATGTGCCTAGTGGCTATAAACATTCTTACACCAAAATATGCTAAAGTGATCATAAGAATTAGGAAGCATGAGAATGTGCCTACATTCTGACAAGCTACAACACATGCTACAATAGTCCAAAGTTTGGTTTACTGTATATTTCTACAAACAAGAGGACATGATTAGTTACAGTCATGTGATTCCCATCATCAATCAAAGCTCAACTCCAAGAAGTTGTCATAGCAAATAATGTCCCACAATCAGCATATATCGCCGATGCTTCCTTTTGGTATGACTATGAGAGGTGTGCAAGAACTTTTCGCATTATGGTAAAGCCCCGCATATCACGCAACACGCTGCTTAAATCATAGATCAGAAAGACAAATAGTAACAGATACCTTTAACAGTAAGCACTTCATAGGCTTCATAGAGCTTGAGTGCTTCCTCTATGTACGAGAGCATGCAAAATTATCTCCATGTCCTCGGATATCACAAACAACTGGTTGTAATACCAAAAAAGAATGATCCAAAAGCTGTGCTTCTTTATGGCCATGGGTGTATCTACAAAAACACAGAGATAGATACATGTGCGCACATGTACGCACATATATACTCTTTTATGCCACATTCCCACCTAAGGAACAAACGTAACTCACCTATCAAATTGTATGGAGTTCTAAAAGCTTCTGAGCCATCAGCAAATGATTTCTTCCATTTAAATACCATTCATTTTAAAACCATGGAGCATGTCTAGAAGGTTTCAAAAAGCATGATCTCTACAATTATACATTTTATAGTGAGTCAATAAGATAAACAGTGTGGGTCAGCAAATGGTTGCCCACCGTGCAGTAGTTGGCAGGACACAATTGAAGTTTTACGGTTGGGAACAATAGAGCGTTGTGGGTTTGCGCGTGACAACCTTCTCAAGCATTCACCACGAAGGACTAGTAGTAAATTTTCATTAACTGATGTCAGCATATAGTAATTATTATTTAAGCAGTATTCTTGCAACAAATAAAAAGTATTTAGCTCAATGGAATTCCATATAGCAAAGCCTTTTGGTGGATGCTCATATCAAGGAAATTCTTAGACAAGGGAACTGCACATTAATGTAAGCTATTTCTAATCTAAAAGACCATTGCATTGTATTGCTTGCTCCCATCATTTCAGCTATTTCTAGACTTTTGCACGGTATTGTTAGCTTCCATCATTCTAAATCGTGTAAACCAAAAGGAAACCAAGATATCTACCTGCAAAGTGGCCCTTCTAGTCTAGGTTTCACGGTAAGGGCTCACCTGCCCATTGTTTCCACAGCCAAAGAATCTTGCAACAATCATGGTTACTGATGTTAATTTGACATCCAATCCTAAATTTGATCAACCCTTGACATGGAACCTTTACATTTTAGTGTGAGCACCGTGGCAAATCCCTTTCAGGTTGGGAAAAAGACTGAATAAGGAGGAAGATAGTAAAGACTAAAGAGTCATACATGCAAAATCTGAAGAAACTCATTGACAATGCAAGAAACCCATTGGCAGACAAATACTTCTACTACACGTATACAAACTACTATTGTATTAACAATTACCGTAACAGTAATTTCATGGTGCTGACAATATGAATCAGCCGCTGGGATATTTGTGAAATCTTTGGGGCCAAACACTTTCTGAGGCAGTCCCCTGGGAGTTATATTGGGAAATGCAGCATGATCATGAAACTTTGGCATTACTTCTTGGCCGGAGCTCAAACCACCTGAATGTCCTGATGTGACTGCTTGAGGAATGTTTCTCATTCTGATATCCTGATGCAAGGTAAAGATAATTTTGTCAGTGATTTGTGTAAGAAATGAACATAATGGAAGGCAGTAACTTAAAAACTGTGCCTTTTGCCTCACTCCAGAAAATCAGTTAACCTAACCAACTGGCACAGTCAGAAAATCATGATAACTGCTAAGAGGAGCAGATATTTTTTTTGCAAAACAAATAAAAAAAATGACATATTCTACTCATCTCAAACTTGATTAGGTGGTATGTTCAATTTGATCAAACAGATGATAGTGTTATACATCCATTTAGCAGCTCAAATCACTCAACAATTAGGCTTGTGCCGAAATAACATATTCTCAAATACTAATTTCATACAATAACTGACTACCATATTTCACAGGAAAAAAAATAAGCATAGTGAGATGTATAGCAGTTATAAATTCTGATTTAATTTTAAATAGCAAATACTGCAGATCCTAGAAAAACAAATTGCAAAAGTTCTGAAGCTCGCCTGCCGGTTTTCTGCATGAGAATTGCTTCCTAGCTGAGATTGCTTCTGAAGCATCATTGGCCCCTCTTTCCTACTAGAAGAGTAATACTCGTTCCTCCCTCTTCCATGTTCATCGTTGTATCCCAATGTTTGCCCCACAAAAGATTGGCTCATTGCACTTCCCATCTGATTTGTAACTGGTGTGCCACCCAATGGTTGTTGCCGATGAATTGCATCTGGCCCCACCTGCTGCAACTCACCGAAAGGACGACCTGTGCCAGTAGATGGTGGCCTGACAGTATGTTGCTCTGGACGAACCGAATAATCTGCAGCCTGTGGAATGTGAGGAGCTGAACCTGGAAATGGACAATCACCAGAAGCCCTGCTAGTTTGCTGGACAGGGGGTGCACTGAAACCCACAGGCTCTCCCACTTGTCTCCTCAGATCCCTCTCCATGGGAAACCCATTTTGCTGTGGCTGGTAATTGCCAATTGGTAATCCATGTTGCGGGCCGTGATACGGAGGCACTTGAAGCTCATTTGTTTTTGGAAATTGTGGGGGTGCCATCTGATTCATTTGCATGTATTGATAGTGGGTCGGCTGATTTGCCATGTGATGATTCTGGTGATTAGGCTGCTGATACACAGGCTGCTGTTGGGGCATCTGTGGCTCCAGCTCATGCTGAGGTACAGTAGCATTTGGTTGCGGCTGAGAGCGAGCAATCGGAATTGGGGCCAGTTTTGGTGTGGAGGCTGGTGGAGAACCCATAGCCGAAGAAGTTGACAAAGCAGCTGGCTTTTCATACTGGGTAGCATTTGTTTCTGGATTCCAGTAGTACAAAACACCAGTGCTACCATCAATCAATCCTACCCAAGGCTTGGTAGGGTTGGATCTTCAGGCGCATAGGCTGGAGCCACCTCTGCTGGAGCCATATATGAAGTTTGTCTTGACTGCTAAAATTTGTTGTAATTGATCCAACCTACCTGAATTTCATAATTCACAGAAAATATCAAGAAAAATCTGTAAAGAAAGAATCTTTAGAATGTTAAACTCTCAGTTCAATCAATCTAAAGTTGTTGGGATCATTACATGGCTGTGTATCATGTGATGTTTATATATACTTGCTATAAGTGCCAGATCATGAAGTAGTGTCCAGACAAATATGGATGATTATGAGAATTTATTTTAATAGCCACTCGCCCACACACACACACACACACACACACACACACACACACAGAGAGAGAGAGATGCAAAATAGTTTTGGAACATAAATTAAATCAGAATGACATGAGAACACAAAATCAGGATTGATATTCTCGAGCATGAAAATGCATAATAATAGACCAGTGGTAAGATAAATTATAGGCTACACCAAAGCTCTATGATACATGAGTAGTGAACTATGAACTATGATCTTATTTGGACGTTGGAGAACCAAACTCAATCAGACTGATCCGAGGAAACATTTGATTCATGGATCAATTTGCATTGGCTAAATATACTATCAAGCATCAAATAGATCCTATAGTACTTTGAATAAAGCATCCAGGATCTGAAACATTAATACATTATGATTTATGAAATCAAATAATAGGAACAATGCAATAGTAAATGACTAAATTGAATTTTGTGAGCCATGAAGATATATTGAATAGATAAGATGCTAAGATCTAACAAATTGACAGTCCACAATATGTTATGAACAAAAAACTAATCAATACATTGCAGCCCTAATAAAGGACAAACACTGCTATATCCTAACACCATAAAATCTTAATAGGATATTCACAATTTAATCCACTAGAACCATCAAATATATGACTTAAATATTAAATCAGTTCAGATTCTCAGAAATCACACAACCATTTTAACCCAGTTTAGGCAACAAAATCCTTTTTTTTTCTCTTGCATTGTAGAAAGCAAAGGGTCAGGATGATAACCCAAAGCCAATCAAAAGGATACAGCACAGATTTAAAAATCTTGCTCTTCATCCAACAAAAGCTTGTATAATTATAGCTTGCTGCCCCAAATAAGTCAACAGATTCCAAATAAAATATCAAGAAATAGAAAGTAATAAGTCTAACAAGTGTAGATCATCTACCTCTTTAATAACATCTACCCGCTCACAGACAGGGAGAAGGTTCCTCTAAATTGCATTTGCTTTGCCTCGAACTTGTGACCTCCTCGATCAGACGAAGCACTCAAATCAATTAATAAGTTCCTCCTAAAAAGTTCAACCTTTGATTGTATCAAAATGGTACAAGAGTTTTAGGTAAAGGCAGAACACACTTATGACTTTCAATAAAAGAGGAAAACTGACGATCCAACAGAAAGCCCTGAACGCTTCTGCCCAAAGCCTAAATCGCACTCGACATATAGTTGATGAATTTAAGAGGGGCCTACGTGATAGCACCAAATAGTTCCAATTCGAAGATAAAAAAAGGCCCTATAAAGATATAATAATCACAACAAGCATACCGAAAAAAAATCTCCAATCTCCAATAAAAGAGGGAACGTTGACAGTTTCAAACAGAAATCAAATCCTGAATCCGACCAAGCATACACGTCACAGATCTAAACAATTACTGGCCTGCAACCTAAAAGGCAATAATATTTCTGAATCCAAAAACGGTCGAATTTATCGAGGATACCACATAAATAACAAAACCCAAGTCCGATATGCAATTAACGAGAAATTTTTAAGATTTACACTGAATTGGGCAACGAATCCCTAAATTTTATTTCGCCCGAAACCTAGAAATCACCGTAAAATCTATTTATGAAACTCAAAATGAATAGAAAGGGATAAAAGGAAAAAAGAGATGATACCTTCGATTGAAGGAGGAGGACGATTAGGGTTAGATTGGAGAAGGACCGAATCGCGCTGATCTTCCCTCTTTTTTCTCCTCAATCCCAAGTAAAGGGAGGAGTAAAGAAGATCGCTGGCTATCGACGCCTCTCGTTTTTGTAGGTTGGGAGAACGTCGTACAATTGGAAATCACGTGCCGTGCACGGTAATCGACAAACAGCAGATATTTTTGGTTTTTGCATTTGGGATCTCCGTTAAATTGTTTTTTACATATTTATTGTTTATATGATATAACGGGTGTGCTTGGCGAGTAGGCGGAAGTGAGAAAATGGGGCTGTTTGGTTGCAAGGAAGTGGGCGGAAGTAAGGAAATAGGGAAGTATAATTGCTCACTTCCCTATCTATCCAAACACCGGAAAAGGAAAATAAGAAAACCTCTTTTCCTTTTATCTTTTCTCTTTTACACAACCATTTCCTCACTTCCAAAGTGCTACAGTTAATTTTGTGGTCATGTAAATCTCATTTGTAATAAATTATAGCACAAAACAGTTAATTTTTTGATCATGTAAATCTCACTTGCATTCTAATTACAGTCTATTTTTTATTTTTCTTAATTAATTTTTATTTTAATATTATTTTACGGTCAACTTTGTGGTCAACTTTTCCACTTTCACTTTCACATTACCATCCAAACACCGGAAAAGACAAAATATTTTCCAAATCATACTTCTCAACAACATTCAAACACCGGAAAACTTACTAACCAATTCTCAAGTTCAAAAGGAATTATTACTACTTCCTCAATTCCTCACTTCCTCACTTCCACCCTTAACCAAACAGGCCCAATGAAAAAGTATAATTGCTCACTTCTCTATTTATCCAAACACTAGAAAAGAAAAAAAATGAGAAAACTCATTTTCCTTTTCTCTTTTCTCTTTTACACAATCCCTTCTTCATTTTCAGGGTGTTACAGTTAATTTTATGATCATGTAAATCTCATTTGTAATAAGCTGTAGCTCAAAACAGTTAATTTTGTAATTCTGTAAATCTCACTTGCATTATAATTACAATCTAATTTTTATTTTTTTCTTAATTAATTTTTATTTCAATATTATTTGCGGTCAACTTTGTGGTCAATTTTTCCACTTTCACTTTCACATTATCATCCAAACACCGGAAAAGGCATAACATTTTTCAAACCATACTTCCCAACAAAATCCAAATAACGGAAAACTAACTGACTAATTCCCAAGTTTCAAAAGGAACTATTACTACTTTCTCACTTCCTCACTTCCCACCTCTAACCAAACAGCCCCAACTAATAAACCACCGCTGTTGATGAGAAATTGAATCGATTAGGAGGAGGAGGGTGAGAGAGAAAGGAGGAGGGAAAGGAGGAGGGGGGAGGGGGAGCTTAGAAAGAAAGAAGGAGGGGGTCGACGTTGCTCTCTCTCTCTCTCTCGCGGAGGAAGACGAATGAACCGACAAAGTTTCTATATGAGTTATAGGAGAAAGCTTTCATTCAGTCGATTTTATCATATATCAATATTACATATCACAGATATAATTTGCATGACTTTTTTAATTTCAGCTATTCAATCAAGTTCAAAAATGGGGGATTTCGTTACAGCCCCCTATGTCAAATCATAATTAGGAAAAAAACTCAGTTTCATAATTTTTTTTATTCGCTTCAACTGCCTCTTTTTTTAAAACCAACCAGGTACACCAGGTGTCAAGCGCAGAAGCGCTCCTCCGCGGTAAAAGCCAAATGTCTAAAGTAATCGCTTCGAAAAAAATGAACCGCTTCGAAAATGTAGACTATTGCTACCCTATTTCTAAGGACTGCGACCACGATCGCAGTCCTCATAAAAATGTCCTATTTCTGAGGACTGCAATCATGATCGCAGTCCTAAAAAAAAAATTCCTATTTCTGAGAATCGCGACCATAATTGCATGGTCGTTCCAAAATATGGTGAGGTCGTAGACGAAAATTCGAAAAGAGACCTTCTACTAGTAGCTTAATTTGGTGTACCAAATGTCTTTATTATATTACGTAAAAGTTGATTTATATTGTACATTTTTTCTTTAAATTGAGACTGAATCAACTCATCTCTTTTTTTTTACGCTTTTGAAATTCAAATTCAAAATTTTCAACAAGTCATTATGCAAATAAAAAAAAAATAACACCCTTGGATATTTGACAGGAGCTAATAAATATATTAAAAATTAACATCTTAGAGAACGATAGAACCTTACAAAATATTGAAACCTCAGGTCCTCAGCCAGCAGAATAGTGAAAGCCCGCTGTAATCACAACCTGTAAGAGAAAGATATAAGAAATCAACAGCTATTCCTTGAGAGATTAACAATTAAAATTTAGAGATGATAAATAACTTAATTTGTCTGTATCACACGTAACAATGTCTCTCACGAGACCCATGAGGCCAATGTTATTGACTATGAACCGGCCACGCCCATCCTTTTCATCAGTTCCAGGTTACCAGGGGTTCCCAATAACCCGTACAGCGTAACCGGAATGCCGAACGTCGATAGAGGCGACGCGCACGTCGACAACAGACTCAAGAAGCTAGAACAACTATCTGTCCAACAGATACAAAATGCAAGGCTCATGCATGCGTCCCTTCTGAACTGCACAGGGCGCTCGAAGTATGCGTTTGAAGACCAAAATGCGAAGCTCAAAAAGCTTGCGTTGTCGAGGTCTCACCTCTTCAACGCGATGTTCAATGACGCGAGGTCCATGTCTCTTCTCAGAAACACGAGACCCGCGTCTCTACCACAGAACGCGGGACTCAGGAAGTCCGTGTTTCCCAAATGTCACTGGCTGAACGCGACAATCAGCAACGCGAGGTTCGCGTCTCTTCTCAGCAGAGGCACGAAACCCACGTCTCAAAGCCAAAACGCGAGAGTCGCGTCCTTCCTACAAAATGTGAGCTCCGCGTCTCTGAACCCTACGTTTCAGATCTATGACGCAAAGATAGCTTTCAGAAGCTGAAAAGCCCTCAAAAAATCGAAGCTAGTCTCTTTGATTCCCATCCGACGGATCTGAGGGATTACCTGACGAAGAAGAGGAGTGCTCATCAAATCGCTCCATCATGTTGCTGTGAACAGCTCATCAAAGTAGTGTTCTCTGAATGTCACTACAGCTCACATGTAAGCAAGCAGTCGGTGTTCCGACAATTAACGTCAACCTCCTGATTAGCCAAAAGACGTCATTCTCGCACAAAGAGAACCTTTTCTGATACGGAGTACCCTGAAGTTACTGCAAACATGGCGGGTCCTAGTCAGCTCTGACGAGTCTGACGCTGAATTAGAAGGAGTGTACCAGCATACCCGCACTCGAACTGACGTGGTAGCCCCAGACGATTACAGTGCCCTAGCCCAGGGCATTGAAGTAAATGAATCGCATTCTGCCATTGTGAAATTGCAGACCTCGAACTCTTCTGTAGAGAAGAAAGCCTTCGCGTCTATGGCAAACACTCCTGAGGAGGTGGCCAGACGCTTGGAACAACAAGCCTGGCCCAGAGGGAATGCTTGATATGATTCGCGCCCGATAAGAATCTATCGATACCCTCAAGCAAATGCTTTCATAATTGCTTGAAGGCAGGAAGAAGCTAAAAGCCAAAACTCCTTCTAAGAAGTCTAAAGACAAATGGAAGGAAAGGGAGAGCTCGTCTTCTACGCATACCTAGGAGGAGGAACATTCCAACTCTGAGTCGTCCAAGCCTTCGTCTGAAGAGGGAGGCAATTTAAAGAATAGGGGAACTCATTTTAAAAGAATGAATAAACTGGAACAGCGTCTGGAAGCCCTTGCAAATTAGAAAGGCCTTTAAGAAGCAGGAGTGGTCAGGTCATACCCGGCTGAGTGGGATCTTATCTCGTACCCTCCTAAGTTCAAAGCTCCAACCCTACAGGCCTTCGATGACAAAGGGGTCACTGAACCAACACATATACTATTTCAAGTCTCAGACAGGAAATGTAATAGCAAATGATGTTATCTTGGGACGTTTGCTCATTGGCACTCTGAAGGGACTCGCTTTGAATATTTCATGAAGCTCCCAAAAGGCTCCATCAAGAACTGGGGAGATCTAGAGAAGCTTTTCCTTACACGCTTCTTCGAAGACGATTCAGAGATCACCATGTCAACTCTCCTGGCAACGAGGCAACAAATAGGAGAGTCAGTCAAAGCATTTGTGAAAGATTTCAGAATATGGCAATCCGATATCCTAGCGGTATGACCCAGGCCACCTTGGTGGAAACATGTCGTCACAATTTGCAAACTTCACTCTTAGCCCAGATAGGAGTTATTGAAATCGCATCTAGAAATAATTGGTCCAGTAAGGTGAACAGGCAGAAGAGTGTGTCGCCAGGGTTAAGACAGAAGAAAACAAGCCCAGACCTGAAAAGTCGACAAGGCGCACGCCAGAAGTATCTTTCCAATTGAAAAGGAAAGACACATTGGTGATAGAGACGAAGTCTCCCATTAAGCCTCAGCCGGCTAGAGGGGGTAGTTCTTCAAGTCAGTCGCGCACCAACATGCAGTACTCCTTCAAGGATGAGCATGTCGGTTCGTTGTTCAAGTTACTCAACAAGAGCAACAGATTAAAGCTTCCTGAAGCTAGACGTCCCGAGGAGGTCGACAAGACCAACAATCCCAACTGCTGCTTGTATCACAAGATGCTGGGGAACCCTATTGAAAACTGTTATATCTTCAAAGACATCCTTCAAGCTCTGATTGATGCGAAAGTGCTCAAACTCCACCCGGAGTAGAAGAAAGTGACAGCTAACATGACGTTATTTCTTCAATTCGGGGTACAGCCTCCAACGCCAGCTGAAGTAGTTCCTATCCAGAAAGGGAAACTAATGGAACTCAACATAGATCCACATCACCAACAGGAGAAAGGTCTCATACCCGTTCCTACTCCTCAGGAAAAAGTCATGTGGGTTAATCCCGATCTTGTGGAAAGCCACATGGACTACTGTTACCAATAGAAAGTCCAAAAGTAAGGCAAAAGCTTCACCTTGTAATGTGGTGTGTGCTTCCTCCGGGAAGCGGAGACTGATGTCCCCCTCACTAACCGACTCAGAAGAGGAGACAATCGTCCTTGTCGCAAAGCTGAACGCACCGCTCGTGGCTGAAACTCGCTCGGGTCAATCATATTTAACGAAATACGATGATATGGTGGCAAATCCGCCTAAACCCTCCCCTTAACCGATCAGGCAATCCACAAAGCAACCGTGGAGAAACAAAAAGAGATTCGGTATGTCAAGGCCCTCCTGAAGGACAAAGCAGAAGGAACTTTAACGCCTTACCGCTTTGATGTCCTGACTCAACTCCTAACATCCCGGTCAGGATCACCCTTTACGAGCTCCTAAGACCGTCAAAGTCAACAAGAGAAGCTCTGAGAGAAGCTCTAACTGATGCTGAGGTCTTCATGACTCGGATTCCGGCTGAACCACAGGAGGAGCATGAAGAAGACTGCCTCCATGCCCCACAATATGTCCCTTGCATCACCTTCAAGCCAGACGACATGCAGGTTAAGGGAAAACATGATAGGCCACTGTACTTCACAGGGTATATTGGATCGTCTGAAGTGAGCTGCATTCAGGTAGATCTAGAATCAGCGTTGAGCATTATGCCCTGCCGAGTCATGCAGCACTTAGGGATCCCCACTCACCAATTGATCGCCACCCAAACCACCATTTATGGTTTCGACGCTAATGGTATGCGCCCAATGGGGAAGATCAAACTCAAATGACAGATTGAGGACCTAAAATCTGAAGTGGCGTGCTATGTGATTGACGCCAACACTTCGTATAATTTGCTGCTGGGATGACCATGGATTCATCGCAACTCCATCATCCCTTCTACTCTCCATCAAGTCATGAAATATATTGACGGAGATGGAAAAGTCCGAACATTGATTGCCGAAAGGCATCCGTTCAAGAGGATAGAGAACTACTTCACAGACTCCCTCCTATGCCAAGATTCCCTAGAGATGAACGAGAATCCCCAGCCAGAGGAACCAGACTCTGGTAATGAAGCTGATATTGAACCAAAGGCAAAGGAATAATGTCTTTGGGAGCTGAATCTACTTATAACGGGCATTAATAAGCTCGATGTTAATAACACCGCCAATGATGTAGGCGAGTGGTATATTAATGAAGAATTAGAGGCTTACCTTTCTGTGTTTGTTTCTGATTCTGTGCCATCAGATACTAGTATCGATGTAGGTGATGACCCTTGGTCAGCAATAGGTACATTGACATCATTGCTGTACCAGTGGGGTCATCCTTCACAGTATACTAAGGCATCAATGAGGCACAAGAATCTTTATTCAAAGTTCCAGCAAGACGCAAAGGCTAAAGATCAATCTTTTTCGGAAGAATTGAGTCCGAATTAATGCCTCGCGAAGACTCAGAAAGCGAGAATGAACCCCCTCAATTCTCCCATTATGAGCCAAATGTACTCAGAATGATGGAGAACATGGGGTATAACCTAACAAGTGGTCCCAGCTTAAACTTTGGTAAAGGAAGAACACTGCTTCGACCCTTCGTTCCAAAAGGGAAAGCCCCTGATTATTATCATCAAACTCGCAGAGGGTTGTGTTATGTATCAACTCCAATCCCGTCAACCTCTGAGTCTGTAGAGTCATTATACTATAATCACTCGTTAGGCACATCATTGTGGGAGTCAGATGTCAACGTTGACAATATCTTCAAAGAACTTTCAATAAACATGGTTTCAATAAGCCACCCGGAAGATGGAGATGAAGAAATGATCCAGTCAGATACAGATCCTTAGATCAAACACCTAAACGCTCTTTGGTACATTCGCTTTGAATAACGCGAACCACCCACAGAGGATAAGGTTACCCAAATCAGTCTGGGGGATGAGGTAAATCCTAAGCCCATCTTTATAAGCGAAAGCTTATCACCCTCCGAGAAGGAGATCTAATATCTCTTGTGCGATAGTATATAGATGTTTTTGCTTGGAACTACAAGGATTTGCCTGGGCTTGATCCTCAAGTGGCTATGCATTGCCCTAACATCAATCCCGATACAAACCCATCAAACAACAACAGCGACGATTCTGCCCAGAGATAATGAAAGCAATCCAGTCGGAAGTTAAGAAGCTTATAGACCTTAGTTTCATCAGGGAGGAACAACATCCTGATTGGGTAGCCAATATCATTTCTGTTACCAAGAAGAATAGAAAGATCCGGGTTTGTATTGACTTTCGTGATCTAAATGAGGTGTGTACTAAAGATAAGTTCCCCCTTCCAATCACAGATGTCACGATCAACAAGACGTGTGGGTTCGAATGGATGTATTTCATGGACGGATTCTAGGGATACAATCAAATTAAGATGTACCCTGATGATGAGAAGCATACATCTTTTAGGACACCATTTGGGGTATATTGTTATACTGTCATGCCATTTGGATTGAAGAATGCGGGGCAACATACCAGAGAGCTATGAATGCAATTTTTCACGAGCATATACGCAAATAATGGAATGCTACGTTGACGACATTGCGGCAAAAGTCGTACCAAAGGCGATCATATGGCAGATCTGAAGACAGTATGCGATATTATGCGGGCGCAACAATTAAAGATGAATCCCACCAAATCCTTCCTGAGGGTGGCAAGCGGTAAATTCCTAGGGTTTGTTGTTACATCCAAAGGAATCCACCTTGACCCAGAGAAAATCCGTGGTTTCCAGGAGATACAACTCCAAAGTCTTAGAGAGCTTAGGGGATTGCAAGGGCGGCTGGCATATATATGGAGGTTTATCTTAAATCTCTCAGGACGATGCTAACTCTTCATCAAATTGATAAAGAAGGGTGTTTCATGTAATCACCTAGAGGGGGGTGAATAGGTGACTAGTTAAGCTAATGGTCAATTAATGCGGAATTAAAACTATTTATGCAAACTAAAACTTCTTAAGCTAAACGCCAAGTATAACACAAGAGTATAGCCGGATTCCCCGTGAAGGGCTCTGGACTAACTCCTCAAGATTCCTCTAGATAAGAGTTAAGGTGCGGATTTGGCTCTCTTGGTTGAATACAAGTGTTAAGCAAACAATCCCCAAGCATATAACAATATAAGCACAAATATATATCAAGCATATAAAGATAAAGACAATAAGAGTATGCAAGATATAAACAAGTAAGAGATAGAGAGAGCAATTGCAAACACGAGAGATTTGTTTCGAGGTTCGAGCACACTACGTCCCCGCTTCAACACTATGAAGGATTTCCACTAAAATCGATTCCATCGGATCACTTGGTGCCGCAACACCTACAAGCTCTTTGAACTCTCTAGTCCCTCTCTTGTTCCCGCAAGAACAACATACCGCAAGCCCACTAGCTTGCCGAGGCCGCACCTCTACAATGAGTTCTTACTAGAACTCGAACACCACGAACCCGCAAGTCTGCCTCCTCAAAACAAGAATGAGAACTTTGGAGATCACAACATTTTGATCACCTAAAATCACTCTCACAATAACACTCCTATAAGATAGATATATCAATGGATAGCTAAAGTGTTTGTAAGAAAAACAAGGATGGAAGTTGTGGTAAAAAACTCAAGAATCACTTTTGAAAACACTCTTGATAAACTTCCTTTTGAATTGAAAATATTTGCTCACAAACTAGTGGAGAAAACTTCTGAAATAGATGGGAAAAACTAGGTTTAAAACTCTCCAAAAATCTTGTTTAAAACAGTTTAAGAAACCCCCATTTTATAGGCCTAGAAAAAACTAGCCGTTGGAGCAAAACAACAGCTTGGACGGCTGTCGGTCGACCGGCCTGGTCAACCACCAACGGTCAGAAATCCGACCGTTGGAGCCTCGGTCGACCGGCCCGGTCGACCGTGGCCTGGAACAGAGAGCAGAACTCTCTGCCGGTCGACCGGGGCTTTCTAGAGAGCAGAGCTCTCTGGACGGTCGACCGGGTCGGTCGACCGGCCCTCCAGCCAGACTGGCGTGCACGTTTGTGCACGTCGGTCGACCGGCCCGGTCGACCGGCAGAAGCCAGGATAGGTTCTTTTAGGGATTAAAAAACTTGGTATTTTTCCTTTAATAAAATCCCATAAAATCTCTAAAATTCTATAAAAATAAGTTCAGTATAATACTTTGATAAACAAACATGTTTGAGTAAAATCAAGATATGTTACAAACATTTTGAACTATTTTTGTAACTTAGAAATTTTGGCATAAAATAAAAACCGTATTTTTCCAAATTGATTTTTTTTAAAACTTCTCCAAATACAAAAACAAGATATTTTAAACACTTTTAAAGCATAGAGTGTATGGATATGATCCACTACACATAAATGATGAAATATCTATGTTTTTGACAATAAACACTAAAAATAGTTTTGGTTAAACATGTATATATTAAATTCCAAAAACCAAAACGGTATTTTTCCATAATGAAACTTCTTTTGTATTTTTTCAAAATAAAAACTCTTTTATGAAAACACATCTAATCTTATGTGTGAGTGTATATGGTATACTTGAGCAATCCACCAACTATTCTATCCTTTATATTTTATCTAAAACAAAATCTTAATAAAAACAAACCTAGACACAAGTCTTCTCTTAAAATCTTCACTTGAAGTCTTCTTCTCCTTCTTGACTTGGTCCAAACTTTGATTCAAAGAGCTAGACTCCTCTTGAGTACTTGATGTGGTCTTGATGCATAGGCTTTTGAATCAAACCGTGTTAGCTCCAAAACTTGTCTTTAAATCCTTTGTTGAAGCTAAACACCTACTAAGATCTTAATCACAAATCTGAGACTAATTAAACACAAGATCATTAGTAGTATAACTACATGAGTTGATCATCATCAAAACTAGAGTGATGGGCCTTTGGGCCAACAATCTCCCCCTTTTTGACGATGACAAAACTCAAGGAGTTATATATGCATGGATTAAAGTAAAGTTTCAAAGAAGCTCCCCCTTAACTCATGCATAACAATAAACAAATATATATTCAATTAGAGCTCATAAAATAAACAAACATGTAAGGATATAAACATGCCAATCAAGCATAAAACTCATCAAACTCTTCTCTCCCTTTTTGTAAAACAAAACAATATACATAGACAAAAATTCTTCTCCCCTTTATGTATAAAGGAAGGAAAAAACATGCATATATACTAAAATACTTCTCCCCTTTTTTGTCAATCATTAACAAAGGGGTTAAAGTAAACACAAAACAATGTTTTCCCCTTTTTGTCCGAAACAAAAGTCAATAAAGGGGTGAAATCAAATCAATCAACAAAGAGATATATGCGATATATATTCATGAAGAGGAAGACACTAAGTTAACTTCCCTACACACATGCATTACATGAAGAAGGGATGATAAGCCCTAACTCACATAACGCATAATATGCAATGCATAAGAGGAGATGTGAAGCTCTCCATACACACGTGTATCGCATAAAGAAGAGTTGTCAAGCTCCTCAATATAAGATACACTCAACATGAATCTATATGTAGAAAAGATGTTAAGCTCCCCTTGCATATAGGCAATTCATATCAAAACATTTTTAAATCAAAATTTTTGATAATTACTTAAAACAAATTTTGACATTTACTCAGGTAATAAAACACATTTTGAGATACCTTTGTAAATAAACAAAATTTTTAAGATACTAATTGTAAATAAACAATACAAATTTTGAATTCTTTTTAAATCAACAAATCAAGATATCACAAGACATAGATGCCATATGAAATAGGGAATTTGTGATATCAATTGAAATTGAAAATTTAAACATTTTTACATTTTGATATCAATGAAAATTATTTTGATACCAATTTAAATTTATATTAAATTTTGATATACCAATTGAAATACATGATAAATTTTGATACCAAGTAGGTAAAACATATTGATACCAAATAAAATTTAAACCCAATTTGAACATATTGATACCAATTGAAATATATGGATACCAATTGAAATAAATAGATACCAATTGAAGTTTATTGTAAATTATGATATCAATAAAAATACCTATTGAAAATAATACGTAAGCTTATTAAAATACCAATTGAGATACCAATTGAAAATCAAGATTTGAATTAAGCTAAGTATAAACATACTTTGTGCTTTAAACATGTAAATATCTTATAAATCAAGCACACACAAATCATATATATGTATGAAAGAGAATACCAATAAAAATTGATATTATATGAAATGAAGCATACATATATAGAAAACAAAATATGAGTATATACAAAAAATATCAATTGAGATACCAATTGAAATATGATATAAATCAAGTATATAACTCATAATAAACCACCCTTTTTCATCCACAAGATAAAAGATTTTCAATAAGGCATACAAGGCATGCTCGCCCATCCGTTCGCCCATTACGGGGTTGTAGGGGTTTTCAAAAACTAGAGTTTGAAAATATTTTTATTGTGAAAACACTACCAAATGAAGAATAAATAACTAGTTAAAAGTAATTTTTGAAAAACTAGTTAATGATCGTTCAAAATATGAAACCAAATCATATGTCTATCATGAACATACTAATACATAAAGATTGACACTCGAAATCTATAAGGCTCAAAAATAATCATGAAACAAAGTCATGAATAAACAAATAAAGTGTGAGTGTACAAGAATCATGTAATTAGCATTTTTCATGAAGATAATCAATGAAGCTCAAAACAAATATCATTTAATCAAACAAGTGAAAAACATAAAAATTTATTTTTCATATAAAAAATAAACTTCTAGGTATATGTATGATTTATCATAAGCTAATAATATACATACATATCCTAAACTAAATTAAGTCTATGATATAATTTGCATGAGGGTAAGAGACTCAAGAGGTATGCATGTATATTTATTAGTTTTGAATAAAAATAGCATATGAAGTAAAACATGTAAATAAGCAAAACAAGTGTAAATGAGTAAATCATCAAAACTAGTCTATACATGTGTATATAGTGAGTACAAATGAACAATAAAGTGCAAGTATATATGAATCAAATGTTTCTCACCACTTGTACATGTATATACACAAGTTTTGACAAAAACTGCATCTAAACAAGTATTTACCACATGAACATAAAACATAAAACATAAACATGCTAAAGATATCATATATGTAAAAAAACATATAAATAAACTAGGAGTTTTAGAGATAGTTACCAACACATGAACTACACTCTAACTCTCTAAAACATGGTGGTTGTCCCACCAAACCTCCTTGATAGCGGTGTATCAAATGTGTGTCCATCAAGTCCATGTGCATCCACCATCAAGGCACCAACTCTCTCATGTTTTGTGAGAGCCCGCACCTACATCAAATATAAAAGGTAGGAATTTTGGTACCCATTTTCTTTTGGGTCCTCGGGGGTTAGCATTGTAAGGAACCTAAAACATTCTTATTAGCAAAATTTGAAGAATTTATTCTATCATAATAAAATCTGCTAAATGGCCTTTGCGGCCGCAATGTGTACACTTGTACAATCTACTATGCACATGTGAATGAGTATGATCATGGCGTGCAAAGTGTGCATAAGCATGTTGTGGGTGATGTGCATGAACATGGGGAACTTGTTTCGTTTGAAACAAGGATTTCAATCTAGAATGGTTAAATGCACATTTGCTTAAAGTTGAGCTCAAACAATCTATTTTATTTTTCAAAAATTTAACTTTATTTTTAGTAGTAGCATGAAAAGCATGGTCAACAATCTTATTCTTTTTAGAAACTTTTTCTTTTTCAATAACTTTTCTTTTCAAAGAGGTGTTTTCATGCAAAGCAATCTCTTTTTTGTTTTTCCACCAAAACAATTTTATTATTCAAAGTGGTATTTCCTTCACAAAGATCATTCAATTTAGAAAGCAAGGAAATATTTTTATTTTTCAAACTTTCATTTTCTTTTGAAACATTTTCAAATTTAGTTTGAAAAGAATCTTTTTCGTTTAACATGCAATCAAATTTAATTTTCATTTTCTTGTTATCCTTTTTAAGCATGTCATATTTTTCTAGAAGTTGTTGACAAAATGAAGCAAGTTCATTATAGAACATATCAACATCCTCTTCTAGCTCGGATTCGGTGTTTACCTCAAGGGGGTTATCCCCTTGGACTATGTAGCATACATTAGAAGCTTCACTTCCAACATCCGAATCGCTCCCCGCATAATATTGTTCTTTTTCGCCAAGGGAGATGATGGTGTTCCATACTACAAAAGCCGAGTCAAGATTAGCAACCCTACATAAATAATCATTGTTTAGGGTACTCTTCAAAGCATGGATGGCTTTTGAGTTAGCCTCAATATACTTGCTATTTGAACAATATGAATCTTTAATAGTAGCAAGATAAACATGAATGCCTAGGCCTTTGAGGTACATAGACATCTTAACCTTCCAAGTTTGGATGTTAAGAATGTCAAAGGTGGGAGGTGACATGAAATCCATGTGTGTGTAAACAAACATCGTGATTAGCTACAAATGAGGATCTTTAACCCTAAGTTGTAAGACCCAAATCAAGAGCACTTGGCTCTGATACCAATTGTAATCACCTAGAGGGGGGTGAATAGGTGACTAGCTAATCAATGATCAATTAATGCGAAATTAAAAGTATTTATGCAAACTAAAACTTCTTAAGCTAAACACCAAGTATAACACAAGAATGTAGCCGGATTCCCCGTGAAGGGCTCTGGACTAACTCTTCAAGATTCCTTTAGATAAGAGTTGAGGTGCCGCTTTGACTCTCTTGGTTGAATACAAGTGTTAGCAAACAATCCCCAAGCATATAACAATATAAGCACAAATATATATCAAGCATATAAAGATAAAGACAATAAGAGCATGCAAGATATAAACAAGTAAGAGATAGAGAGAGAGAGAGAGCAATCGCAAACACGGGAGATTTGTTTCGAGGTTCGAGCACACTTGCTCTACATCCCCGCCTTCAACACTATGAAAGATTTCTACTAAAATCGATCCCACCGGATCACTTGGTGCCGCAACACTTACAAGCTCTTTGACTCTCTAGTCCCTCTCTTATTCCCGCAAGAACAACACACTGCAAGCCCACTAGCTTATCGAGGCCGCACCTCTACAATGAGCTCTCACTAGAACTCGAAACACCGCGAACCCGCAAGTCCGCCTCCTCAAAATAAGAATGAGAACTTGGTGATCACAACACTTTGATCACCTAAAATCACTCTCATAATAACACTCCTATAAGATAGATATATCAATGGATAGCTCAAGTGTTTGTGAGAAAATAAGGATGGAAGTTGCGGTGAAAAACTCAATAATCACTTTTGAAAACACTCTTGATAAACTTCCTTTTGAATTGAAAATATTTGCTCACAAATAGTGGAGAAAACTTCTGACATAGATGAGAAATACTAAGTTTAAAACTCTCCAAAAATCTTGTTTAAAACAGTCCAAGAAACCCCCATTTTATAGGCCTAGAAAAAACTAGCCGTTGGGGCAAAACAACAGCCTGGACGGCTGTTGGTCGACCGGCCTGGTCGACCACCAACGTTCAGAAATCCGACTGTTGGAGCCTCGGTCGACCGGCCCGGTCGACCGTGGCCTGGAACAAAGAGCAGAGCTCTCTGCCGGTCGACCGGCCCGTTCGACCGGGGTTTTTCAGAGAGTAGAACTCTCTGGATGGTCGACCGGGTCGGTCGACCGGCCCTCCAGCCAGACTGGCGTGCACATTTGTGCACGTTGATCGACCGACTCCTATCTCGGTCGACCGGCCAGGTCGACGGCAGAAGCCAGGACAGATTCTTTTAGGGATAAAAACTTGGTTTTTTTTCCTTTAATAAAATCCCATAAAATCTCTAAAATTCTACAAAAATAAGTTCAGTATAATACTTTGATAAACAAACATGTTTGAGTAAAATCAAGACATGTTACAAACATTTTGAACTATTTTTGTAACTTAAAAATTTTGGCATAAAACAAAAACCGTATTTTTCCAAATTGGTTTTTCCAAAACTTCTCCAAATACAAAAACAAGATATTTTAAACACTTTTAAAGTATAGAGTGTATGGATATGATCCACTACACATACATAATGAAATATCTATGTTTTTGACAATAAACACTAAAATAGTTTTGGTTAAAGACATGTATATATTAAACTCCAAAAATCAAAACGGTATTTTTCAAAATGAAACTTCTTTTGTATTTTTTCAAAATAAAAACTCTTTTATGAAAACACATCTAAATCTTATGTGTGAGTGTATATGGTATACTTGAGCAATCCACCAACTATTCTATCCTTTACATTTTATCTAAAACAAAATCTTAATAAAAACAAACTTAGACACAAGTCTTCTCTTGAAGTCTTCAATTGAAGTCTTCTTCTCCTTTATGACTTGGTCCAAACTTTAATTCAAAGAGTTAGACTCCTCTTGAGTACGTGATGTGGTCTTGATGCATAGGCTCTTAAATCAAACTGTGTTAGCTCCAAAACTTGTCTTTAAATCCTTTGTTGAAGCTAAACACCTACTAAGATCTTGATCACAAATCTGAGACTAATTAAACACAAGATCATTAGTACTATAACTACATGAGTTGATCATCATCAAAACTAGAGTGATGGGCCTTTGGGCCAACATTTTATTTATTTGGGATGATGCTTGCCAACAAGCGTTTGAGGAAATCAAGCGGTATCTCACACATCCACCCGTCCTTACAGCTCCGATATCAGGAAAACATTTCTTGATATACGTTCGAGCAATGGATCATTCTTTAGGAGCCTTCTTAGCCCAGAATAATAATCAGGGACACTAGCAAGCAATCTACTACCTGAGTAGAACTATGATCGGAGCCGAATATCGGTACAGTCCGATTGAAAAAGAATGCTTGGCATTGGTCTTCGCCATCCAGAAAACGCGACACTACTTAGTGGGCCAACCTATACACGTCATATCAAAAATCAATCCTTTAAGATTGCTTATGACAAAGCCATCATCATTGAATGGTTGATTGGCAAAAAGGGTCATATTGCTCTCCCAATATGAGATGCAATTCCTGCCATAAAAAGCTGTGAAAAGACAGGCGGTGGTAAATTTCCTGCTGAGCATCCAAATCCAAAGGCGACCAAACTTTATGAAGATCTCTCAGATAAGGTCGCTGAAGTTTACTTGACCCAGACATCTTTTGAAGGACAGATGTGGCAATTCTTCTTTGACGGCGCATCAAGAACGGGCCCGCAAAGAAATATCATAGCAGGAGTGGGGGTAGTACTTGTCTTCCCACAGAACTATGTAATCCCTTGTGCATTCTTATTAACTGAGCTGTGTTCCAACAATGTAGCAAAATACAACATTCTCTTGATCGAAGTGAGTATCGCCGAAGAGATTGGCGTTAAAAATCTCAAAACATACGTAACTCAAAGCTCATTGTCAAGCAGGTTCGCAGGGAGTACGAGGTCAGACATGAAGACTTAGTACCCTATCATAATGCAACTGTTTGCATGGTAAAGAGGTTCATAAATTTCTACATCGACCATGTATCTCGCTAGCAAAATGCGCATGCAGACGCACTGGCATCTCTAGCTGCTTCCTTGGCTCTTCCAACCAGAGCGGCAGAGAAAATACTTGTCTACAACTATGACTTGTATTGTCCAAGATTCGCTTTTGAAGATCACCAAAAGTTGATAAGAGATCTTCAAGTTAAAGAAGCTTTAAAGACGTTAACAGGTCCAGAGCTTAGGGATTAACGATCACATATATCGACTACGCATTGTACGACGTTTTGCCTGATGACCCTAAAGAGGGGCTGCCATTAGAAGGAAAGCCCCTAAATTCTACTACAATGCGATCATAAGAACACTATATTGCTGAGTGCATGATGGAATCCTCCTCCGCCTCTCATATAAAGAAGCACTGAAAATACCCAAAGAGGCTCATGACGGCATGCGTGGAGCTCATCAACCTAATCCAAAACTTGGGGATTAACTCTGTAGACTCAGATATTATTAGCCAAGATGATCCCTAATGTTGTCGCTTACGCCAAGTGATGCCACACTTGTCAGATCCATGGTGACTTTATTCACCAGGCATCGGGGCATTTTCACCCTACAACTTCTTCCTGGCCATTTGAAATGTGGGGAATGGACATGATTGGTCCTATCAGCCCACCTTCATCCAAAGAATATCGGTTTATCCTAACCATAACCGAATACTTTTCTAAGTGGGCTAAAGCTATTCCTGTTTGATGGGAAAAATTTGAAGGGCGTGTAAATTCTTTATTTGACTGTAAAGAAGTTACAACAATCAAATCTTCCGATTACAAGAGAGAGAAGATATTCAAACTCAAATCTTCGCTTTGTTTAATACTGGGTTCTTGATGTGGCGGTGGAAAGTGAATCTTGTTTTCCTTTGACCGAATGAGCGTCACAGTCTTATGGGAATCTCCTCTTCAGACTATGGACGGAGTAGCACAACTCCTCTCCAATAAAATCTCAAAGAGATTTGAGGCAAAAATAAACTTGTACTCAGCAAGTTGTTAGAAGAGTTTAACTCTTAGGTATTTCTCAGTTAGAAACTCTGATTAAGATTCTCCAAATCCACCAAAAACTTCCCGATCCCTCTTCAGTAGCAAACTAAGCTATTTATAGGGTTTCAGGGATAGAACTGTCCCCCAAAAATTCTCCATAATGGGGGTTAACTCCCTCATTACGTGGGCAGTAATTAACCCAGTAATAAGGGCAGTTTTAACAGAGACGCAGGGTTTCTCTGTAGTTGAAACGCGGGCTTCGAGCCTCGCGTTTAGCCGTTGAGGTAATGCTTGAGTTTCGCATTTGGTTGAAATGTGAGCTTCAAGTTCTGCGTCAAGCTTTATGTGAGGCGCGGGCTTCGGGCTCTGCGTCTTGTCATTGAGGTGAAGTAGAGATGCGGGTTTCGACCCTGGCCTCTTGGTACTGCAGTGATGCTGAGACGCGGCTTTCAAGCTCTGCGTCTTGGTGCAACGCTAGTGACTGTGATTAGCCTTGCGTTTGAAGTTTGGACTCTGATTTCTGATGACTTGTCCTCAGTAATTTATGGACAGTTTACAGAACCCTCTCCAAAGTTTTCAATATTCCGCAGTTGACTGAGATGGATTTCGAAATACTTTGGACTCTAGTTGAATTTATACTTCTCATGATTGGACTGACAATCATTTGAGATACTGTGAGCTTGATCCTATCTGAAATGTGGTCTTCGTGAGTATACTATAAAATCCTTTGTAGCCACCAGAGATGATCATCGTGAATGTCTAGATACGCAGTCCAGACCTCCTTAGTGCTCTGAGCTGGTTGTTGGTGTACTGTTGAACTGCGGGTAAATAATTATCTGCTTTTGCCAGTGTACTGTTGAACTAATTGCAGAAGCGAAGACTGAATACAAGTCTTGTAGACGCAGAGGTCAGTTGCTTTAGAGACGCATTCCTCATTCAGAGTGGAGACGCGTCTATTATTTTGCTAAAGAGGTGCGACCTTTGAAGGGACGCGGTCTTTGAAGTGAAGACACAGCTCTTACTTTATTGAAGAGACGCGACCTTTGGAGGGACGCGACTTTGTTAAACGCGAGACATGCGTTCTGGGTGTATTGTCACATGTCTAGCGGAGTTGAGGGGACGTCTTTCCCTTAATGCACGAAATTCGCATCCGTTCAAGATGTGCGCCACGTGTCGGGCGAAGATTGGGCCTCAAGATGCGCCGCGTTTCTTTGCAGATCACTTTGTCTATAAACAGTCTTTCAAGAGTCATCATTAGACTCTTCTTCTTTTCTGTTGAGTCTTGTGTCGAGAATTAAGAAAAGCTTAAAGCTTTTTCCACTTTCCTTCGTCTTTAACACTGATTTCACGGTTGAAATGGCACCAAAGACCAAATATGCTGCCTCGTCTTCGAGCGCTGCCGCTCCAGAGGCTCAAATGGGTGGTCCTTCCACGCAGGAGGCCCCCATTTCAGGTAATAAAATCATCTGAACTAGTTTTCACTATTAAAGGGGCTTAAAAAGTTTTCATAACTCTTAAGTCCCTTTTAAATGTGGACCGCCAACGCGAGGCTCATGCCCATGTTTGATTTTCGAACGCGGCTCTTGCATTGGCAAGCAAGACGTGAGTTTGAAGACCTCCGCGTCTTCGCTTCATCAGCTTGGGTCTGTGTCTGTTTGTTGAATGCGGGCTTCGTTGAGCCTTGCGTTTTGATCTCAATACTCAGAATTTCTCTAAGTGAGGAAGGTTCAGACGCGGACTTCATATGATCCTCGCATCTTTAAGGTCAGACGCGGGTTTCATTGAGTCTTGCGTGTGAGTCCTACACTTAGAAAAATTTCTAAGTTATGGGTTTTAAAGTGCGGGCTTCATGGAAGCCTCGCGTCCTTAAGCTTAGACGTGAGTTTTGCTGATTTCTGCATTAGGATTCATTTCCGCGTTTGAGCTTCAAACACTTAACCATTTTCCTTTAGATTTCTGACTATGTGTTATCCTTTTTGCAGTGCGATATTCTTCTAGTCCTCTGTCTAAGAAGTGCCACTTTGGGCACATAGGTGGCTCTGATCCGAACTTGACCTTTGCGCTCCAGAGGACTGCTCCTGTGACTACTGGTAAGTGATTGTAAAATGAAAGAACAATGAATTACCGTGTAGCTTTGGGCTAACGGGTCGTGTCCACGATGAGGAATGCGATAGAAGATTTTCGATATTTTTGTTAAGTAACAAAGAATGAAGTTGGTGTCTTTCTTTTAAGTTGAAAAAGAGACCGGTGAAAAGGGATATGATTAAAAGAAAATTTGCAAATTTAGAGAAGGCTTTGGAAAAGGTGATTTTTTATAAAGCTTGAAGAGTGATTTGTTATTTTTTAATATACGAAGAAGATCTGGGCTCACTATCTCACTACTCAACGATGTGTTCTTCTCTTGAAATCCTTAGTGCCTCAACTTGATCATAGACAAAAACATAAAATTGAGTTTAGAAAGTTTTAAGCAAAGCATATAAGATAGTTTAGAAAAGTTAACTCTTTTCTTTAAGAAATTGTTTTGAATTGAATATTAAATTGATCGATCACTAATATTGCACATTCATTATCATATTCTCATACTTATTATAGAATAAACTTTATTTTTTCCTAATTATTGTTTAATTTATTTGCAGGCCCATTACTAAAGGAGAGGGAAGAGAAATGAGCCCAAAAGCCCATCAAATTCTGATTTAAATCAGAATTAATTCAAAGTCAATAAATAAGGGCAGATCAGGTCGGTTCAGATCGGTTGAAAACCAGTTAGAACAAATCCTTACAAATCAATCGGTTGAATCCAAAGATCAAAGGCCATTTCATCAAAATCTCGGACTTAAACTGCAAATCTAGCTGAAGATAAACATCAATCGCGAAGCCGGGGAGTACCACCAACAAGGTGTGGCCAGGTGGTCACACCCTGGCTGCGGAAACGCGGCCAAAGCCGCGTTTTCACGGCTTTGTTAGAGAGTTATGGGGAGCGTTTGCGCCCCCTATCTTCATACGATCTCATAGGTTGGGTTTTGCCTATAAATATTGAGATTTTCAGAGCGTACAGGGACAACCAAGTAGAGAATAGAACTTAGGTTAATTTGTAATTTGTAACTTAGGTTTTTAGTTTTCTTTTATGTACTCGTTTATTTATGTAACTAAGAGGAGAGGAGACTTTCATGGAGGAATGAGAGCAAGCTTGTACTGAAGGTGACACCGTATAAGTGATCTTTTCTTCCCTTGTTATTTGAATCGAATAAAGATTTCTTTTTCTTTTCTATTCTTGTTTTTGTTTGCTTCCCTCTTTTGTGTTTGTGGATCCAAATGAAACCGATAGCCTCGAAGTTGCCTTGTCCTTGCAAGTGCCGTTGATGGCTTATGGTGATGGATATCCATTTCTATAGTAGTATAGCTCGCTCCTTCATTTTATAGTGTAAACCGGGAATGGGAAAGATCTCATCTGC
Organism: Agave tequilana; assembly: GCA_038442645.1. NCBI lineage: Eukaryota > Viridiplantae > Streptophyta > Magnoliopsida > Asparagales > Asparagaceae > Agave > Agave tequilana. Next base: position 40,151 of record JAVJIF010006303.1, on the reverse strand, counting down.
CATGCTTCGCTCGCCTTCAAGTAAAGGTACATCGTCGATACGAGTAAAAGGTAAGCAGGCGCCGAAGAGGTAAGTATGTTTTTTAGGTTTTGGTTTTTCTTTCTTTTCTTATAACTTTTAGTGTAGATCACCAACACCATAATCACCCAAATCTCTTTTACTCTTTCAATTTCTTTATACATATCACTTTTATTTTCTCCATCTTCTCATTCTACCAATTTCTTCCTAACTTAACTTTAACTCCATTTTTCTCTTTTCTTTTTAAGAACTAAAAGAAGAATTTTTAACCATTAATGGTAGCATAAAAGAAAAATTGCTTAAAAAGCTTCCATCACTAGTCTCTCTTTGTGGATCACGACCCGCATAGCCACTTGCTATAGCGGTAGAATTGAGCACCTTGCACTACTGTTTTAAAAGTTCTGAAATTCTGTATTTGTGTGCAGGTTCTAACTCAATCAAATTTTGGCGCCGTTGCCGGGAAGGGACTGTAAGTAATTCTCATTAAAGTTTACACATTTGGTTAACCTTCTTCTTAGTTTTTGGTGTACAGATTTAACAATAAGGAACTTTTGCTGCAGTGGACATATAAGTGGCCTTGGACTCTGCTCAAGAAAGCAGAGCCAAGAAGCCCTCAGATTTGCTACATTCCTGTGGCAATCTGAGTTAACTACTAGCCTGTATTTTCTACAGGTTAGCTGAATTGCAAAGTTTAATATCTGTACCTATTAATTTCCTTGTTTGTCTTATTGTACTTCCTTTCTAACCTCAACAGTAAAATGATGTTTGTTAAATTCTAAAAACGGTTTAGACTTTGCTCATTTAGGCACTTGTTTAATTCGTTTAAATTTTACATTACTATTGAAGAGTGCTGGAGTAAAAGGTACGTTTGCATGACATATAGTTTAGGAAACATTCTTGAGTGATTATTGCTTGTTGAATGTTACTTTTCTTTATCTGCACACTTTGCACAATCAATCTTAAGGGCTTGTCCTATAAACAAGATAAGGTGGGAAAGTCATTACCCTCCCTTAGTTTACAAACAATTTTCTCACTCACTAACCCAAGCCTAACTAAAAATGAGTAGACGTTGGCCCTAGGGACATCTCGAACTCAATTAGGAGATTATCCTAAGGGGGAATGTGTTAGAATTTGACTCCTGTCAAATCAGTATCTAAAGAAAGGGATTGAGGGACGAAACCCCGGAGGTTGGTGGTTTGGCTTAATTAGGCCCGTCGCTTTTGCGCGGATACCTCCCACTAATCTTTCCCTGACCTGGCTGATTAGCTTGTGGTCAAAGTCTACATTATACCTTCTGTGAACAGTCTAACCAGTTAGGAGTCGTCTAGGTCAAAGGTCTATCCTAACTTAGTTTAAAATTTTTTTTAATTGTTTGTTTTTCTTTGTTTGTGTTTTATTATGTGATATAGCTTATAACAACAATTTTTTCAATTTTAATGGTAATCCATATTACACACCAACCTCTTTTTCGGATATTACCAACCCGGCATATCATAACTTTAACCAACATAGTGTGCTGGATTGGTCTTCTCTGAATCAATATAACCCATGCCCCCAATCTTATGACCATAATTTCAGGATAATTTCAACTCTTCACAAAGTCAATGGGGATTCACCTCCCCCGAGTCCAATTTTCAACCAGCTTGTCCTCCTTATCCACCTTGTCTACAATATTTTCAAGATTCATACTCAGTTTCACTAGTCCAAAATAGAAAACAATCAATTTTGAAAATGAGTATGCGTGAGTCCAAATAACAATCACAAAATCTGATGGACTCATAATTTCACCATCAATTCCAAAACAACACTTCATCTTTTCAAGATCAATCGCAACAAAACGATGAACCAATCAACTATGAAAAGATGCTTGAAGCCATGACTCAGGCTCAAAATGCTCGTAATCATGACATAGATATGATGGTCCAAACTCTACGTTCTCACCATTTGGCCAGTTCTGATGTCGCTAATCATTCTGTTAGAGTCGAAGAGTCATGTTGTTTTGGAAAACAAGGTTCCATTTCAGCACAATCATTTGAACTTGCCCAAACTCCAAATTTTGAAAGTGACATTGACAGTTTGGCAAGTTATCCCTTTCCTGAAACTGAACTTGAGAATGAATATGATCATAAACTTTAACTTAGTGATTCAATTCTACTTCCTGATTCAATAATGACTCCGGTGTCTTCACCTGATTTCAATCTTTTTCCGATTCAACATTAGATCCTGTGGCAATTCATCATGAAATTGAATCACCCATCTTTGAAGATCATCATATTGAACTTGACCAATTTCCTACTTTTGAAAGTCCCGTTGACAAATTGGCAAGTTCTCATTTTTATGAAATTGAACTCAATGAGAAATGTGACCTAGATTCTCAAATTTGTGATCCAGTTCAAATTCCCAAATCAATATTGACTCCTGTTTTGTTATCCGACTTGAGTAATATTTTAGAATCAGTTTTGATTCCCACACCTGTCATTCTTGAACTTGAATCACCAATATTAAGTCACATTCCATTGTGAGGAAATGAATGTGGACTTGAGTTTCAACTTCTTGATTTGGACCCACTTCCTGAACCAATCTCGACTCCTGAACCTTTACTTGACTTAAGTCACTTTCCTGAGTTGGTATTAGTTACCGTACTTCCTAAGTCTAAGTCAATTATTCTATCTTTTCACACTCCATTTTGGGACAAGACGGTTGACAAAATTGACTTCGAAATTAATTATGGGACTTGAAAATTAGATGGGGTTAAATTTTTAATAAAAACCATTTATATATAAATCATTTTAGTGGGTTATATAAGAGAGATTTCTGGTGGGTTCCTCTGAACTCCACGAAAAGTCGATTGGGCCGCATTTTGTGGACCAATCAGACCACCACCGAAACCACCACCTTAAGGTAATATTTTCCTTCCCTTTCTTCTTTTTCATGCATCTATGCATTAATTCATACATTGAGGACAATGCATGAGATAGGTGTGGGGGAGGGTCTAACATAACTTAGTTTTTTTCTTCTTTTTATAAAAAAAAGAAAAAAAAATTATTAACATTTTCTTTACTTTTAAAAACTTTTTAAAACTAGAAACAATATTTTGACATATTTTTTGTAAGAAATTAAGTCAATTTTAAGGAATAGGAAAATCAAAATTAGGATTTCTTAAACTTGGTCAAAATAAGATTATTTATTTGATTTTTAGGGTTAGGAAGATAATTTGTAAAAGTAATTTAGTCTTGATTTTTTCCTTAATGAAATATGCACACTTCATACACTTACGCACTTGGGGTTCAAAAACAAAGATTCTTATGACTTATAAAAAAAGAAAAAAAAAAGAACAAAAAATCTTTGAAAGATGAACAAATCTAATTATTGATTAGCTAGGTGCTTTGGCCTAAGTAAGCCTTGGTATTTATGTGAAAGATGATTAGATAAGTTTGAGAAAAAATATATATAAATCCTCTGATTAAGCTGGGTATTTGTGCCTAATAAAGCATAAGTATTCACGCCTAAAAGCGGTTCATATAATAAAATCCTTAATTTTGTGGCCTTGTTTGCTCGAGTCCTTAAGTCCTTGAGGTGTTTTCTCACCCGGTGTCCTAAGATCGTTTAGTTTGGGAGTCACCGATTAAAGGCTCGTTACATGGGCAGATTAGAAAGCCTAATAGAACTAAGGAATAATATCACAAATATATATATATATATATATATATATATATATATATATATATATATATATATATATATATATATATATATATATATATATATATATATATAAGGTGTAAGAGTTAGAGTTAAAAAACCCTTAATCAAAATTTTCACGGTCACAAGGTTCATTGACTTAGGGTAAAGTAATAGACTAGATGAGAAGTACAATTTGACTCCTTACTTTGATTGATAACAAATTTTTGAATAGAGACTAAGTTTAGGAATGAAAATTCGATTTTCCTATAACTTATAGATTACTTAAAACTTACAATAATATTTCAAATATTTTTATTTCAAAATGTGTTCTCAAAATACTAACATTTTTTTCTTTCTTTACGGATTTTGTGGGTGTAATCCACTGAAAACCCTCATGAGACAAAACTCGTCTTTTAGAGGTAACCTAGAGGTTTAACGACTTGTTGCATATGCTCAGTGCAATCGCGTGACCTGCGAAAGTGGTCTAATAATTTTTTGTTTAGTTGTTTTGCTCGAGGACGAGCAAAAAATAGGTATGGGGGTGTGATCGGTTGCTAATATTGCACATTCATTATCATATTCTCATACTTATTATAGAATAAACTCTGTTTTTTTCTAATTATTGTTTAATTTATTTGTAGGCCCATTACTAAAGGAGAGGGAAGAGAAATGAGCCCAAAAGCCCATCAAATTCTGATTTAAATCATAATTAATTCAAAGTCAGTAAATAAGGGCAGATCAGGTCGGTTCAGATCAGTTGAAAACTAGTTCGAACAAATTCCTACAAATCAATCAGTTGAAGCCAAAGATCAAACGCCATTTCGTCAAAATCCCGGACTTAAACTGCAAATCCAGCTGAAGATAAACATCAATCGCGAAGCCGGGGAGTACCACCAACAGGGTGTGGCTACCTTGCCACACCCTGGCCGCGAAAATGCCGCCAAAGCCGTGTTTCCGCGGCTTTGTTAAAGAGTAAGGGGGAGAGTTTGCGCCCCATCTTCATACGATCTCATAGGTTGGGTTTTGGGTATAAATACAGGGATTTTCAGAGCGTACAGGGACAACCAAGTAGAGAACTTAGGTTAATTTGTAATTTGTAACTTAGGTTTTTAGTTTTCTTTTATGCAATTTTCGTTTTATTTATGTAACTTAGAGGAGAGGAGACTTTCATAGAGGAATGAGAGCAAGCTTGTACTGAAGGTGACACCGTGTAAGTGATCTTTTCTTCTATTGTTATTTGAATCGAATCGAGATTTTCTTTTCTTTTCTATTCTTGTTTTTGTTCGCTTCCCTCTTTTGTGCCTGTGGATCCAAATGAAATCGATAGCCTTGAAGTTGCCTTGTCCTTGCAAGTGCCGTTGATGGCTTATGGTAATGGATATCCATTTCTATGGTAGTATAGCTCGCCCCTTCATTTTATAGTGTAAATCAGGAATGGGGAAGATCTCATCTGCCATGCTTCGCTCGCCTTCAAGTAAAGGTACATCGTCGATACGGGTAAAATGTAAGCAGGTGCTGAAGAGGTAAGTATGTTTTTTAGGTTTTAGTTTTTCTTTCTTTTCTTCTAACTTTTAGTGTAGATCACCAACACCATAATAACCCAAATCTCTTTCACTCTTTTAATATTTTTTGTACATATCACTTCTATTTTCTCCATCTTCTCATTCTATCAATTTCTTCCTAACTTGACTTTAACTCCATTTTTCTCTTTTCTATTTAGGAACTAAAAGAAGAATTTTTAACCATTAATGATAGCATAAAAGAGAGCATGCTTAAAAAGCTTCCATCGCTAGTCCCTCCTTGTGGATCACAACCCGCATAGCTACTTGCTATAGTGGTAGAATTGAGCACCTTGCACTACTGTTTTAAAAGCTCTGAAATTCTGTAATTGTGTGCAGGTTCTAACTCAATCATAAATCATCAAGTAGTTCAAGTATGAGATAAAAACAAGTTCAAGAGACGTTTTAAAAAGAAGTAGAAGTTTAAAAATCCAAACCCATTCTCATGTGTCTTCAAGAATACTTTCAACAAGAAAGGCTTAGTTTAGGCATGCAAATGATTCATTAAGTCTTTTCATCAAAACCATTCAAAAAGAAGAAGGAACGGAGAGAGGAATAATAGTGAGCCCAGAAAACTAATTTAGCTACTCATGGAAGACAAAAAATAATGCAAGTAAATAAAGTAAGACATACCATGAAATGGAGTAGAAGAAGAGAAAGCTTGATCCTTTATTGATGTCATTTCAATCTTCAGAATACAATCACTCAATCCTCTCTCTCACTGGTATTTGAACTGAACTACAAATTACAAAACAGAGTTACAACTTCTATACTATCAACAAAGAGCCTAAAACCTTAAAAACAAAGAGAAAAACTAAATCTAAGTTCCGGTCCTTTTTCTGTACAAAACCCTGCCTTTTATAAAACCCAGAGGGAAAGAAGTGAGAAGATAAGGGAGCAAACGCTCCTCTTATCTCCACCAACAAGCTGTGGATCCGTGGCTTGGGCCACAGATCCGCGGCCAGGATGTGGCCAAGTGGCCACATTCTGGTGGAGATGCGATTGGCGTGGGCTTAGACTCCCTTTTGTCTTGCTGGATTCACTGTTTCAACTCCTGGATTTGACAAAATGATCTTTGATTGTTGGCTTTAACCACTTGATTTGGGAAGATCCATTTCAACCAGTTTTCAACATCTCTGATTTGCCAAGATCTGCCCTGATTTCTTGATTTCGAATTTATTCTGAATTAAATCATAATTTGATGGGCTTTTGAGCTCGTTTCTCTTTTCCTATCCTTTAGCAATGGGCCTACATTTTATAAAGAAAAATAGGACTTATTAATATAATTTATTTAGATAATAAGCATGGCAATGTGACAATATGTATGCAATATATGTGACCGATCACACCCCCACACTTATCTTTTGCTCGCCCTCGAGCAAAACATAAAACTAATCCTAATCAATTGTTAGACCACTTTCGCAGGTCACTCGATTGCACTGAGCATGTACAACAAGCCGTTAAATTTCTAGGTTATCCCTAGAGGACGAATTTTATCTCGTGAGGGTTTTCAGTGGATTGTACCCACAAAATCAATAAAGAAAAAAATGTTAGCATTTTCGAAAAGCATTTTGAAAAGAGAAAATATTTGAAGTATATTTGTAAGAGTTCAAGTAATCTATAAGTTATAGGATTATCAAACTTTTCATTCCTAAACTTAGTCTCTATTCAAAAACATGTCATCAGTCAAAGTAAGAAGTCAAATTGTATTTCTCATTTAGTCTATTACTTTACCCTGAGTCATATGCACCATCGTGACTGTGAAGTTTGGTTCTTTAACATTAACTCTTATGCCTTATTTATATTTATTTTTGGTGGTATTTATTTCTCAATTCCATTAGGCTTTCTAATCTGCCCATGTAATGAGCCTTTAATCGGTGACACGCAAACCGGATAGTTTTAGGGTACCAGGTGAGAAAACATCCTTAAGGACTTAAACACTCGAGCAGACAAGGCCATGAAATCAAGGTTTTTATTATAAAATGTACCTCTTTTAGGCTTGAATACTTATGCTTCATGAGACATAAATACTCAGCTTAATCAGAGGATATATATATATATATATATATATATATATATATATATATATATATATTTCATACTTATCTAATTATCTTTTGCATAAATACCAAGGCTTGCTTAGGCATTTCCATAATGTACTCCTTTATATTTCTTTTCCGTTATAGCGTATATTGACCAGCTTGCTAAGATGCATGATGGTCTTAACTTTATCCGATTTAGTAAATCGGTGTGTACTTCAGTTAGGAAATTCTTAGCATTAACTTTATTAGGCATAGCACCCATAATAGTTAAAAAATTAGTATGCTTTATAACCATTAGACACATCCTATTAGACCTTTCTCACTTTTCAAAATTGATATTTTCTTCTATTGAACTTTTGTTAGAAATGGTAGGGGTTCATTAGTCTTTAAGGGATAGTCTAGGTACATATATCCAAGAACGATGGTAACATGGTCACGCCACTTCTCAAAGTTTGTATCATTCAGTACAGGTTTGCCATTGAGGCTTGCAGAAATTAAAGATGCATTTACTGATAAATAGGAAAAAAAGTAAGACTACATAAGCATACAATTTTTCATCAATGTAACATAAAATTGCATTTAATAAAATTCTATTGTGTAAGCTATAAAAGGAAAATTAAAAAAAAATATAGCCAGTCTAACTGATTGAGCTGTCAGCCAAACTTTTCGAACAACTTGTGTCTCTTTATGCCAACATTGTACTAGCCTAATATAGATACTCTGAAGTCTATGCCCTATGTAAGAGAACAATATTCCTTTGGGCTGACTGTCTTTTTATAGGATTGGTCCCAAAGTTCAAATTAGTTATATCGATCATATAATATATGTAATGACTTAGTCAAAATGACAACATTCCTTCGGACTGATTGCCACACGCATGGGCCACACAAATCTACGCATCTATATTCTTATTTCGTCGTCGGGCTAGTTGATGAGAGTAAAACAATATGGGCCTATAGTGGAAACAACTTTCCTTTGGGCCGATTACTGCACCAAGGTTCTCCCAAAAGTTGCATTACCTACATTAAGTTTCCGACACCGGATACAATTTGGCCAAATAATAGTATTCCTTTGGGTCAGCTATTGTGCGCATGAATTATATACGCAATTTTAGTGCTCCTTTTAAATTCTTTAGCAAGAACATGTATAAATATATACGTTATCTGTGTATTATCTACTGCATTAAACATCAATATTCATCATTCTAGGACAATTCAAACAGTAGAATAAATATCGATGAAGCGAAAGCATGTAAGGTTACATATAACTATGTTAAATAAACACTTCAATGTTTACTTTATGTCAACTAACTATTGTCGTGCCTGGTGCCTGTAATACTGTAGTGCTCGTCAAGAGCTTAGAAACAGGTGGTAGTTTCTTTAAAAATTATGGAAAAATTCATGATAATTTTGTATAATTTTGAAAGTTCACGATAGGTTCATAAACTTGGGGGAAAACATAGCATGATAATCTTCTTCAATTTAGCCCTTTGTTAAAGCCGTCCATTTTGTATCACCTAAATACAGGGCCTTTGGGCCATTACAGTTTCTATTCTCGTTATTCTCGGGATCCAAAAGCCTAATTTATAATTTTGGGCCCAGCTCTTCAAAATATCAAATGAGTTTTAGCCCACGCATGATATGTGGACTCATTATCCCCGGTGTCCTTGGGGCTTCACGGCAAAGCCCATGATATTAAAATATTAACTCAATAGATATATATCGGAAAGTGCAACAAGAGCACATCAATATCATCACTTTCGTTTAAGACCTCTGATGTTTCTATCCAAACAAGAAGTCCCCAGCCCCTGTTGACGTGGTGCCGGTCAGGTTCCGAGTTTGCTCTCTAGAGATCGTCGATGAATCCTGTCGGTAACTGAATTAAATGGAAAAGAGGGGGGGGGGGGGAAAAAAAAAAACGAGTCCCCTGCCCACTCCCCTTTTTGAAGAGAAAGAAACCCATCCCACTCAACTTGGCATTGCTCTGACTTGAAGAGAAAGAAAGCCACCCCACTTCCAAAGTGGTGCAGCCATGAGTGTAGAATGGGATATAGTGGGGCCCTTCCAACAAAATAGATGTGTCTATGTATAGTGAGCACTACTTTATACTAGATATATGCATAAAACTTTGCTTAGGCTTCACTTGTCTCAAATCCGAAGTCATATTAGCCTTGGCAATCCAGCTACTGCTCTCTCTTCTTCTCTCTAGGGCCAAATGCAAGTGTGGTTGGTGGACCTCACAGGTGTTTGGTGTGAAAAACAGCTCACTCTGTGTTTGTTCTGTTGAAAGGTTTGGTACTTGTTTGAGGTGAGGAAAAGAGAAGTGCATGGAAGTGAAGATGATTAATATAATTTACATATTTGAGTTGGAATAGTCTAATTAGGACAACTAATAATGATTATTTAGGGTGGTTTGATTGTTAAATATAAGGGAGATGGGTCCCATGATCAAGCCACCACTAGAATTTGACTGGTGGAGGATGTTGACTTGGCAAATTAATGCATAGAATCCAAGATGAATCTTTGAGGCAAAATATTGGATTCAATAATGGGGGAGTAAATTTTAGATTTTTAGGTTTTTTTTATTGTCCAAGAATTCTATGATTTAATAAGTGAAAAAGGAAACAAAGAAGTAAATTAGGAATTACTGGTGGACTTAGTTTCGTTTTGATTCAATAGTAAAACTATAATTGAAATTTTTTCGATTATAACTATTTTTTATCAGTTACAATAAGTCAAACTTATATAGAGAAATACATTGTATTTGACCCTTAGCGTTATTTATGCATCAGAGATACTGCATTTTCCAATAGGAAATTTATTATACTTTTCTTTCTTTTCTTCTAATGTTTTCTCTGTTGGGATTTTGTGTGAACAAACAGTCTCACATCGGCTAGACATGGTGTTGCACACGAGGCAACAACCAGCGAGGAACCCAATAGATGTAGCAGAGAAGTATTCAAGAATAACAAGAACAATAAACAAGAGAGAAAGCAAACACAATATTTAACGAGGTTCAGCAATTTGCCTACGTCCTCGGGCCAAGGGAGAGAGAGTTTTATTGATTCAACAACCAATATAATTTGTACCTTGCATACAATTCAAGAGGGCTCTGCCCCTTTATTTATAGCCAAAGAGACCTAGGAATTTAGGAAACCCCAATTGGATTTGTCTCCAATTCAGAAACAAAGTCCAATTTCAGAAAGGAGGGACAGATCAACGCTTAGATACGCCTGTCGGTCGACCGAGCGGTAGACCGACCCAAGTACCCGGTCGACCGGTTGGTCGACCGTGTTCAACCGAGAATCTCATCATGTCAGTCGGTCGACCAGCGATGGACCGACTGGTCGACCGAGCTATCCTGTGCACGTTTGTACACACCAATCGACTGGGCGGTCGACCGGCCTCTGCTTTGTACACACCGGTCAACCAGGCGGTCGACCGGCTCTGCTGCTGGTCTGCTATAAACTTCATCTCCGTTATCACGTCGTTCTCGCTCCTTTGGCTTCTGATCTCCTCCATGCAATTCCTCTCTCCCTACAATTCTCCACCTCGATGAAAATTTTTCAAATCTGAGCCGAACTCATCATAGTACCTGTCGTCTCGAAAGTGGTTGCACCAGTGTGGTTGCCTATGTACCTTGCCTAGGGGATCAAGTCATCCGTAATTCATCCAAACGAGCTCCGACGAGCTCAAGTGACTGAAAGGATATGGAGCAACTCTTTACAATGTGTAAACTTCATCCCTCACACCACTTTACAATGTGTAAACTTCATTCCTGACGCCACTTTAGTAAGCATATCTGCGGGATTCTCCTTTGTGTGAATTTTTAGTAACTCAATATCAGTTTCATCAAGAATCTCCCGAACAAAGTGGAACCTAACGTCTATGTGCTTTGTCCTTACATGATACACCTGATTCTTCGCCAAATAGATAGCACTCATGCTATCGCAATTGATCTTTAGCAGATCCTGTTCAATCTCCAAGTCATCAAGCAACCCTTGAAGCCATATTGCATCCTTCATAGCCTCCATCATAGTCATATACTCGACCTCTGTAGTAGACAATGTAACAGTAGACTGTAGAATAGAGTGCCAATTCACCGGTGCTTGAGACAGTGTAAACATATACCCTATTGTAGACAAACATTTGTTAAGGTCTCCTGCATAATTGGAGTTAACATATCTAATACACTACTGCTTACCTGTGAAATCCTTCTCGAATACCAATCCAATATCTATGGTACCTTTAATGTACCGAGAACGCACTTTACTGCCTCCCAATGATCCTTTTCAGGATCATGCATGTATCTGCTAATCATTGAGACAGCTTGTGATAAGTCTGGTCTTGTACACACCATTGCATACATCAAACTTTCAACTTCGCTGGCATACAGCACGCGAGTCATGTACTCACGTTCTTCAATAGTAGTTGAAGACATAGTGGCTTTTAACTTGAAATGAGAAGCCAGTGATGTACTTACAGATTTCGTATCACCATCGATGTTGAACCTCTGAAGTACCTTTTACAAATACTCCTTTTGTGTCAAGCTCACCTTGCCACTCCTTCGGTCTCGCTCAATCTCCATGCGTAGCACCTTCTTCTCTTCACCAAGATCTTTTATCACGAACTTGGAAGACAAGTCTTTCTTCAATTTATCAATTCGGATCTGCTTTTAGAAGCGATAAGCATATCATCTACAAATAACAGTAGATAGATGTACTCTCCTCTAGGTAGCTTGTTGTAATAAACACATGGGTCATAATGACTATGTATGTACCTTTTTCCTCTGATGACGCTGTCGAAATGCTTGTACCACTGTCTAGGAGATTGTTTCAATCCATACAGTGATTTTTTCAGCTTGCATACCATATTCTCCTTACCTGCAGTTTGAACCCCATTGGCTGAGTCATATAGATCTCCTCATCAAGATCGCCATGAAGAAAGGCGGTCTTCACATCGAGCTGGTTAAGGTGCAACTCATACTGTGCTACCAGAGCAGCAAAATTCAAATTGACGAATGCTTTACAACAGGGGAGAGTACCTCGTTGTAATCAATACCTTCTCGTTGTGCGTAGCCTTTTGCTACCAACTTGGCTTTGTAGCGTACAGTATTTTCTTTGAGAGATTCTTGTTTCTTTGCATATACCCACTTACAGCCAATTACCTTCTTTTCTTTAGGCAACTCTGTCAGTTCTCAAGCGTCATTCTTGTGTTGAGAACTTATCTCTTCTTCCATGGCATCCTTCCACATCTTCGACTTTGAACTGATTTCAGCTTCCTTACATGTAGATGGGATCACCTCTTCAATGACTGGGAGAGCATAGGCCACAATCATATCTGTAGCGAGCCAACTAGGTTTGCATGGATTTCTTCTGGTCTTCCAACTGTAACAGATTCATGGACATCACTCATAACGTGTCCTTGATCCTCATCATCATCAACATCCTGCTCGGCTACTTGATCACTACAATGTATCACCTTAGGTATGATCTCCAAAGATACTGACTTTTCTAGAGATCGTGAAGTAGCATCACTCTCCACCTGCTGCGATACCTCTTTGGTCCTTTCAAACTCCACTTGCTGAGAGATTATAGACTTTAATATTGAAGCCTCATTGAATGTGACATCTCTGCTAAGAACAAATTTCCTGTTCTTAGGATCCAAGATCTTATAACATTTTATTCCTCTCTTGAATCCTACGAACACTCCTTTGTTCGCTCTTGGGTCTGACTTGTCTTCTTTAATATGGTAGTAAGCCGGGCAACCAAATACCCTAAGCGAATCATAGTCCTGAGCAGCTTTTCAGACCAAACTTTTAGAGAAGTTTTACCTCCTATTACAGACGAAGGTAACTTGTTGACGAGATAGCAAGCATATGCCAAGGCTTCAGCCAAAAAATTCTTTAGTAATCCGGCATTGGATAACATACAACGGATCCTTCTTAGCAAGGTCATGTCCATCCTTTCTGCTACTCCATTTTGTTGAGGTGTTTCCTTTACTGTGAAGTGCTTGTCCATGCCCTCATCACGACATAACTTTAGGAAAGGATCAGACTTAAACTCACCTTCGTTATCTGACCGGAGGATCTTGATCTTCCTGTTGGCCCAAGGTTACAATCACCCTTGTTTAGTGTATTTTGATGATTACAAAACATATTAGTTATTTGTACTAATAACAATTGTTGTTTAAGTGTGTTTCAGGTTTATTATCATACTAGAAGTACTCTCACTCAAATACAAGGCTTTTGGACTCAAGACAATTCAATTTGGGCTCAAGTTGCAATATTAAAGATCAAGTGAAGATAGCCCACCTTGAAGAATAGCTTTGAAGTCCTTTAGAAGTTTGTAAGTTTAGAATGTTAAAGTTTGAATATAGGAAATTTGGCTCTAGGATTTGCACACACACTTGTTTCATGTATTTCCTATGTTTTGAAAATAGTTTTTGAAAATGGTTATTTCTAAGTTTTATGCCTTAGTTTATATATACATGTACCAAAGCTTTATATCCTGAAAAACTTGTTAAAACATGTGTATAAACTATTTTCTGCATAATACTTAGCTATATGTATTTTTAAAATATTTATCAAAATTTTCTAACTCAAAACAACCTGTTTTTCAGTGTCAGGCAACATCGGTCGACCGGCCCGGTCGACCGGCGCTGTGCCTGGACATGCACTGTTTGTGCATGTCCGTCGGTCGACCGGACCGGTCGACCGACAGAGAGCATTCTGCTCTCGGGAATTTTCGGTCGACCGGACCGGTCGACCGGAAGAAGGAAACTGTGTTTCCTCCTTTTGGGTCGGTCGACCGGACCGGTCGACCGGGAGCCAACGGCTACTTCCAGCTGGCCTGGCGGTCGACCGGACCGGTCGACCGCCAAGCCTGCAAAATAGCAACGGCTCTTTCCTCTTTGGGATTTTCTGAAAATCTGTTTTCTTTTTCTGTTTTAACAGACTTTTGGAGAGTTGTTGGGGTGCTTTTGCAGGTTGAATTAGGTGAAAAGAAAATGTTTTTAACTTATTTTCAACCCTATAAATAGAGGAGAAGTCTCTCCTTCATACTACTTAGAAAAATTCCTCAAGTTTTGTTGTTTTCAAAAGAGAAAAGAAAAATAGTTTGAAGCTTTCAATTCCCACTCTTTCAAGATTGTTTTTCAGTTGTGTTTGATTCTCTATATCACTCTACAACTGAAGTTTCTCACCACACTTCATAGAGCCAAAAATCCTATACTCATTCTATAGTGAAGTTGTAAATTGAAGTGAGAGTGTTTGTAAAATATTGAGAAAAAGTGTAGTGATCAAGTTGTGATCACTTTGTTCTTGTAATTTCTTCTTGTGGAGCAACCTCTTCGGTAGAGGTCCTTTGTATTCGGTGGAGCTCGGTGCTCGGTCTTCGGTAGACCAATTGTAAAGGCATCCTCGGTGGATAGTGGAAACCCTTCACGGAGGTGAAGGCGGGGACTAGAGCAAGTGTGCTCGAACCTCGAAACAAATCATCTTGTTTGCGATTGCCTTTGCGTTATTCTTGCTTTAAATTTCTCTTGCTTTATATTGTCTTGAATTATTTGCTTGAGAACTAACCCTCTACTTGTGCAATCTTGTCTTGTTTACTTTACTTGCTATACTTGTTGTGTTACATTGTGTGCATCTCATTTCTCATCATCATATTTGGCATTGATCGATCACACCTCAATACAACACGATTGCATTGCGCACCTCTAACCCATATCTAGGGGAATTGGGAGGAAGGAGTTCAGAACCTCACAAGGGGTATTCGGCTCTTAGTCGTGTTTTGAGAGATCGTTGCATCACTCATTTAATTAAAGTTTAAAACGATCATTAGATTAGCATTCACACCTATTCACCCCCCCTCTAGGTGTTTTTTCAATTGGTATCAGAGCTTGGACTCTAGGATTTGGTTTAACCACCTTAGAGAAGATCCTAATTTGCTAATCATTTCATTCATATTCATATAGTAAAAATGGCCGATGGAATTAAAACCCCTCCTAAGTTTGATGGACTTAACTTTCCCATATGGAAAGTTAAGATGACAGTGTTTTTGCAATCTCTAGGTAGCCGAGTTGCAAAGGCCGTGACTAAGTCCTTTAGTGTACCCCCCGGTGACGAATCCACTTGGTCCGAAATAAAGACTAAGGAATTCGATGCCAATGCCAAAGCTCACTATGCACTTCTTCAAGCCCTAAATGATGATGACATAGCTAGGGTTATACATTGCAAATCCGCATTTGAGATTTGGTCACACTTGATAGTCACTCATGAGGGGACCTCACAAGTAAAGAAGGCTAAGATTGACCTTCTTCGGTCTCAATATGAAACATTTAGCATGCAAGACAATGAAACCATAGATGATATGGTTACAAGATTTACCAAGATTACTAATGGACTCTCTTCTTTAGGTGAAGATATCAACAATGATCAAAGAGTAAGGAAGATCATCCGGGCTCTTCCTCCTTCATGGGAAGTTAAAGCTACAACCTTGAAGGAACTCAATGACAATGAAGAGATGGAGCTCATAGGTCTCATTGGGAACCTCAAAACCCATGAGATGGAAAGAAAAGCAAGGGAGGACATGGCTCCTACCAAGAAGAAGACCATCGCCTTCAAGAGTCAAGCTACACACTCCGATGAAGATGATGAAGAAGAAGATGATGAGGAGCTCTCACTCCTTGTTAAGAATGTCCGGAGGATGTACAACAAGGCGAAGTACCAAGGTAGAAGGAGATGGCAAGGAGGCAAAGAAGAAAGAAAGATCATATGCTTCAATTGCCAAAAACCGGGACACATTGTGGCGGAATGTCCGGAAAAAGCAAAGCCTTCCACTTCAAAGAAGCCTTACAAGAAGAAGGCTATGAAGGCAACTTGGGATTCGGAGACCGAATCCGAGGAAGAAATAGACACCGCCAACATGTGCTTCATGGCCAATGAAAGCACAAGCAAGGTAACCCCTTCCACTCCTTTTGATGATGAACTCTCCATGGATGAAATAGGAGAAGCTTTTGTTGAGTTATCACAAAATTATGATTTCTTAAAGAAAAAGTATTTAAAAATGAAAAAGGAAAATGAATCTTTAAGTTTTCAAGTTTTTACTCTTACAAAAGAAAAGGATGAGTTGGTTTCCACTTTGGCCACTACCAAAAATGATTTTGAAAAATATAAGATCTCTTGCAAAGGTAAGGCCCCACTAATTGACTCAAATGAAGTTTCTATGCTTAAGGAAAGATTAGATTCATTAAGTGTTGTTTTGAAAGACTGTGAGTTTAACAAGAAGAAAATTGAGGCTATGTTTCCTAAGAAACAAGCCCCAAAGAAAAATGCTCATGCTTATGTTCATGTTCATGCTACACAACCTAAACAACATGGCAAAACCCCAAAACATGCTCACACTACACATCATGCTTTCATGTATAGAAAAGTGTACTCATGTTCACATTGTGGGCGGAAAGGACACTTAGCTAATTTTGTTATGATAGACTAAGTGCATCACATCATAATGTTTGGGTTCGTAACACTAACTTTCAAGGACCCAAGAAAGTTTGGGTACCAAAGTCAACTATTGTTTTAAATGATGTAGGTACTTTCCAAAGCCCAACGACGTAGAGGTTTGTGGTATCTTGATAGCGGTTGCTCACGGCACATGACTTGGGACATCAACAACTTTGCAACCCTATCAAGATATCATGAAGGTGGCACCGTCACCTTCGGAGATGACGCCAAGGGTAAAATCATCGGTATTGGTAATGTAAAACTTGGCACCTCTCCTTTAATTGAAAATGTAGTTTTAGTTGATGGCCTCAAGCATAATCTCTTGAGTGTGAGTCAACTTTGTGATAAAGGTTTTGATGTAGTTTTTGATAATGTTACTTGTAAAGTTATTGATAGAACTTCTAATGTTTGTGTATTTTCCGGTTTTCGTGAAAGTAATGTTTATATGATTGATATGTTGAACATGTCTTGTAATATTACTTGTTTGAAAGCCCTCGATGATGACTCTTGGTTGTGGCATAGGAGATTAGGGCATATTTCTTTTGATCACATTTCTAGGTTAAACACAAAGGAAATGGTGAAAGGTATTCCTTGTTTGAATTTTGAAAAGGACCGAGTTTGTGACGCATGTCAATTTGGGAAACAAACTAAGTCTTCTTTCAAGTCAATTAAGGATATCATGACATCACGTCCTTTGGAGTTAATCCATATGGATTTATTTGGCCCAACACAAACCAAAAGTCTAAGTGGGAATAGATTTGCTTATGTTTTGGTTGATGATTTTTCAAGATTCACTTGGGTTTTCTTTCTTGAACATAAAAGTCAAGCATTTTCTTATTTCCAAATTTTAAGAAAAGAGTTGGAAAAGAAAAAGATGTTTCGATTTTGAGAATAAGAAGTGATAGAGGAGGTGAATTCATTAACCAACCCTTTACCACTTTTTGTGATGAACATGGAATAAAGCATGAACTTTCTTGTCCTAGAACTCCACAACAAAATGGAGTAGTTGAACGGAAAAATAGAACATTACAAGAGATGGCTAGGACAATGCTAAGTGAATATGGTCTACCACATTATTTGTGGGCCGAGGCCGTAAATACATCATGCTACATATCTAATCGTGTTTTCTTGTGTAAAAATACTACTAAAACTTCTTTTGAAATGTATTTTTCTAGAAAACCTAATGTTTCCTATTTTAAAGTTTTTGGATGCAAATGTTTTGTTTTAAATACAAAAGA
This sequence comes from Agave tequilana, assembly GCA_038442645.1. NCBI lineage: Eukaryota > Viridiplantae > Streptophyta > Magnoliopsida > Asparagales > Asparagaceae > Agave > Agave tequilana. The sequence goes on along the minus strand of JAVJIF010006303.1, from coordinate 22,106 downwards.
TAATTTGGGAAAATTTGATCCTAAATCTTATGAGGCTATTTTTGTAGGTTACTCAAACACTAGTAAAGTTTATAGAGTTTTCATTAGATCATCTTTGACTATTGAAGAGTCTATTCATGTTAAGTTTGAGGAATCTAACAAGTTTGTTAAGAATGTTGTAGAGATAGATGCATTGGATGAAGGCATGGAGAAAGTGACCTTGGAGAATGCTTCTACTATGGGAGACAAACCAAAGGATGATGAAGGAAGCAATGCTAAAGTGGAAGAGGCACAAGGGAATGAAAATCAAAACACATGAGATGGAGCCTACTCAACCACTACCAAAGGATTGGAGATACAATCCACATCATCCCAAGGACCTCGTCATAGGTGAAGTATCAAAAGGGGTAACTACTCGCTCTAAAATTCAAGATTATTGTGGCCACTTTGCATTTATTTCACACATAGAACCCAAAAATGTGCTCGAAGCCGAGACCGATTCATATTGGTTGCTAGCCATGCAAGAGGAACTCAATCAATTTGAGCGCAACCAAGTTTGGCACCTTGTTCCTAGGCCCCACGATAGACCAACAATTGGTACTAAGTGGATCTTTAAGAATAAGTTGGATGAATCGGGTAATGTAGTTAGAAACAAGGCTAGGTTAGTTGCCCAAGGTTACACTCAAATTGAAGGGATCGATTTTGAAGAAACCTTTGCACCCGTAGCACGGCTTGAAGCCATACGGATGACACTAGCATTTGCCTCATATAAAGATTTCAAATTATTTCAAATGGATGTTAAAAGTGCTTTTCTAAATGGATTTATTGAAGAGGAGGTGTATGTTGAACAACCCCCCGGGTTTGTTGATCCTACACATCCGGATTTTGTTTTTAAATTAGATAAAGCTCTTTATGGTTTAAAACAAGCCCCTAGGGCTTGGTATGAAAGACTTTCTTCATTTTTGATTTCAAATGGTTTTAAGAAAGGTAAAATTGATACAACTTTGTTTACAAAACATGTAGAAAATGACATTCTTATTGTGCAAATTTATGTAGATGATATTATTTTGGTTCTACTAATGAATCTCTTTGCAAAGCTTTTGAGTCATGCATGAAGGATGAATTTGAAATGTCTATGATGGGGGAGCTCAACTATTTCCTTGGACTCCAAATCAAGCAAAGGAAGGATGGGATCTTCATCAATCAAGCCAAGTACACAAAGGAACTAATCAAAAGGTTTGGGCTTGAAGGATCAAGAGTAAGCAAAACTCCCATGGCAACAACTACAAAGCTTGACAAGGATGAACAAGGTAAAAGTGTAGACATTAAACTTTATAGAAGCATGATTGGTAGTTTGCTTTATTTAACGGCTAGTAGGCCGGATATTATGTTTTCCGTTTGTCTTTGTGCACGTTTTCAATCTTGTCCTAAAGAATCTCACATAATAGCGGTTAAACGCATAATTAGATAACTTAAGGGCACTATTGAAATGGGTTTATGGTATCCTAAAACCGGATTATTTGAAATGAAGAGTTTTTCGGATGCCGACTATGCGGGTTGTAGGGTAGATAGGAAGAGCACAAGTGGAACATGTCAATTCTTAGGTAATTGTCTTGTATCTTGGTCTTCCAAAAAGCAAAATTCGGTAGCCCTATCAACCGCCGAGGCGGAGTATGTTGCGGCCGGAGCTTATTGTGCACAAGTTCTTTGGATGAAACATACTCTCCTTGACTATGATTTACACTTTGATCATGTTAAAATATTTTGTGATAATACTAGTACTATTCACATGACAAAGAATGCAAATCAACATAGTAAAACCAAACACATTGACATTAGGTATCACTTTCTTAGAGATCATTATGAGAAAGGTGATATTGATATTGATTATGTTTCTACCGATTTTCAACTTGCCGATATTTTTACTAAACTTTTAGACTATGCTAGATTTTCCTTTATTTGTGGTGAGTTGAATGTTTGTATTATGGATTCTTAAAATTAAAAATTGTTTTTCAATTGTTTTGTTTTAACCCTTTTTGATGTATGACAAAAAGGGGGAGAATAAGTTTGTTGATATTTGGAAAACAAGTGTTTAAGTTTGGAAAATAAGTGTTTAAGTTTAAACTTTCTAAGTTTGATACTATTTGAGTTTCATTTCATGAAGAAAAAGAAAGTTTGTGTTTATTTGAGTTTTTGGACAAAAACTATTGTTTGTTAAATGCTTTATGTATGCTTACATAGCTTTTCATATTCATGATAAATACATAGCATTGTTTGAGGGGGAGCTTTCCAAGCTTTTCCTCCTTTATTTGTTTCAATAACTTATATGTTTTGTCATCATCAAAAAGGGGGAGATTGTTGGCCCAAGGTTACAATCACCCTTGTTTAGTGTATTTTGATGATTACAAAACATATTAGTTATTTGTACTAATAACAATTGTTGTTTAAGTGTGTTTCAGGTTTATTATCATACTAGAAGTACTCTCACTCAAATACAAGGCTTTTGGACTCAAGACAATTCAATTTGGGCTCAAGTTGCAATATTAAAGATCAAGTGAAGATAGCCCACCTTGAAGAATAGCTTTGAAGTCCTTTAGAAGTTTGTAAGTTTAGAATGTTAAAGTTTGAATATAGGAAATTTGGCTCTAGGATTTGCACACACACTTGTTTCATGTATTTCCTATGTTTTGAAAATAGTTTTTGAAAATGGTTATTTCTAAGTTTTATGCCTTAGTTTATATATACATGTACCAAAGCTTTATATCCTGAAAAACTTGTTTAAAACATGTGTATAAACTATTTTCTGCATAATACTTAGCTATATGTATTTTTAAAATATTTATCAAAATTTTTCTAACTCAAAACAACCCTGTTTTTCAGTGTCAGGCAACATCGGTCGACTGGCCCGGTCGACCGGCGCTGTGCCTGGACATGCACTGTTTGTGCATGTCCGTCGGTCGACCGGACCGGTCGACCGACAGAGAGCATTCTGCTCTCGGGAATTTTCGGTCGACCGGACCGGTCGACCGGAAGAAGGAAACTGTGTTTCCTCCTTTTGGGTCGGTCGACCGGACCGGTCGACCGGGAGCCAACGGCTACTTCCAGCTGGCCTGGCGGTCGACCGGACCGGTCGACCGCCAAGCCTGCAAAATAGCAATGGCTCTTTCCTCTTTGGGATTTTCTGAAAATCTGTTTTCTTTTTCTGTTTTAACAGACTTTTGGAGAGTTGTTGGGGTGCTTTTGCAGGTTGAATTAGGTGAAAAGAAAATGTTTTTAACTTATTTTCAACCCTATAAATAGAGGAGAAGTCTCTCCTTCATACTACTTAGAAAAATTCCTCAAGTTTTGTTGTTTTCAAAAGAGAAAAGAAAAATAGTTTGAAGCTTTCAATTCCCACTCTTTCAAGATTGTTTTTCAGTTGTGTTTGATTCTCTATATCACTCTACAACTGAAGTTTTCTCACCACACTTCATAGAGCCAAAAATCCTATACTCATTCTATAGTGAAGTTGTAAATTGAAGTGAGAGTGTTTGTAAAAGATTGAGAAAAAGTGTAGTGATCAAGTTGTGATCACTTTGTTCTTGTAATTTCTTCTTGTGGAGCAACCTCTTCGGTAGAGGTCCTTTGTATTCGGTGGAGCTCGGGTGCTCGGTCTTCGGTAGACCAATTGTAAAGGCATCCTCGGTGGATAGTGGAAACCCTTCACGGAGGTGAAGGCGGGGACTAGAGCAAGTGTGCTCGAACCTCGAAACAAATCATCTTGTTTGCGATTGCCTTTGCGTTATTCTTGCTTTAAATTTCTCTTGCTTTATATTGTCTTGAATTATTTGCTTGAGAACTAACCCTCTACTTGTGCAATCTTGTCTTGTTTACTTTACTTGCTATACTTGTTGTGTTACATTGTGTGCATCTCATTTCTCATCATCATATTTGGCATTGATCGATCACACCTCAATACAACACGATTGCATTGCGCACCTCTAACCCATATCTAGGGGAATTGGGAGGAAGGAGTTCAGAACCTCGCAAGGGGTATTCGGCTCTTAGTCGTGTTTTGAGAGATCGTTGCATCACTCATTTAATTAAAGTTTAAAACGATCATTAGATTAGCATTCACACCTATTCACCCCCTCTAGGTGTTTTTTCACTTCCTTCTCATACTTTTCTCCAAATTCTTCTTCTACTCCACAAATAATTCTAGTACTTCCCATTTGTGCTCATGGTTTATACCCAACATCGCCTAAAATAATCATCAATGAAAGTTACAAAGTAGTGATTACCTTCAATAAATGCAGTCTTGGTAGGTCTCCAAACATCGGTGTAAACATAATCCAGAATTCTCTTGGTGCAGTGAGTCGTTGTGCTGAATTTCACCTTGATTTTCTTTTCGATGATACAATATTCACAGAAATCCAGTTTGCAAGTTCTAGCACCTTTCAATAGTCCTTACTTTGCAAGAGCTTGCAAAGATTTTTCACCTGTGTGTCCAAGCCTCATATGTCATAACCTGGTTGAGTCATCATCTGTATCAGTAAAGGTCGTCACCTGTCCTGTAACAGTGTACCCTTCAACTAGTAGAGATTATTCCGGCGGACGCTCTTCAGAATCACCATTGAGCCTTTGGTCATCTTAAGAATTTCATCCTTTATTGAAACCTCAAGACCCAATGTTTTCAAAGCACTAACAGAGATAAGATTTCTCTTAAGTTGAGGTGCATACCTCACTTCTTTCAATTCTCGTATCATCCCGTCAAACATCTTGATCTGGATTGTTCCTATCCCTTCCATGTTACATGGACGATTATCACCCATGATAACTGAACAACCGTCTAGCTTCTCGAAGCTAGAAAATTAATCCCTATTCGAGCATACATTATAGGTAGCTCCAGTATCTAATATCCACTCAGCATCTTCGAGTAACTAATGATAGGAGTAGTAACAAAGAAAGAAAATACCGATGAGTCCGAGTCTGATCCACTTGCCTGTGAAGTACTGGCATGCGTACTGACCACCCGTGCGAGGTTTGCCTCAGTCTTTAACTCCTTCTTCTTATCTTTGGTCTTTGGACAATCAACTTTCTAGTGCCCTAGTTCTTCACTGGTTCTTCTTCAGATCTCTGAAACCTGGCCTATATTTCGATCTCCCATGATCACCTTTACCTTTCCTATTTGAACCTTTGCTTCTTACCGCCAACGCCTCTGCTGATGTATTCCCATGAGAGGACAATCTATCTTGCCTCCTTACTTTATAGTTTATAAGAGCAGCCAACACTTCATTATGGTTAAGTGTTTGTCTACCATTGATCAAGGTAAGAGTAAAGGTCTCATACTTTTCGTCCGAAAGAGAATTCAAAAGAATCACTGCCTTATCCTCTTCATCAATCTCGACATCGACATTAACTAGATCTGTAAGAAACTTGGTGTAGTTGTTCATGTGTTCATCAATGAAAAATCCTCTCTTCATCCGGAAGCAATAAAGCCTCCTCTTCAATTGCAGCTGCGACTCGATTCTCTTCGTCAGATACTTTTTCTCCAGGATCTTCCACAACTGCCTAGTAGATGTTTCATGTAACACATGATACTTGATGTCTTGTGTCAAACAAGACATGATCAACCCACACGCTGTTCGGTTTATCTTGTCTCAATCTTCTTCAGAAGTAGAATCACGTTTTTTCTCTAATCGTAGAGTGTCCTCGAGGTTTGATGTCGTCAGTGCATCTATCACCTCACACCTCTACATGCCAAAGTTGTTCTTGCCATCGAACTTCACCACATCAATCTTCAAAGGATGTGGGTTCATGAATTTCACCATAGATGTATTATCTCTAGCCATCTTCTCAGTTCTCAAAGCAATGCGAAAGCAAACGGAGTTAAAAAAAACTAGATAAAGATAGGATCTTTACCTCAAAGTGAAATCCTAAAAGAGTTTTCAAAACGATCTACTCCACCAAATCTGATTCCTTGAGAAATGTAAACGTTGTTTTAAGATTGACACACGATCCACAAACAGTCCCAACGCTGCTCTGAGATCGATACCAAATAGCAACTAATGTTCTTGGAATCAACACACGATCCCACGACGAAAATGGGATGCTCTGATACCACTTGTTGCGCATGAGGCAACAACCAGCGAGGAGCCTAATAGATGCAGCAAAGAAGTACCCAAGAATAATAAGAACAATAAAAAAGAGAGAGAAATCAAACACAATATTTAATGATGTTCGACAATTTGCCTACGTCCTCGGGGCAAGGGGGAGAGAGAGTTTTATTGATTCAACAACCAATACAATTTGTACCTTATGTATAATTCAAGAGGGCTTTCCCCTTTATTTATAACCAAAGAGACCCAGGAATTTAGGAATGGATTCGTCTCCAATTCAGAAACAAAGTTCGAATCTAAAAAGAAGAGACAGATCCACGCCCAGATACGCCTGTCGATCGACCGATTTAAGCACCCGGTCGACCGTCTTCAACCGAGAGTCTCATCATCTCAGTTGGTCGACCGGGCAGTCGACCGAGCTATCCTGTGCGCTATCTTGTGCACGTTTGTGCACACTGGTCAACCAGGCGGTCTACCGGCTCCTGCTTTGTGCACACCGGTCGACCGGGTGGTCAACCGGCTCTGCTGCTAGTCTGATATAAACTCCGTCTCCGTTATCGTGCCGTTCTCGCTCCTTTTGGCTTCCGATCTTCTCCATACAATTACTCTCTCTCTCTCTCTCTCCCCCCCTACAATGGAGATGGTCTTGAGTATATAAGGATTCAGATGTGAAGATGGTCTTCCAGGTGTGAAGATGAGCTTACAAGGAGGCTCTTTGTTTGAGTGTGGGATTGTTGGGATTTTGTGTGAACAAATAGTCCCACATCGGCTAGACATGGGGATGATCTTAGATATATAAGAATTGAGCTACTCCACCTAGTAGGCTATTCTTTTGAGATATACCCAAGTCCTTACATTCTCAAGTGTAAGAGAATTTAAAAGAAGCTATCTAACTTTTACTATTATGAGAAGTTTCTCTTTTTTTATAATTTCTTTGCTCAGAAAATTTACTCTAACTATTAGAGTGTTGATGGTTGATTGTAAAATTTTGACAAATCTTTGGTGAAGCCTTACTACATATATACTTATCCATCACAATATCATACTCATCCATCACAGAGAAATAAATAATCAAACATTTGACATTAGTAAAGACAAGTCTGTATCAATTTACACATGTCCAAGGTCACCAATAATTTGTATTTACCTCACAAACAATCTAATTAGTCAAGCTGGCTGATAATCTAATGCATGCAAGAAAACTATTGGATTTATCAATACCAGCAGAAAACATAGGTACCTGCTCTCTCAATCACAAAGACACAAAGATTCCATAATATTTTAGGTTGCAATTTTCAATCCTCCAGCTGGGTCACTTCTAAATATATAAATATTACAGAAGACCGAACAAATAAAACAATTAGCCTCATGCTAAGAGACTCCCACTTCCTCACCTCGTCACAGTATAAGTGGATTTTTTTTTGTCTTTAGAAATATTAGAGCGCCGACGGGATTCACCGGCAAGTTCTAGAGAGCAAATTTGAGGTCTAGCCGGGGTCACATCTGGGGGAGAAGAAATATCCGTGAGACGATATTTAAACCAATGATTGTGAGAAATATTGTGCTCTAACTAATCCAGGTCAGCTGGTCACACAACCGCGGGGAACTAATCAGTACGTATTACGTGCAAACCTTTCTTTCATACTTGGAAAACATTACTTTGTTAATTGTAATTTGCATTTCTAACCTTCTAAACTTAACTTTACATAATGAGACACACAGGTTCTGATAGAATTCATTGTTGGTGAAAAATGTTAAATATATCTCCACTACATGTTAGGAAATAATTTGAAATGTTAAGATTGCTAGGCAGTTATTTTGTCTTCTTTTTTTTTCTAGTAATTAATGTCCCTAATCTTTTTTGTCATCTGTAATGTCCTGATCCCGCGGATACGGGGACGCTATAGCGACGTACATACGTAGGATGAAATTACCCTTACATACGTACGCCAAGTCTCAGTTCATAGAAATAAACACAATATAAATAATAATTCCAGTATTAATAAGTACAAAAATACCTGTAATGGGTTAATGATCATGATATAAACGGAAACAAAGATAAATAAAGAAGCAGAAACAAAATTAAAAAAAATACCTATGAATAACAAAGATGACGAATCTACTATAAATATCCTGTGAACACCAAGTGCTAAGAAATCCTTATGCTCCAACTTGAGAAAGTAACCTCAGAATTATCAGTAACGGTCATAGTGAGTGGTAAAATGAAGGAAGCAGTAATATATACTATAATAGTTTTACAATCATGATAATATATAATACATATTTAAATACCAGTAATACAATATAATTATATTAACAATCGGTGTGTGTGTGTGTGTGTGTGTCTATATATGTGTGTGTGTGTGTGTGTGTGTGTGTGTGTGTGTGTGTGTACTAGCATGTCACAACGGTGTTCCCTATACGATATTATGCTTAACATGATTAAAACAATAATGATATTCAATCGGGAAGAGTTATATATATATATATATATATATATATATATATATATATATATATATATATATATATATATATATATATATATATATATATATATATATGTCGATTAATGTTATATTATTTATAACAAATAACAGGTTTTTAATATGTAAAATAAAATAAGATACAGATCTTTTAATTATGCTTAATGAAATCAGTTTGTATCATTAACAGATATCAAATCTTAATTATTTTATATTTACTATTTACATTACTAGTACTAGTAACATGATAGTATAGTGATGATAAATATGAATGTCTACACATGAAATAAAAAGAAGTAATCACGCTATAATATTTGTGATTATATAGGAACGTATGTCTATAGAGAATACATAAAATGAACATGCATAATGACGTGTAGTAAATAAAAAAAATCAGGAAGATAATATAAGATACACATGCAAGATATCATGCTGGTGAAAAGTAACATATTATTATACAACAATAACAATCAATATCACTTTCTATTTTAATCAATCTCTTCCAGTGTCCCATACTACTGGCAGCTCAGACTGGAGCGCTCATACTTGTTTGGTCCGGGAAAATTTTAGGGGATCGTAATAAAATTTTCTTAAAGCAATGATAGATTACAACAATCTCAAACAATCCCGATTACAAGAGAGAGAATATATTCTAGCTTAAATCTTCTCTTTGTTTAATGCTGGGTTCTTAATGTGGCGGTAGAAAGTGAATCTTATTTTCCGTTGACTGGGTGAACGTCACAATCTTCTGGGAATCTTCTCTTCGAACTATGAACGGAGTAGCACAGCTCCTATCCAATAAAATCTCAAAAATACTTGAGGTAAGAACAAACTTGTAAGCAAGTTGTTAGAAGAGTTTAACTCTTTTGTATTTCTCAGCTGGAGATTCTAGTTTTTTCAAGACTTGCGACCAAAATTTTTCTGACCCCTCTTCAACAGTAAACTGAGCTATTTATAGGGGTTTTAGGGGTAAAACTGTCCCCTAAAAATACTCCATAATGAGGGTTAACTCCCTCATTAAGTGGACAGTAATTAGCCCAGTAATGGGGGCAGTTATAACTGAGACGCAGGGTTCCTTTGTAGTTGAACGCGGGCTTCGAGCCTCGCGTTTAGCCATTGAGGTAACACTTGAGCTTCGTGTTTGGTCGAAATGCGAGCTTCAAGTTCTGCGTCAAGTTTTATGTAAGACGAGAGCTTCGGGCTCTGCATCTAGGTATTGCATAGATGACTGAGACGCAAGTTTCAAGCTCTGCGTTTTGACCGTTGCAGTAAAGCAGAGATGCAGGTTTCGACCCTTATGTCTTGGTACTGCAGTGATGCTGAGGCGCAACTTTCAAGCTCTGCGTCTTGGTCATTGTAGTGATTTTGAGACGTGAGTTTCAACCCTTGCGTCTTGGTGGCGCTAGTGACTATGATTAGCCTTATGTATGGAGTTTGGACTTTACTTTCTGATGACTTATCCTCAGTGATTTTTGGACAGTTTACAGTACTCCAGCCAAATCCATCCGAACATGGAATAGGGTGCCATGATCCAAACGAGAGAGTGATCAAATAACAAGCATTTCTGACGTCGTCATTGTTTATAACATTTTATTATGTTAATTGAAAACTCACAACCAAGGAGCTCTAGTCAGGTGGGTTACCCCATGTATAACTGGGATCACGGCCCTAAACATACCCCTGGATGCTAAGACCTGGCCCTCCACTAAGAGGGGGCAGAAAACAGGAAGCTCAACAAGTTATAACAGACGATAGCCAGCACTATCACGTCCTCTGCAGTGCGACTAATATGGATCCAAGACATCCATGCGAGATGACCTAATCAACCATTAAGTCTTCCTCAACCCATGTTACATTTATTATATTTAACTATCTAGAAATAGCAGTAATAAAATGTAAGAGGATAACAGGAGACAGGAGGCATAAGATTCATAAGACGTGGAACTTTAGGGTGGCCCCCACGGGGTTCAAGTGGTGGTCCCCACTAATGGTGTGATGTGACACTTTGTTCTATATGGCACATAGTTCCACACCTCTTGGTCAATTGCTGTATATCCAGTAACAGAAGTATTATATCAATATCAAGAATACAGGAAACAGTCATGCACAGTATTTAGGAAATATTCACGTAATAGTAATACACGAATATCGAGTAACAATAATCTATGTAAAAGAATAGTAACCCATGCAACAGAAATACAAGAACAATCAAAGCATGTACACGTGTGAATCCATGTAACAAGAATATCATATCAATAATGGTGATACAAAAAAAAATCAGGTATCAGTATCTAGTGAATATTCATGTAACTGTGATGTGAGAACAATCAAGTCATGAACTGAGGTGCATCTATGTAGTTGTAATACAAGAACATGAAATAACAGTATCTAGTGTAATAGAATATTCAGATTGATATAAGTACATGAAAAACAATATCTGGTATAGTAGGAGTATCCGTGTACTAGTGATACAAGTACATGAAATAACAATATCCATGATCATGACTCATAATAATGTGCATTTAATAGTGATATGTAAAACATGTAATAATAGTGTCATGTGTAACCATGTTTGAGGTCATAAGTGAGGGAACAGTGATAATATCAGAGTGATGTCATTAATATGTTCAAGTTTCAGTATATTATTATTTGTTATAATGATTACAATATTATTAATATGATTGATATCACAAATTATTTATATAGCATTATCTACTTTCAAAATTTTCACAACCATTATTAAGTATCATTTATTAGTCTGGGATTCCTTTAATCTACAATATAAGAATTACTTAACATGTAGATAATTAATTTATATTTGATATTAACAAAATAAATTATTATTTTTATTGAATATATTTAAAGAGTAATCAAGCATATTCTAATTACAGTGATTTACCGACAATTACCATTTATGTCATAATATTTATAATGATTTACCAATAATTATAGTTTATTAAATAATGCACAATACATATTTTAGTTGTAGTGTTTTACCAATATTTATAATTTATTGAATAAATATTTACAGTGATTTACTGATGATCATGTTTCATTAAATAAAACAATCAATTAGTTTTCATTAAACATGATAAAATATAATTTATAAAAGAAAAACACTTACATTGGTATTACAGGATGTAGTCGTCTCTCTACGATCGCAACGGCTCGAGAATCATCCAGATAGGACTCCGGATGCTCAAGTTATAGCTTGAACACTTAAATCAATATAATTTGGGCTAAATATATAACATTGTAAATATTCTAATTTACCAGGGGTTTCTGAAATTTTACCTTTATTTAGTTTGGAAGCAGCTTTGGGTTGCTAACGGGTCGGGTTTGGATCCAAAACCCAAACCCAAAACTTAAGTATTTGGGTACAAGGGTTATTCGGTTGAGTTTATTGAGTTGAATCATGTTGGATTTGGGTTAAGCAGGTTAATTAGTGTGGGTCGTTGGATTACTATCCAATATGAGAAAGAATGGAGAGAGAACGAGGGTGAGAAAGAGAGGAGAAAGGAGGCAACGGACTGGGCAAGGCCGCGCGACGGGGCTGCGGGGCAGCGGGAGCAGCGCTGGCATTGGCAGTTCTGGCCTTCGGGGAGACAGAAAAAGAGAGGAGTGAGAGAGAGAAGAAAGAGAGAGATAAAAGGAGGGACAAAGTAGAGGAGGAGTAGGGATGTTGTCAAGGATCAGCAGCGGTGCTTGTCGGTCCAGGCGGCGGGGCTGGGTGGCGGTTAGATGAGGAAGCGAAAAAGAAGAGGGAAGGATAAGAAAGAGAGAAGAGTGAAGGGAGAAGAGAAAGGAGGGAGTTAAGGAAGAGAAGGAGGCCAGGTGGCCTGGGCTCGACCCGCGACAGCACTGGCCTTGGCCAGTGGCTGACGACAGTGAACAGAGAGAGGGAGAGAGTATGGGTGAAAGGAGATAAAGAGAGAGAAATAGAATTAGTGAGAGAGGAAAAATAAAATAAAAGGAAATAGTGGGGAGAGAGAGAGAGATGGCGGTGGAGAAGTGAAGAGTTTAAGAGAGAGAAGAGGCGGTGGGTTGGCGGTGGCTTATGGGGAAAAAAGAAAGAGTGGAGGAGAAGAAAAGAAAGAAAAGCATTAATTAATATTATTTAATTGGGTAAAAATTTGCTAGTTCAGAACGGTTCCCAAAAATTCAAAAAAATAGCAGATATTCCCCGAAGGAACAATGTGAAATTGGATTCAAAAATTTTAGTTTGATTTATAAATTAAAAAAATCTTAGAATCGATTGGTGATACCGGCCGACACTGGTATGGCCATAGTTTTGACTAATTTAGAAAAATCACCAAAAATGCGAACATATGATTTTGAAGAATAATTTGAAAGTAAATTCTAGAAATTCAATTCCGTTTGTAAATTAAAAATCATGGAGTTGATTATCAGTATTGGTCAGTACCAATTCGGAGATGTTCCAAAATAATTTTGAAAATTTTAAAAAAAATCTAAAATATTGAAAACGATATCTGGAATTGAAATTAGTTCAGTCTGATTACTAGAAAGGTTAAATCAAGTATATACACCGTATCGGATAGTGGTAAGGTGATACGTATATCTAGAAACTAGGGTTACATCATCATTGCTCGTTTCAAAGGTAATTTTCCGTTATTGCTTTGTTTGTACTTTTACATGTTTACTGTAAGGGAGTTATTTTTGTTTAGGTTCTATATTGATGTTATATAAAATTTATAAACCATTTGTAAGCTAGAGAAATCTCTAAGCTGAGTGATGAATATAGCAATTGCTTTTTCCCCTAATTATAAACCGCATGAAGGCAGAGTCGAATCTCGCGGGCGTTGGCTTCGAACTAGAGACCAGTTGTGAGGAGCGAAGCTAAACAACTCAAACCGCGCCACACTGCCACAAGCGGGGGAGAAATATGGTTGAACTACTTTATACAGTTTCATCCTTTTACATTGCAAGGACGGGTATAAAGTAAAAAAAAAGAGCTTTTATTAATTGTCTCATCCCAACGTCTGTTTAGAAGGGTTTGGTTCATGTGTGTGAGCACACACACATTATAAGAGGGTCAATTTCACATTGGCACGGAGATTGACCCTCTTATAATATTATAAGAGGTTCAAAGAATTTAAAACTTTATTCTCTTGAAACCCGACAACTTATCCACGTGTCAACGTAGGATTGATCACCTTACAATATGTGTGTGGTTCAGGGGAGCGGGTTAGCTCCTTTGCGCAAAAGATCAAATTGGTTCTTTGCACGATGTCTGTCGTCCATCACAGGTGATGGATGGACGGCCCAATAGAGAGAGAGAGAATGCATTTTGTAGTAGTGCCTACAAAATATGTTTTTATTTTTCTCTCTTCTCATTAGGCCGTCCATCAGCTGTGATGGACGGCTGACAGCACGCGAAGAACTGAATAGTCCTTCGCGTGAAGGAGCTAACCCTCTCCCCTTCCCGTGGCTCACACAAAAACCGAATCCCAGTATGAATGGGTATAAAATCAAAAGTGATCTTTTTGCTATACACTATCAAACAACTTTCAAAATAGTCTCCTGTGTTTATGTTCTAAGCTAGCTTCAGGTAATCCGGAAAAGAAAAATCAAAAGTAAATTTACAAACTTGGAAGGGTGCAATTGCAAACTTACAAAAACTAAACCCGCTCTTTGCCCTGCTCAAACACACCGTCGCATTGTCCCCCTCCCCCAATCAAACAGATTATCCTAGTCTCTTCTTTTTCACTAGTACAAACCAAAACCTTTAGAAAAATTCAAAGGAAAACCAAACCATTGAGAAAAATTCAAATGAAAACCAAACCCTTCAAAAGTGGGGAAGGAAAAAAAAAAAAGAACTCTTAGCAAGAAACCTCTCTCCAATTTATGAAAGCAACTCTTCACCAAACCCACAAACACCTATCCCCACCCTCCCCCCTCCAAATATGCTCCCTCTTCGCCGAAAACCCTACTCCTTCTCATTCACAATGAAGCCGAGCAATCGGAAACCCAGCAGCCTCTCCGTCTCCATCCTCATCCTCTCCATCCTCCTCTTCGCCTTGTACATCTGCAGCGAGGACGTCCTCTCCCTCTACAACTTCTCATCCTCCTCCCCCTCGCCATCGAAAGCCCAAGAACTCAATCAAGAACCCCAAGAAAAGCCCATCAAGTTGAGCCCAAGTAGCGATCTTCAATATGAGAGAGAGGTTGTGAGCATACCGGAGACGTGCGATCTCTTCACCGGGGAGTGGGTTTTGGACAACCTCACCCACCCTCTCTACAAGGAAGACGAGTGCGAGTTCCTGACGGCGCAGGTCACGTGCATGAGGAATGGCAGGGAGGATGATACGTACCAGAAGTGGAGGTGGCAGCCCAGAGGCTGCTCGTTGCCGAGGTTAATTTTGCAAATTCTTGATTTTCTTGATTTCTTTTTTTTTTCTTTTTCGCGGTGTGGGCGTGCAGTGCAATTTCTTGAATTGTTTAGGGTGTTTCTTGCAAAAGGTTCGATGCGCGGATGCTGCTGGAGAGGCTGAGGGGCAAGAGGCTGATGTTTGTTGGGGACTCGCTCAACAGGAACCAGTGGGAGTCCATGGTGTGCATGGTTCAGTCAGTGATCCCCCGCGGTCAAAAATCTAGGTCCCAAGATGGGTCCCTCAGTATTTTCAAAGCTGTGGTAATATTTGTTTTTCCCCCCTCTCTTTTCAGAAATTGCTGAATTTTCATCGTGAAAAGTACAAGCATGAAGAAATGAATACAGGGGTACAATGCTACGGTGGAGTTCTACTGGGCGCCGTTCCTGGTCGAATCAAACTCAGACGATCCATCGATGCACAGCATACTCGATCGGATCATCATGGCGGACTCGATCGCGAAGCACGGGCAACACTGGACCGGGGCCGACTACTTGGTGTTCAACACCTACATTTGGTGGATGAACACAGCGAAGATGAAAGTCTTGTAAGTTGTTTGATTAGCAAGTGCTTTTGGTTAGTGATTTAGGGTGGTTAATTTAGAATTTTGAGTGAAAACAGGCGAGGATCGTTCGATGAGGGATCAACGGAGTACGATGAGATCGAGAGGCCAACGGCGTATGATAGAGTGCTGAGGACATGGGCCAGATGGGTGGAAGAGAATGTGGATACAAGGAAGACTTCTGTGTTCTTCAATAGCATGTCACCTCTCCATATCAAGTAAAATACTACGACTTCTTCAACCAATTCAATCTCTTGCTAACAAATTTTGATCAATGTGCACACGCAGGAGCTCGGACTGGGGCAACCCCGACGGAATCAAGTGTGGTAAAGAGACCCTCCCCATTCCGAACACAGTGCAGCCTCTGTCCGTCGGCACGGACCGGAGAATGCACGTGGTGGCGAGCAACGTGACGAGATCGACTGCGAGGGTGCCCGTGGATTTCATCGACATCACCACGTTGTCAGAGTACCGAAAAGACGCCCACACTTCGATCCACACAATCCGGCAGGGCAAGGTGCTGACCGCGGAGCAGAAGGCCGATCCCAAGGTCTTCGCCGACTGCATCCACTGGTGCCTGCCGGGGCTGCCGGATACGTGGAACGAGCTGCTCTACGCTCGGATTGTGTCAAAGCCCTGGCGCTGACGGCGATTCTTGCTTACGTCTGCCCATTTTATTCTTTAATTCTCTTCATTTTCTTCACATTTGTTTTGATTTCTTTGTGGGGGTTAGGTTTGTGGGGGGAGCTGGCGAAGGGTTTAATCGTGAAGGTTTGAAGTTTCTCTCTCTCTCTCTCTACCTGCTACCAACATGTTGTAACATGCAGCTGCTTTGAATTGTATATTTTTAATTAATTGTAAACATGAGAAGAAAGAACCAAGGAAAGGATGACAAAAAAGTCATGCAAGAAACTGGGCAGATTCTGCTACGTTCCCTTGTAAATTTAGCAGGTAGAAGAGGTGCACACAATTTGGACGCAACCATGTAGGGATAGGTTAAACAAATCCAGCCTGGAATTGATTTGAGACTTCATTTTGTTTGTAATGACGAGGTTAACTCTAAACTATGATTTCGTGCAGTCAAAAGGTTTAACTCAAAAGAATATTGGAACTCTACAGCTTGCAGATATACCATTTAAATGCAAACCCTGCACTAAAAAAGCTGAAGAAAATAATCATTCTAGATGGTCAAGCCTGCCTACATCAGAGAGAATAACAATTACTCAAGTATTTTTTTTTATTTTTTTCATATTTCTAAATTGAAGATTACGAGAAATGATGATTTGACTTTTAACGTTTTTGTCTGCTTCAATTGGCCTAATCTCTGAGTCAATCATACAAAATGTCGTGGAACTGATGGTTTCAGATACAAAGGTTACAAACAATGAGCATACAGTTGTAAATGTGAGATTTGTAATCACAGTGATAACAAAATTTCAGCCAAATTCAAAGTTGGAAAAAGACCATGGGAAAGCCCACTTTCATCCAAAGTTGCTCCCTGAAAATGTATCTGCATTGAAAAAAAACATTTGAAGAACTTTTATGCATAAGGTCAGTGCTGAAGATTTAACCTCACCATCAACCATACATACTATGGAAGTATTCTCTTGTCAGAACCCATGTCAACATTAAACCTTCCATCAGAATAAAGAAAAAAAAATAAGGAAAAGGGGGAAAAAAAAAGATCACAAGATTCACAATCATTACCAGCAAAGGAGAATATCTCACAAGAACCAACTATAACAGCAGATATCTCTTACTTGTCCTCACGTAGTCTAGTTTTTGTTCTTAGCAGCCCTGCATTCATCCCTTTCTGTGGCTTTGATCCCAATTTCCACATTTCCGAGGCTCTTTTAATACAAATTATTGGTCAGGTGGATAAATACAATAGCTTAACTACATTAACTACAAAACAAGTAATGAAATCCCAGTACCTCGTTGCTATCACCGGACGTAGATAAGGAAGCGAACAACACCGGTTAGATCTCGTTCTAGCGCCAACGAATCCTAAAAGATAATTTCTGGTAGGAAAAGCACTCAACTCCACGAGTAAAGAATAAATAACTCGAATTTACGAGCAATTGAATGAGAAAAACTCAATTTTTATTGATTATTAAAAGTTCAATCCTAAAATAAAGATACAATGAGTTTATATAGACAAATAAAGAAAAATACTAATCCAACTAGAAAACTTAATTAAATAAAAGAAAAAAACAAATCAGAATTCAACTCAGATTAGAAAACTAAATCCTATTCAGACTCGGATATACTGACACGCAACAAGCCTGTCGATAGTAGGATGGTCCTTATCGACAAACTATATAACTTCTACTCTAGAGAAAACACTTCTGAACTCAGCCTGTCGACAACTAAAATTGGTTGTCGACAACTCGGCTCAGTTTGTCGGCAACTGATTTTAGTTGTCGACAACTGAGGCTCAAAATTAGCATGTTGCCTTGGTTTTCAACCTACATCAGTCTCTCCCTCTTCATAAGAACTAATCCTCGAGTTTCAATCTATATATGGCTGCTCGGTAGGGACTCTTTTAACTAGAATTGCTTCTCTTCTCAAATACACCATCATCATATCTTCTTCCTCAAAGAGCTTCTCTCGTCTCTTCTTGTCAGCTGCTACGTTGTACTTCATAATAGATTTCTCCACAAAATCTACTGCTTTTTGCGTGCGAAGAAGTCTCAACACAAAATTCATGCCAAAATCTTCCCAACTATCTTTAGGAACACATAACTGATTTCTTTAAAAGACAACCGTCCATAATATGGAAGTCTTTCGCGGGTTACCTTGTTGAACACTTCTCCCAAATCTTCCCAAAGTCTTCATTATTTAGAACTTCACTCTCCTTGAAATTTATCCGGTAGTGTGGAAGATTAGGTAGACTTGCTCCAGAAATAAGATCAAATGAGGTTGGATATTCTTCATAAGTGGTAATCCTTCTGAAAGCTCATCGTGGACAGCTCTTTTGGACTCTTCCAATAGTGATTCCACATTTTTCTGAAACTTCAGCAGGTTGAGTAACTTATTCATTAACCAATAAAGCAACTCCTACTTTGTTCTCTTTGATTCCGCAAAAAATTCATCTCACTTGTATATGGATACGAATTTAGACTTATTTTCTTTTGTAGACTTTGGAGTAGGTGAAATTGGCCTCATGACAACTCTTTTGTCCTTCCAATTAAACATATAAATGTCCTATTTACCTCCGCGGATAGCATCAATATCGTGTTGCCATGGTCTCCCCAAAAGAACATGACATGCGTCCATGTCAACCACATCAAAGCAACAGTATCTTGATAATATTTGTCAATTGAATTAGAAACAAGATATATATCTGTTACCTAAATGAAGGGGCCCATTTTGATCCAAAGAATAGTGTAAAAATGAGGGTGTGATTCTGTCTCTAACTTCAAGTGCTCTACAAGTGCTCTAGACACCATATTCTCGTAGTTTCCGTTATCAATGATGAGGTTGCATACCTTATGTTGGCCCAAAAGCCATCACTTTAGTTTTGATGATGATTAACTCATATAGTTATAGTACTAATGATCTTGTGTTTATATAGTTTTAGATTTTCTATCAAGATCTTAGTAGGTGCTTAGCTTCAACAAAGGAGTTTTAGAGCTAACACATGTAGATTCAAGAACTCGCGCGTCAAGATTGCATCTAGCACTCGGATCGAGTCAAGCTCTTTGGATCGTGTTTGGATCGAGTCAGCTTGGAGAAGAAATTCTACAAGAAGATTTCGGTTTATTTTGTTTTAGTTTGTGTTTAGATCTTATGTAAGATAGACTAGTGTTGATATGCTCAAGTTCACACACACACACACACACACAAGTTCACTACGTTTGGTTTTCGGTTTAACCGGTTTTTGATTTCAAGTACACATATATATGATTTTCATGAATAGATAGAATCAAAACAAGTTTACATGGTTTAATGTATATTGGATTTTATCTAAATACATCTATGCTTCATATATTTAGAAAAAACTTATTTTGATCATTCTATTTCATGTGTTTAGAGTTTTGTAATTAGCGAAACTTATTTTGGATTTAATGTCAAAAACATAAATATATCTTTTATATGTGTATTAGATTCTATCCATACACTCTATGTTTCAAAAGAGTTTAAATATTATTTTTGTATTTATACAAGTTTGAGAAAAATCTGATTTCCATTTCAATATTTGTATTTTGGAAAATATCGATTTTAGTTAAAGCTTAATTTCTATATCACAAAAATAGTTCAAATTGTTTTTAATATGTGTTGATTTCTAGTCACACATAATTCTTCAAATATTTATAAGAAATTATTTTTGTAGAATTATGAGATTTATAGGTGTTAAAAAGACCAAGTTTCAAATCCTATAAACCCTAGCCTGAGCCTGCTGGCAGTTGACCGGCCGGTCCGGCGGGTCGATCGATGTGCACAAGGATGTGCACAAGGCCTTGCCTATAAGGCTAGTCGACCGGGCGGTCGACCGACTATAACTACCCAACTCTCGGGTAGTGTCGGTCGACCGATCGACCGACAAGGTTGAGTGCCTTAGGCAAGGTCGACCGGGCGGTCGACCGGTAGGCGAGTTTGCCTGGGGCGGTTGATCGGTGGCTCAACAGTCAGAAATATGACCGTTGGCCAGTCGACCGGCCAGTCGACTGACAGGTCAGAATTGACCTTTTCTGGACCCCAACAGCTATATTCTTAAGAGCCTATAAATAGAGGTTCTCTTGAGCTGTTTTAACTATGATTTTCAAGAGCTGTTCTTCCCATCTTTCAAGTATTTTGCAGCAAGTTTAAAAGAAGTTTTGAACCAAAAATCTTTATCTTTTATTTGTTTTCAAAGGGTTAAAAAAAATCAAAGAGAAGGAAATCTTTGGGAAATTGATTTTGATCTTTATTTAAATATCTGTCTTGTGTTTTTTTCAAGTGTTTTGCTTGTTATTCTCTTTTTCAAACACTTTATTTCTCACACTTGAGCTATCATCTCTAATCCTATCTATAAGATTTTATTTTTGTGAGAGAAATTGCTTGTTGTCTATTGTGATCACCAAGTGTTGTTTGTGATCATTAGATCACCAAGATTATAATTTTTTCTTTGCTTTGGCTTTGTGCCTATCCCTCTTATGTAGAGGTGACTGTGTTTGAGAGACGAGTATTGTACTCTAAGTGTAGAGTTGTAATTCCTCAGTGGAGGTCCCTTTATGAAAGGTCCTGTGTGAACATAGTGCAAATCCTTCTGTGTGAAGGTAGGCACGTAGAGCAGTGGCTCGAACCTCAAAACATATCTTGTTATTTGCATTTGATCTACTATCTCTCAACTCTATCTCTTTTATATCTTTCATTGCTTTATATTGCACATATTCATATGCTAAATATAGTTTGTATGTGCCCACACTTGTGTTGAACCAAGAGAGCTTCATATAGCACCTCAACTCTTAATTTAGAGGAATCTCGAGGAGTAGTTTCAGAGCCCTTCACGGGAAATTCGGACTCACTCTTGATTACATATAGTGTGTTACAATTGAGTTTTAAATTCTGCATCATTTATCCTAGATTAGATAGTACACCTATTCACCCCCCTCTAGGTGTATTTCAATTGGTATCAGAGCTTAGTGCTCTTGATTTGGGTCTAACAATCTTGAATTAAAGATCATCATTATAGCTAATCACAATATTGTTTACACACATATGGATTTCCTTGCCCCTTCCTTGTATGATGTTATTAACATCGATATGTGAAAGTTTAAGATGAGTGCATACTTTAAATCCCTAGGATTGCATGTTTAGCTTACCACTACCAAGAAATCTTATATTGGTATTGACAAGGATATAGTGGCTAATGTAAAACCTTAGTGACACTTAGGCACACACTTAGTAAAGATCATTTTTTTGGTTTCTCATTGTGATTTCGCTTTTGCAGTGTGGAATACATTGACCTCTCCCGGGCTACAAACGATAAACTATGTGGAGAAAAAACTCATGGTGGATGAGTCCGACAAAGCTTGCTATATGGTCAAAGGGAATGAGTCCCTTGAGGTACATTTGGATACTCATCTAGATGATAGTGCTAGCTCTTCTAATGATGATCATGATAGTATGGATGCCCATGCCTTAAATGAAGAGCTTTCCTTATTTTGTGAAAACTTGTTAAATAAATATAAACTTTTGAAAAAGAAAAGTTTTAAACTAAAAGAAGAAAACAAAATTTTATTTTCTAAACTAAACATGGTTTTGTAAGGGAGGGTTGAGCTTTCAAATGAAAGGAATTCATTAAAAACCCAACTTGACCTTGTTTTAAAAGAAAATGAGTTTTTAAAGAATAAAAATGATTTTGATCATATTTTGAAGAAAATTTAGGTTTTGACTTCAAAACTTGATTTTGTTTAAAAGAAAATGATTTTTTGAAAAACAAAATTGTTTCAATTTCAAAAGAATTAGATATAGTTTCAAAGAAAAATATTTCTTTGAAAAATGATTTTGATGCCCATGTTTGTCATGCTACTATAGATTCATCTTTTATTGATAAACATGTTGTATACTCCACTTCTTCTTTAATCATTGAAAATGATATTTGTAT